>CM075878.1:24901515-25464015 GCA_038021265.1 Cyprinella venusta | reverse complement strand
GAAATATCCTGGTGGAGTGAAGGAGAGGAGAGGAAAGCAAGAGCTGACTTGATGCAAGCAGTGGACAGAATAAATGTGGGAGAGAGAGAGAGAGAGAGAGAGAGAAAGAGAGAGAGAGAGAGCTTACCCAATGATGTCGGCAAATCACAGCGAGGGAAAAGAGACATTGATTTGAGACTCAGAAGTCAGCTCTCTCTCTCTCTCTCCACCCGAATCTCTGAGATTCCCTAAGAAGGACAGATGAATGGGAAGAAGGATTGGGAATATAAAGGGAGAAAGACCAATGACTAAAAAAGGGGGGAACTGATCTTGAACTGAAACTGAAAATCACATTCTGATTAATCGTCCACTTTTTCATCTCTCTTTGTCCATCATTCCTGGTCTAGAATTATAAATATTCTCAAAGTGAGATACTGAGAGGATTGAAAAGCATGGTCACTAGAAAAACTTTTGTTATAGGGAGTAGACTTTTTTCTTTTCAAACATTTTTTTTATTTTATCATCATTTTAGCACAGAATTGGACAAATAGAAAAGTAGGTCTAAATAGGCTACCAATACAAAAATCCTGTCTAGTATATACTATTTCATCTTGAAACAGTGTTGCCAGAAACGTTGTAGCCAGCTTTTTGTAAATGAATTAAAGTTATTTTGAAAATTAATTTAAAAAGAAAGCAAATGAATTATACTAAAAAGTGTTAATAACACAAAATATGCCGCAAATTGTTTGTTTTCTCTTTCAACGTCATAATGAGGCGAGCACACTTTGAAGAGACATTTTCCAAACAAACCAGTCTCTAAACATCTATGCTAGAGCAAATATTCAGCATTTAAACGTGTTTTAGGCTACTATAGCATAGCCTATAGGTATAGCTAACTAAGGTAAAAGTTTGCATAATAACCTAATTTTAAAAGTTAAAGCAGAGACGGTGTGTTTTGTAACTTACCTGAATAACATCCAGTTTAATGTCGGAGGTCTTGGAATGACTAATAACTTTCGCCCTCTCTATTATGTTTATGTTTCGCCCCCTCGAATAATGACAAGATTTGTTATTACTGCCAAATCAAGGCAAGAATGTTACATAACGTCCATAGCGCGTTTGTCACGCGCAGGCCGTTTTTCAACGTCTCTGGCCATGCGGTCCTCACAAAACTCCAATGATCCAATCAGTTCTCGATAAACAAAATCAAGTCCCGCCCTACATTGTTTCTTGTTCGCGAAGCTGAGATGACGTCACTTTGTAGGACAACTCGTAAGCTATCGTTCCCTCGATCGAAAAGCTATGCATTTTCCCCACAGACTTTTGGAAAATCGCAAAAAATAAGATGTGTGTTTAACAAAGAATAGTGACCCTCACACGTTTTGTCTATCAAGATAATCTTTACTAGTTAATCCAAAATGTATACATTTTGAAGCCTGTATTAAAAAAATTAAAAACACAAGCAGACACAATAAAGTTTAAAAAAACACAAGCTGGTCATAACTGGTGTGTTTTATGTCATAGATCAAAAGGTGAAAATATTAAGGGGTTTTCTTCACCACAGACCTTATTTCAGGCGAGCGAGGGAACCGCTAGTGCTAAAATGCTAAGTCACTTCCGCATTTGGCCTACAAAGTGACGTCGTAATTCGGCACTCTATTGACATCAGCGCCATCTTAGATTTTTAACGGTCGGGAATAAAGGTGAGCCTGTGGGGGGATAGACATAGGCTACATCTCTGTTTTATAAAGTGTTTTTGGATTCTTCTGCTGACGAAACACTGCGAAATATCTTTCCAAGAAGTTGCAGTAGACAAAAAACAAGCAAACAAACAAACAAACAAACAAACAAACGTGTAAGTAGGTCTAATAATCAAGGAGTTTTATTTACAGTGGATCAATCCCTCAGGCACAGCTGAATATAGGGAAGAAAAGGAATACAACAGGGACTTCCATTTCATGCCGACGCCAATCATTTATCCTTCTGCAGTGCATGCTGGGAAATCGCAACATTGTTTAATATGAAATTGATGGTTCAGATGGTTCTTTAAGGCTAGTTGCTGCAAAAATTGGAGCAATGTTTCAGTTCTAACATGTATGTAGGCTACAATCAAAATAATTCACAATCCTTAGTAGGCTATCTCAGAACAACAACAAAAAAACTATACAATGTAGGCTAATTGCTTTTTAACATTCTGAAATTGGCAAATTTTCCAAGTAGGCCTATACAAAAAATTGTGAGACATACCAGCAAGTCAAGCATTTTCAGGAATGCTCGTGTGTGTGCGTGTGTCTAAATGGGATAGCGGAGATTATGTTGGAGGGGGTTTAATTGAGGAAGTGCTGGGATATGCAAGTGGCACACAGTAATGTGCTTAGTTAAACTCCTCCTCTCATTCGTCCTGACGAAGTGCTGAGACAGGGGACCGGGAATGGGAAACCAGAGAGCGAATGAGAGCCCTATAATAGATTACCCTATTACTACAGATGCCCTTCGGTAGCCTCTTCACGCGGGGAGGGAGCCGAGGTGAGCGGAGCTTACAGTCAGTCAGGCATCTGGAGAGGCTTTCACACCCCACTGCTCTCTGAGAGAAAGCCTAACAGCGGTATAACATATAGATATGTCATCGAAAACAAGCGTTTAATATATCACCTAAAGACAGCGCCATTAAAAATTATGATGCCAAGATGTTTGATTGCATTTAGTAGACCTGCGCAAAACTGTTGTTCTTCAAAACAGGACTGCTTGAAAGCTGTTTGTGAGTGACCAAACAAAGAGTGGAAACTTAAAGTCCTGCAGGAATTGATCGGCTCATTCAGTGGTGATTGCATAACTGAATGGAGCCAGACCTGAATGAGTTTCGGGACTGTGGCGGCTGAAGGTCAAGTTCACCCTGGAGAGCATCTTTTTGTATTACAATAAATAAAAGTGAGTCTATTGTTTAGTCTGAACCAACAGCCCACACAGACTAGGGGTTTTCAATCTTTTAAGATGCTACAGACCCCCAAATCTCCTCGTAGGAGGCACCCCAATCCTAAAATTTAAAAGGTTTATAGTTTTAGTGTCCCTCTGGTGGCCAAAGACCCCTTTGCTTAACAACTTATCCCAACAAAGCATGATTTGGTGACCACTGACCAGTAATGCTATTCAAAACGCATATGATGTAGGCCAGTGGTTCTTAAACTTTTTCAGGAGGAGGCCCCCTTGTGTAAGGTGAATCCTTTTGGGGCCCCCCAAAAGAAAACTCGTAACGAAAACATCCTCAAATATACAATTTTACTTACAAATTTTAGATTTTTTTTGAAGGATTGAATATTGAACAGTAATTTGTGATGTTCATAGTCAGTCCCTCCAGGATTTCACGATTTTTTTGTGTGATTTTTGCGATCAAAATGACTGATTTTGTGGTGGTAATTTCCAAAAATTTGTGAAAAAATTTGCGATTTATATATAACATTTACCATATTTTATTCAGTCCTTGAAAAACGCAGAGTTTTTTGTGATTGTTGCGGGCAAAAATTGATTCATTACACGGCCCGTTTTCTTTAAAAATGCGATGGAATATGCGGGATATTTATGCAATTTTATGCGATGAAATTGCAGGAATTTGCAAAAATTGAGGGAACTTCCAAAAATTGCGGTTTGGTTTGCAATTTTGAACAGCAATCTGTTTTTTCAGCAATCTTTTTTTTCACAGTGTGCTCTGTGGTCTGCCGTCACTATTTTCCATAAAGCCATATTTTTTGTACGAGTCGTCAAATTTACGCAGTTTCTTTTTTTTCACGCTGGGCTTTTCTGTTGTGACCTTAGCCGAGACACTGCATCCTCTATCTAAAAACTTGGCCATTTTAAATAGTCTTGGCATTTATCAGCGTGTTCATGTCGTTGTGTTCACTACTAGGCAACCTCAACGGTTTGGTGACGTTTCAGCGTAATATGATATGTATAATTGATAATATTTTAAAAATACATATTTAAAAAAAAACATAGTTCACATAGGACAATCCAAACTTACATACAGGTAAAATAATTTTTAAAAATAATTTCATATTGTAAAATTTCTTTGCGGCCCCCCTAGCACCATCTAGTGGCCCCCCAGGGGGCCGCGGCCCCCAGTTTGAGAACCGCTGATGTAGGCTAATCAAAACAGAAAACCACATGCTAAAGATGTGCACAAGCAGACTTCTGGGTTACAGATTTCCTGACACTATGTGGTCATTTCAGGAACTGCATTTGTGTAGGCCGGTTGAATCTGGGCATGAAAATTTCAAGTGTATGAAATGAAGAGAGAAAGTGTGTGTGGTACTTAGACTAATGGTCTTCATAATGGGAAAATTATTATCCATAGCGTGACTGCGTTGTTCCATAACATGGTTCATAGGAAAACACCATGTGGCGGAGATGCATCCTGATGATTTCATGACGAAAAAAATAAATAAGAGAAAGTACTGCGATGTTGAAAAGTTTTGACTCTTGAAAGTAATCATGAGATCCTCCCATGAGGCTGCAGTTCCATTCCCACAAGGCATCATTAGGCAGACACAATTTGCAGTTGATTTGGTTAAGCAGGGACATTTTTTTTGCACGCCGGTCTCGTTCCCGGAGGGCAGAGAATACAATTGAATTGATTTCATCATATTATCATTCAGGAACCACTGAAGATAGCAGTTCGGCAGAGAGAAGCAATCAACTAATGATCTGGGAAACTAAATGACATGACACCACTGTTTCCTGACAAAGGCTGCTCTTTGTCAATGTGCTGCACTGTGGGATTTTAAACGCTGCGTAGATGAGTTTGAGTATTCTAGCACACTGACACATTCTTGCTCTTAATAGGGAATTATTGACAGCTCATCTCATAAGCAAACAACTTAAAAGATACTGAACCTCTTTTGGTGTACCACTGTATCTTGCAGGTTAGTCCCATGTACTTTTAGTAATTACAATAACTGGTTAAAAACCCTGAACCTACCCATAACCTTAACCCATATTACCCAGTACTTTCTTAGGTTGGTACACTAAGTACAAGTGCACATATACTATAAAATAAAGTGCCACTTTTTGCAGTCCTTCTCTCAGGTATTGAGAGAATGTCATATTGATGCAACTTGAATTATTTCTATTCAACACAGACACTCATCTGTCTTCAGTCCCCATGGCCTTGATAATGAACATCATCTCTATGAACCTTTTATAACTTTCGCACAAATAGCTTTGTGAATAGCTTTGAAAAGCTATTCAGAAGTCTTTATGCATTTTTACTCTTTGCGTTTTATTAAACTCCACTCCACAACCTCAGCATTATGGTTAAAGTAATATAACATTGCAGTTTCCCACTTCAGATGGGTATTCTCATGGAAAACATGTACGCTAGTATCTAGGATTATTCAAATTTAAATACTCGCTTCCATTCAATGATGGTTCAACTTAAATATGTGCGGTTTTATTTTAAATTTATTTAAATAAGTTCGTTACCAAATATCTGGACTATTAGATCGTTTAATACCTTTTTAATAGTTTACATTTTTTTAATGTTTTTATATTCTAGCAATAATTATTTATTTTAATTTATCCTTTATTCTAATAGCATAGTCCCAATGAGATATGAAAGATCTTCTTACAGGCCAAAATGGGAGCACAAGTTTCACGTAAAAATAAAAAAAGGTTGGTGTCACTAAGACTTTAAGAAATCTATACTTTCAGCAAGAATGCATTAAATTGATCAAAAGCGACAGTACATTTAGAAAGTCACATATTTCTATTGCAAATAAATGATATTCTTTTGAACTTTGTTCATAGAATCCTGGAAAATTATTTCTATAAAAATATTACGCAGCATATTTTTCAACAAATGTTTTTCGGGAAACAACTCAAAATATTAGTATGATTTCTGAAGGATCATGTGACCCTGAACGATGCTGAAAATTCGGCTTTGCATCACAGGAATACATATATATATATATATATATATATATATATTAGGGCTGTGCAAAAGTTAATTGCGATTAATCGCATCCAAAATAAAAGTCTGTGTGTACATAATATATTTGTGTGTGCTGTATATAATTATTTTGTATATATAAATACACACATATGCATGTATATATTTAAGAAAATGTGTTATTCATACATAAAATATTTATATTCATATAATATAGATTATGTATATATATATATATATATATATATATATATATATATACAGAATTTAAGTGCAAATAATTCTTAAATATATACATGCATGCATAGGTATTTATATATACAAAATAATTATATACAGCACACACAAATATATTATGTACACACAGACTTTTATTTTGGATGCGATTAATCGCAATTAATTTTTGCACAGCCCTAATATATATATATATACATACATATAAAGGTAATCTTAAATTCTGCCAATTACTTTTTTACTGTATATATTTTGTTCGACCCTTTCCCTCCAAATAACTTTGGTAACAGGGTTTAGTGGTTGACAGTTTGAACAAGAAACTCCTTACATCATCACTGTAGCCCAAACATTTTATTGAGACCGAGACAGAGAGAGAAAAAGAGACACTAGGTTGGAGGGTGTGCCAGTCTGTTCTTCAGACCTCTAAGGGTGTTGGGTTTCATCTCATCTCTTGCCTGAGATAATCACGCTGCTGTCACTGAGGCCGGTCGTCTCCTCCCTCTCTCTCTCTTTCCGTCTCACTCTCTGAGGAAGCATCCAGAAAAGATCTTAATGCTGCTTCCTTCGAAAGGAACACCCTGGAGGGATGAGAATAAAAGAGAGGTCATTATCAAAAACAACCGCTAAGCTCATTAACAACAAGAGCATGAAGAACAGCGCACAACTCCCTCAAACATTTAGCTTTATCCTGTAATATTTTGTGAAGTGTAATTTCTGTACCTTCAGCAGCACCAAAAAAAAAAAGGAAAAACAAAAATTATTTATCTGCGCACAACCATATCTTCTATTAGATGGACAAACAGATAATCCCATTACAGAGCTACAGAATTCATACTTTTCAGTAGAAACGTTCCGGTACCCTTTTTCCCTTCCCGATACCTGGACTCAGGTTATCGGCCGATACCGAGTACTGAACCGATACCTAGCCCTGTATGAATTGATAGAATTACATTTTATGGAGTGCTTCAGACTTATCCCTTAATAAAAGATGAACAAATACATACAGTGAACTGTACAGTGAGTATTTTTGTTATCTGTATTAACGTTGAAGCTGCTAATCTTGTGCCAACCCTCGAAACTGCAGTATGGCATATGAGATGTCGCCGTTTTACTGGCTGGTTGGTCCAGTCTTAAATTCTGCCAAACAGCGGACATACTGCTAGCGCGTGCACGCGTTTTCTCTTCGCTGTTTGAATTGATCTCCAATTTGCAGCATTAGCAAAGCTAGCGTGAAATATCGTGCATAACTAGTTATTGTTTAAGAATATAATATTGGATCAGTACGCGGTTAGAAGTATTTCCCGATACTGATGCCAGAATCTGTATTGGTATAGGCGGCATTTCCGATTCTTGTATCCGAATAGGAACAACTCTACTTTTCAGGAAAACCAAGGAAGGGCTTAGTTATCAATCCATAGGGGTGTAACAATACATCGTGCCACTACACATCGCAATACAAAAATGCAACAATTCGTATCGTGGATAGTGACAATATGTATCGTGGATAGTTCCCCCAAAATAAAAATTACAGTGAGAAAAACAAATACAATTTTTTCTGAGTTTTAGTGTCAGTACTAAACTACTTTTTATATAAATTGTTGATTATAATGTATAATAATGCAGTGGGGGAATATTTGTGGGTCCTGATAATGCCAAATGTCTAATGTTACCAGTACAAAGTGGCCGACTGTATTTAAAATATATCAAGTCAGTGACAGATTGCAAGCGTATTCGTATAAAATAATTCTGTTTTGAGCTCCAGAATCATGAATATATTAATTCTAGTGTCACCATTGTCCTTGGGTTACAAGCACCAAGTCCAATCCTATTCATTTAAACCCACAATGTAATATCAAAGTTAGCATTTGAATAAACAGTCCATTTTTTTGTTGACCTTTTGTCATACGTCTTGGAGTATCGCAATAATATTGTATCGTAAGTTCAGTATCTTGATATGTATCGAATCGTGACACGAAGGGTATCGTTACGCCCCTATCAATACAGATTAAAATGGTATAGAAGACATTTTAATGCAACAAAAAAACTACATGCATCACCTTTCAATGGACCATTGCAATTTTTGCATTTTTATTCTGCCTTTGCTTCTGCCAGCACAAAACCACACAAATATCCTCAGGATTCAACCAAATAAATCTGTTCCAAAGCAAAACCACAAACATCCATCCAAAATACAGCTTAGTATCCATTTCAATCAGATCAACATTTGCAAGAGTTTTAAGGTTTGAAAGATGTCAGATAATATAAATGAACTGCAGACCTATAACAATAATGAATATTCAGGAACAATATCATGCACATCAAAATCCCTTTTACTGCACCACAAATCATATACAAAATCAGCTTGTGCGAACAATGACTTATAAACTCACAATAAAGACAGCAAATGGTGTCATACTCAGTGAAAAACTATTTTAATCTGTCATTACATGAAGTCGGAGCCAAAATAATGTTTGCACTAGATGGCAGATGCTTACCTAAAGTATTGCCTGCGGTTCATTTACTTCAAAGCCATTTACAATATAGTGACAGTTTTAACCAATGACATCACAGATCTTCCAGCATCAAAAGTAAAACTCAATGTAAGCAAAATAACTCATTTCTTGAGTTCGACCCTAAAAGTATGCATTCCAAATGGACAACTTGTCTCATGCATCATTACTTAAATCCAAAGAAAATCACATTCCTGATTCTTGTTAAATAATTATTTTTTCCTTTAAAAACACAGTTTAGTTCAGGTCAAACCTCAGTTCTTAAGAGATTTTTCTGACTGTGTGTTTGCTGCTACGACCTACGTCTACTGACTAGCCAATAAAAATGCAACATAAAAGGCATTTAGGTGTCCCGCGATATGGCACTAAAACTTAAGACTACCTACTTTAACCTCAAATTCACAAAATTGTCATGCCAAGTTGTTTTTTTTTTCCTTAGCCATGACCACATCCATACTCTCCTCTTTCGATTACTCCACTATTATTCAGCACACATAAAAACCACAATTGCGATATATCTTGCACTGTTTACCACTAGCATGCTGTTGATGTTTTATTCTTCAATACAAACTTGCACCATGGCCTATGATTCAATAAGTGTCTTCAACATACAGTCATACCCAAGTTTATTAGATCCATGTCATACAGTGTGATATGTAATGATCTTATAGGATTGCCAAAATCGCAGTCTGTAGTCTAGTCACAGTCATAAGTCTTAGTAAAAAAACAAACAAACCTTCTGTGAGTCGAGCTTTGCCTCCGGTGGGCTGACACAGCACAGTTGAGCAACCGACACAAAGCACGACCGTCTGTGCGTGGCTGAACACCGTTGTGATCTTATAACATCCTGAAACACAAGCGACACATAAAAACATGTTTAAGACCATCCAGGCTCTGACAGGTCGGGTACAATCATCTAGTATATTGATTATGCGAAGGACACTCACCTGGACACTTGACATCCATGAAATAAGAATTGGGACTCTGTACGAGTCGCTTCTTCTTGTGCCTCCTCCTCTCCTCCTCAGGGGTGGGGTGCAGCAAGTCTTTTGCGAGCTATTTAAGTAAATAACATGCCAATACATAAGAAAACTGCTTTTAAACGCCAACTGTACAACAACTTCACATATACTTGTATTTGAAATATGGCCAGCTAACGTTACCCAACCAGACAGCATCTTTGGGCGTTGCATAAGTGCGCATATGATGCCCAGAAATAGTGTCAAAGTAGACATCACATTAGATTTTGAGGTAGCCATGCAAAATCCTTTGAGTCTTGATCATTTGCAGTTAATTTGGGACACTCAAGAGAGCTTCGTGTAATCGTTACAGTCGTTAATCCTTTTGTTACATCTCAGATGTGGGAATTAAACAATGTAGCAGTGTTAAACTCATGAATGAATAATGTCAGACTGCATAAACACATCTATACTTAAATGTGCGACACGTTACGGTTAAACGTCCATATTTTGTTATATGTGCGCCGCCATCTTGATGCAGGGCGCGAACGCACGCTTCCGAACAATTCAAGACTAAACACTTATTTTTATGTTTATCTTCTCGTTTATGCGGCTACGCGCACATTAAGGTCGGTAATATGGATATGTTCGTGGACGCGCTTCAATATTTAGGTCTTAATGGCTTGTAAGTGGTGTATATTGACATGTTTTGCTGTCTGGTACTCACTGGCATGTTGGCGAAGATTAAGCCGCTGCCAGAAAGGAAGTTCCAAGCGGAAGCAGACGAATATCATCGGACGAGCGCGGACGTGAGCGGAAATGCGTCATCAGACGTGGAGCGCGGACATGTTGGTAGAGGCAGATGAGGTCAATAACAGAACGTAATTTTCTCTGTATATTTTTTTTCTTTTATACAGTTTTGTAAATTTTATATTTTTTTGTAAATCTTTTTCTCTGGCTGTTGTTTTTTTTATTTGTATTTCTCCTCCCTAATTTTGAGTGTAAGGTTAAAGGCTATTCTTATCTGAATGAAATGTATAAATGGTTTAATGTTTCCTACATAAAAATATATGCTGGAAAAGTAACTTATAAGTAACTTAAAAGTATCTTATAAACAAAAATATATCCTACGAAATTGTGGCTACCAAAGTGGTATCTGCATGCGTTTTTTTTTTATTTTTTTTTTTATATCAGATATGTTTTATTTTCAAAGTTCCTTCATGAAGGCTAAATATCCTGGTGCATGATTATGGCAATTATTCTGTATTAACATTGTATAGGCCTCAAAATATGGTGGCATAGGCTACTATGTCATACCATGGTGTTTTTGTTAATTGTTTTTTTCTGTGGTATTTTATACATTTTAGCTTTTCATCAGGCCTATAAATTACATGGATTTATAAGTCTGATATGAGTACTATTCATTTTTTCTATTTATTCAGTTAAACTGGGGGTGGGGTAGCCTATGCAGGAATGGTAACGTGTGGAATATGCAGTAACATGAGTGTCTTCCTAAGTGTAATGTCATCTCAAGTGCACTAATAATGTACTTGACCTGTCCTTTAGTGAGCAGACCTCTTCCACACCTGTTCCACACAACATCAGGAGGAATCAAGACTGACTGCTCACTTCCAGCTAATGATGAGAGACAAGTGTCTGCAGATGCCACCCCGAGACTTTACACTGGCGGCTGCAGCATCGTTCATGGGTCACTGCAATTGATGTAGCAAGCTCCTGTTCAGCATTCCAAAACGGACATCTTATCTATTATAGGATCAAGGGCATTTGTTTGCCTACAATAGAATAATGAGTTTGCCGATATGATCCAGAATGGCTACATGCCCGGGGTTTACTAAATAGAAGAGGATGTTCAGGAGAAAATGTTGGACAGGTTAAAAATAATTGCCCATTATTTTGGTCTGGTTATCTTTAACACGTATCATCAAAACAACCTGAGGTAAAATGGTGTATTTCATCTCTAAATTAAATCCCAATTTTATTAGGTCAGTGAACAAGATCAAATATTTTCTAATGTTTTGAAAATTCATGTAACAAGCTCGTTTAACAGAAAAAAAGTTGTTTCTATCATAGCTACATCATGGCCACGTCACTCAGCTACTTTCGTTGACAGCTGAGCTCTGTGTGAGGTTTAGTACAGCGTTAAAGCGGAATGATAAAAATGTCAAATTTAGCTTATATGCGTCGTTTGCCATTTCCCCCTCAAATATTCCGCTATTTAATGTTAATTGAGGTAAATATAGCACACGCTAGCATTTTAAAGCGTCTGGCTCGTTGGTCTAGGGGTAT
Organism: Cyprinella venusta; assembly: GCA_038021265.1. Classification (NCBI taxonomy): domain Eukaryota; kingdom Metazoa; phylum Chordata; class Actinopteri; order Cypriniformes; family Leuciscidae; genus Cyprinella; species Cyprinella venusta. The sequence goes on along the minus strand of CM075878.1, from coordinate 25,452,085 downwards.
GATTCTCGCTTAGGGTGCGAGAGGTCCCGGGTTCAAATCCCGGACGAGCCCGGTGTTTTAGCACCAAAGCCAATGTACCACAACCTGACTGTAACATTAGCCACATACAGCAGCTCAAGGCGCCTGTCAAGATTTGAAGTATGGTTCAAAAAAACTCTAACCAACCAATAAGACTTCTAAAAAACCCTTTTGGCTCCTTGTGCTCAATTATACTTCAAAAAATAGCTGATAGCTAAGAGTGTTGTAGCAATGTGATTAGCTCTCTGTGTTTTTAATCCCTTTTGTAGTAAAGTGTCTGATTCAAATCTAAATGCAGTGTAAATATGCAAATAGAAGACAGGACACAAAATTATGTTACTTAAAGTTCCTTCTATTTCCAGCTTGTTCAAACATTTGGCCGTAACTGGATGACATAATTTGTTTTGACTCATTTCTGGCATAACAGACCTCATTTCATGATGAAAATGACGTAATGATCATGTGACAAAGAGAATTTGACAATTGTTCATCATTGCATAATGCATAGTCTTCCATTCTGAACACAGATATAATTTTCATAAAATCCTTGTTTCATCCAGTGTGTTGGATTGGCCGATATCACAGGATATTAGTTATTTATCTGCTCCTCCTGATAGGTGGAGGTGGAGATGGCTCCGTATGGATCCACAACTGTTTGAGCGCAACGCACGACAGTAGCAAACAAGAAGAGGCAGAGAAGAAAGAGAAAAAAGATGGCGAAGCCCAAATCCACATCGATCTCCAGGACTGGCGGCACTGGCTGGTCCATCGGTGAAGTGTGTTGCTCCAGAGAAGCTTGTCAGATAGTGTCACCAATGTTGAACTGATGATTCACCCACAAGGACACCGAGATGTTATCTACATGTTATTGTTTCCTTGAAATTTAGTCAAATTTCTTAGAACTTGGACAGAGTATCGGTACAAAGGCAATCCCTGTTTCAGTGTTTGTTTTTTTTTGACAGATCTTCACTGCGCCCTTGCGAATTGGATCCCACAATACGAGCGCTTGCTTACGGTGTATAAAGCCACATCACCCTGATTAAAAAAAAAACATCATTATCAAAATGAAGCAGTAACATCATACAGGCAATGTAACTAAATATTTGCAGCCCACATTTGATGTCAAATGAATTAAGGGATGATTGAACCTTATATGAATTATATATCAAGTGAAATCGAAATAAACTTGACTGGCTCTGTTCCCATTACGTAATCAAGAAATGAGACAAGAGGAATATTGATGCTAAAGGATGAAATATAACCCTTCATTCGCTCTGTTCTAAAGTCTAGAGGTTGTCTATGGTCTAGGTGTCTAAGTTGCATTCACAGGTAATGCTTCCTTTTACAGTACAGTACTTACAGGGTACTTACAGTGTACTTACCTAGAAAGTACTGCTAATATAAGGTAAGTACATGGAACAGGGGTAGGTTTAGGGGTAGGTTCAGGGTTAGTACTAGTTATTACCCAGTAATTGTAGTTATTAATATAAGTACATAGTATTTACATGGGTAACTGGACTGTAAAATGAAGCGTTACCCTGTCTACACGTTGTCTATTGTCAATAGTGTAGCGATTTATTTGCAAGCAGTTTTCTGTTCAACAACATGGCACAACCAATCAGAACCCTTTGCAAAATCCGTGGCGGGAAATATTCACCCTCACACGAAATTCCTGATCGTATGGATTCTTATCGAATTACCTTACATCGCCGCCAAAAATTGCGGCCCTTGCAAGTTGCAACACTGGTTGTTCCAACAATATTTTTAGACGGTGAAATCCAGATTTTTAAATTGAATCCACACGAATTGGAATTTTGGCTGAGAGGAAATGATTTCACCGTGCAGACTTCACATGGACTCGCTGACCAACAACAAACTTCTTGGTTTGAAAGGGACATGCTTCCTACATCATTACACTACTGACAATAGAAAATGGATTTTTTTCCCCGCAAAATTTCACTAACGGCACTTTTAATAAGGTCGCATAACTGAAACCCAACCTCAAAAGTAACAAAATTTGGAAAACTCTACTGCTGCATACTGTCTTGAGTATATACTGTACATTTGAATTTGAACTTCCTTCGCAACTGTTAAAAAAGTATGTTCTATGTAGTATGAACGTGTGTAGCATGAATGAAATTCGGATGTACCACGTCCGTCATGTTGTCATTATCCCGTGACCAACCAGCATCAGTTACGTCGCTTCACTGCCATTCCTAAACCCTCTCCCGTGGCCTCATGGGATAGTAAAGTGTCCATCGAATGCACACTTCAGAATCTCACAGGAAGTCCTCGAATACTCTGCATTCGGACATACTACTCAGTTGGCGTATTGTTTTTTTCCATTCTATGTAGTAGGGAAGTATTCAATTTCGGACGCAGCGTACATGTGTAGCAATTTAGCATGTTGCTAAGCTAACAATATGAAAACACGAAGTGGCTAAAACAGTAAGTTTTTATTAGATTGTCAATTGTTTTATTAATTTTAGGGATATGTAATGGACACCAATTGGAAGGATTATCTTTTCACTGTGCACATCATAATGATGATTTTCTCATTTTGTTCAGTTCAGCTCTCCGTGCTAACCTCTACATGACACACTTCTACATTACCATCTCTGCTCTCCCTCTGACAGTCTTTCAGTCAAACATCTCCGTTCTTCAAGTGCACCTGGTGGACCTTCATCAAACAGTGCATTTGCATATTAGCGGCCTCCTCCTGGCACCCAAGCCATTATGAATAGTTTAACAGGAGTTGAATGACAGGGGCTTAGTTGGGTTAAGCCTGGCTGTGGATCAAGCTCTGGCCTTTACTGAACGCCGTGGTCCAGTCACACGCCTGATTCAAATGCGTCCGTAACTCAAGCAGGCCTCAGACCAAATTGGTAAGGACACGTCACACCAAGGTGAAAAAAAAAGAAGGACAAAGAAGAACGTGATGGAGGGGAGAGGCCTATACCAGAAAGACAATACTCAACAGCAATTAAGTTCGCCACCAGGGGCAGCGTGAAGAGAAACTGAGACAATGAAGGGAGGCGATACCTTTCATTTGATTGGCCGCCAAGCCAGAAAACGGATGGAGCAAGAAAGAGTACGGTGATGTAGTAGAGATATCCTTTCCAGTTAGCTATGGTTTCTACAGTCACGTTCAGGAGAATGAGGAGGAAAGATGAGGAAATTGTTGAGTAAACTAGAGAGATGGGTCCATTTCCAAAAAGTCTAATAAATAATGAACAATCCCAAAGAGATTTAATTAGGGTAACTGAATAAAGCTTAGCCAATGCACAACTAATCTGGTGCCCCATGGAGGTAGATCTCATTTCAGGTACCACACCGCTGCTGTTTAGAAATAAAATATTACGTGACATATTACATCATTTAATTATTTAACATTAATTGCTAATATTAATATGATTTAAAGAAGAGATATTACATGCTTATTTTTATTGCACTGCAGTTGAAAATGTTAAGAAAAATATGCATCATCAGCCTGAACACAGATTAAACTTTAAGAATTTTTCGCATATGTATAATAACAAAAAAAAAAAAAAAAAAAAGAACAGGAGGTTTTCAATCATAAGAATCAGAAATGGAAATACTGTACATTGCTCTTGGTTTTATTTGTGACATTTATAAACTTGTACATTTTTTTCTCTGAATTAATTTACTCCGTTTATAAGAATAAAACATGATTGATAATATTCCACAATAATATTAAGCAGCTCAACTGTTTTCAGCATTGACGATAATGAAAATTACATTTTAAAATATATCAAAATAAAAAAACGTTACTTTAAATTACAATAATTTTTCACAATATTACTGTTTTTACTGTATTTTTAATCAAATAAATGCAGACTTGGTGAGAACAAAAGACTTTTTAAACATTTCAATTACTCCAAACTTTTGTATAGTGGATATGCATGTCTTATTTTTGCATAAAGTAACAAAAAAAAAAAGAAAAATTATATTAAGTATGTATATCAGAAAATAATTCTATATTGCCTGTCACTTCCATGGAGACTTTATCGCAAAAATGAGGCATATTAGATAACATGATATCTGTTATAAATGAATTTGGCATCATGCACTCACCTGTTTTAGGTGTCCCATCCCATTCTCCTCAGAGCGGTACGGACCTTATTTAGATTACACCGAGCACATGATTTAAATGACCCGAAGGCCAGAGTGCCACAGAGATATGGAGGGACAGAGCTGGATCACCGCTGAAAGACATGGAGAACTGAACTCAAGTGTGCAGTCGCTGTGACCCTTATGTGTGGAGGTAGAAAAGTGACACGACCACATTACCATAGAGGACCAATTACAGTCAGTGAGTGATCACGCTAATTGCTGATCTGAGGTCAGATTTCAGCCCATAACCCTGCATTAAGGCTAACAGTCATAGTGTGGTCAGTAACTGATCTAAGATATTGAAGTGGCAGTTAACTGTAATGTTGTCCAAGGTTCATTACACAGGGGAGAGTCAGGTAGCCACAACAGTGGAGAGTTACAGCGGATGGTAGAGATGTGAATATTTAGTATTGAGCCCCAAACATGACATGCAGGGGAGAAAATATGTATAGTGTGGCCACAAATGAACCCCACAACTTACTAATACGTCAGTATGTTTTACTAATTTGTTCCCTTGTGTGGTCTAGATTTGGAGAAGGGCTTCTCTCTGAGAAATCAAAGGACATTTCTGGATACTAACTGGCATATACATTTATCTTACTACTAATAAATTGTTACATTTGAATTTATTCTGAATTACTCTGAAATTAACTAGATTATTATGTTAAATCCATACCACCAAAAATCTACACTCAGGTAACGGACTCTGCCGAAGACATTGAGATAATTCATGTATACTGAGACTGTAAGCTAATAATGAAATTTCCGTTAATAACAACGTGTTGAATAGGATGAGCCTCAACCTCTGATTATCGTAATATTATTATAACTAAGTGTTCATGGGAAACCATGAATGTTTATATTATAAAGTCACCATTAGAAAAGTTAAATTGGTCAACTTATTTCTATGGTAATGGTCATGACCTCTGGTTAGATAGTCTCAAGTAACGGGATACTCCACCCTTTTTTTTCATATTAAACTATGTTATTCCCTTAACTAGTTCATACATAGCCTACCTCTGTCGTCTCAGTGCGTGCACTCATGGTGCGTTCACGTGTTATGGAAAATAGGATATTTTCCACTTGTGAACTGGTATTTACCAGTGTTGCTTTCAAGTGCTTTTGTTATCGTAATGTGGTAAAAAGATTGAGATCCAGACCTGTTATTTAGCTAAAACTATTTTCGATTCCTGAAGTCATCTACAACAGCAAGAAAATGATTTATCAAAACTCAAAAGGTAAATAATATGCTGTAACTTATATTTTCTAGATAATATATATTTTTTACCATTCACGACTCTCGCGGTGCTCTCCGCCATTTTGAAATGGCCAAAAGTTTATCACATCTTGGCAACTCGTCCTTCAAAATATTCTACGAGTTGCCCAGTGGAAAATACCACATGAGGGGGTGTTCATGTGCATTTTCCACGTCGTCTTTTGGTATTTACCATAATTACCATAGCACATGAACGCACCATCACTCTGGCTCGCGAGACACTTTGATCGCACTTAACTAGCCCAGTTCATTCAATATGGGCCAAGCAGAGAAGCGACCAGACACCTCCACGTTTTCCCTATTTAAATACAGTTACTCGAGCAGTGTAACCCGACCTAGGATGGTGACACAAAGTAAAACGTTTCGTGGCGTGTAAAATGGATAACTATTGTATCCCTTGGGAACACTTCGACTCGGCGCAGTAATATCATCACTCGTGAAAAGTCCTCTCGAAGTCGAAGTGCTCCCACTTGCTGTGGTATTCCGCCATACAATATAGTTATCCACTTTACACGCATAGAAAAGCGCAACATAACCTTTTATTACGAGTTTTGGATTATGAGATCCGATCCATATATCCGGTCGCAGTGAGACTCGATACATATTTAGGGCTGTCAAACGATTAATCGCGATTAAATCGCATCCAAAATAAAAGTTTGTGTTCACATAATATATGTGGGTGCACTGTGTATAATTATTTTGTGTGAGTGTATATATATATATATTTTTTCATAAATATACATGCATGTGTGTATATATATATACATACACATGCATGTATACTTCTGAAAAAATATTATTTATATTTTAAATATTGATATTTATATATAATCTATATCTAATAATCTATATATAATTTATATTCTAATAAATCTATGTACAGTATATACATGAAAATATGTCTTAAATATATACAAGCATGTGTGTGTATTTATATATATAAAATAATTATACACAGTGCACCCACATATATTATGTAGACACAAACTTTTATTTTGGATGCAATTAATCGTTTGACAGCCCATATATATATATATATATATATATATATACACACACACACACTTATTTAAAATGGTATACACCAGTGACCAATAGTCAATTAGCAGTTTAATCTAAATTTGAGGTCATGATAAAATAAAGTCAGATGAGTTTCATTGGAATAAAACTACTTTGACACTGAAAAGACAGAATGCGCAGGATATCCTTCACCCACTGTATTGGAAACTGTTGTCAGGCCGATTAGGGTGGGGCTTTCACTTATTTAAGCAAATCGTGTAAAACATTTAAATATCAGTTAATTGGTATACAAATCTGCATGACGGCTGTCCGTCAATGCAAATATCAGAACCGGACCTTGGAGAAGAGAAGGGGAAGAAGGTTGCCTGGTCCAATGAGTGAGTGAGTATGTATACTGTATATATATTAAAATAAAATAAAAAAAAAGCAGACAAAATAAAACTGTCATCAACAAGAATCTTTATCTTTCATCATTGAATGATGACATAATCCAAAATTCAACATAAAACACAGGCAGTTTGGACACTGATCAAACAGTAGACCCAGAGTTGACAGGACATGGTGGAGGGATTGGTCTTGGCACTGGGCCACAAGGAGAGATGAATATGAATGGATGTAAACAGAGGAGGAGTGAGAGAGAGAGAGAGAGAGAGGAGGATGGTCAAGCTTAAAACCGAAAGGTGATGAGGTGAAGAACACAAGGAACAACAAGCACACATGGAAACAACACAAATAAACATTTGCAAATAAGGCACTTGTGAAAACATTCGGAAACTTAAAAGAACATTTTAAAGCCTATCCAGACGTCCCGTTCCACTAGCAAAAGTGCACCTGTATTGAAACTGACTTTCATATACAATGGTAAAAAACAAAATAAAATAAAAAAGTGGACCACAATTTGTAAAACTGTTGCTATGATAATAAGAGATAATTGTTAAACCTGACCTTACAATTGACTATGAAACTTAAAGGGACAGTTCACCTAAAAAAAAAAAAAAAAAAAAACGTTCTGCCATCATTTATTCACTATCCTGTCATTCCAAACTTTCTACTGTGGAACAAACACAAAAAAATGTTTTTGTCCATACAATACAATCAATGATATCCAAATTATGTCTGCATCCCAATAAGTCATACAGAGTTGGAATGACATGAGGATGAATTTAAATTTTTGGGTACACTCTCCCTTTAAAGTTTCATATGACCTCAAGTAAAGCAGCAGCCAATGGGCAAACATAACATACTGGAGGACATATTGGGCTAATTCCATAACTGAACTTTTTTTTTTTAATGAAAACTATGGAATTTATTTCCAATAAATACCACAAATGCAAACCAGAGGTTCAGTTATGTCAAAACGTTAGCTGAAAACACAATCATTATAATGCATTTTACATAAGACAGAGTTACAAAGTGCATCCAACAGTCAATACTGATTATTGAAATAATTTATCATATTAAATGGAAGAGACAAAAACATAAACTACAGGTTTGCTGCCAAGTAGTTTTTTTTGTTGTTGTTGTTGTTGTTTTTACAAAGCAATTTTCCCCGTACTGCATAAATTATCAGCTTTTCAGGCTTGCTTAAAAAATCTGGACCTTAAATAAAAATAATCATGAATGGAAAAACCAACAAAAAAAATCTTTAAAATAACTTGCATGTGTAACTGATATAACTAAGAACGAGCATTTAACAGAAATGTGTTACAGGACACACGCTGTGCAAAACACAAATATTAGTTATGATACACACACACACACACTTCATTACAGACACAACGGTTACAAGACAAACATTAAACGCCCAAAAAAAAAAAAAAGCAGCATACTGATTCAGCGACTTTGGGACAGGCTATCATGGCATTACAAATCTTGAGTCTTTGTATCTCTAAAAGAAGCAAAGCCGGGTCAATAATCTTTTAGTGCAACTGCATTGGAGAAAAAAATCAGTGAGGAAGACCCTCGGTATACACACGCCTGCGATGAGGGTCACGTGTGTTTTAATAAGGTAAGCAGGCGCGTGAAGGTCACTTAGTGAACAAATAGGACATGAAGAAAGACAAATAATTCCAGTCAGTTTCTGGCAACTTCAGAACACAAATACTGGGAAATCTGACAGTTGACCAGGAAAAAAAAAAAACTACTGACAACTAAAGGGAGGATAACAGTGTGTGATGCCCAAAAAAACAGCAGTACAATTTTGTACTAATAAGGTACTAAACGTGTACTAAACTGGAGGGAATATTTCCAGTAGAACATTAGACAATCTAAACAGATCGTATGAAAAGAAAAAGGTTATTTAATGAGACAGTGCCTGCTGATAGTGTTTTGAATAGTTTGCAAAGGGTAAGAGGTTATTTTGTTCCTCTTTTTTAAAGTATTTCTGTTTCCAAAAATTAGTATCACATATACTACTTGTGTATTATGTGCGTGTTTGTGTTTGCTCTGGGCCTTTTCAATCGATCAAACACCCCTGACGTTAGTTTGTTGGTCTCTCTCGTCCATGTGCACATGAAGGGGAGTGTTGTACCTCCTCTCTCGTCTGTGAAAGCATCACTCATTCTTGCGGTGATGGTTGTTGTTTAAGGGAGAGTGGCCGTTCTGCACTGCTCCGTTTTTCACTGGCGTCTCGCCGTCCTCGTCATCCTCAGACTCCGTTTCTTCTCGGTCACTCCTCTCGTCCTCCACGATATTCTGCGGCAGGACGAATGAAGCTTTGAAATACTTGCGATTCATAAATGTTAAATTTTTTTAATTTTGATATTTTTAGGTCAAACCGTTCGTGTCTATCAGTCATATAATGCAGGTCTATGGTCACCACCTCAAAGAGCATGCACAGAGAAGTCCAAATTAAACATGATTTAATGACTCGGAAATGTAAGTACACATTAATGGCCTAAGACACGAAATGAGCGGTTTGTGTGAGAAAACGAACAGTATTAATATAGTTTTAGGGTGCGGGCGCGTGGCTGTGGTTACAAGAGGTAAAAACGATATAAATACTGTTCGTTTTCTCACACAAACCGCTCGTTTCGTGTCTTAGGCCATCAATGTGTACTTACATTTACGAGTCATTAAATCATGTTTAATTTGTAATTCTCTGTTCATGCTCTTTGAGGTGGTGACCATAGACCTTCATTATATGATAGACAGACAAGAACGGTTTGACCTAAAAATATCAAAATTGAAACTATTTGGGAAACAAAGACACCTACATCTTGGACGCCCTTGAGGTAAGCTAAAACATACCAAAAAATAATTTCAAAGTGAACTATCCCTTTAAAAAAGTACACTATGTAACTTTTGGCCCACTAGTGGTTTAAAAAAAAAACGTATGCATTTTGCAGAAGAACTTTGTTTTGTGCTTTGGCTCTGCATGACTGAGCGGATGAATATGGTTCTTGATTTTAAAAATGCGATATTTATAACTTTAAGAGAAAACAATTATTGGGGAAGGGGGCTATTTTCGTCTTCTGGCTTTGAAATCAACAGTGTTACAGAACTATAGTGTATGAAATATCCAAATCAGTGCAGTCTGTGTTGGTTCACTTACATTGCCGGGCAAGAATTTGATAGCCATACGCAGTATGAGTACGGCCCAGAAGATGTGCAGACACAGCAGCACAAACAGCAGCCCGTTAAAGAAGTAATACCCAAAGAACGGACGATAAATAGTCACTGGATACACCCAGGTACAACGCATGATCCTGTGAGACACAAAAAAAGAGAGAAAGTGAGAGTTTTACATCTGACATTTACCTAGCAATGCAGAGAAAAGACATATGAAGTTAATTTGAAAATGTATAAAGCAATAACTAAAGACAACATTTCAACCAATCTAGGAGAAAAGCACAAATTACATTTGATAACTCTTGACAAATAGAAAGTGTCAAGAAAAATGAATGATTTATAGTTTAAAAATCAACCTTGGGATCAAAATAAAAAATGATTTAACTCACCCAAATGGGAAGATGATGAGTCTGGTGATTATGAAGACGACAGCAAATAAGATGAATATGTAGTTGCACGCTTTTCTCCAGCCGGCATAGTTGAACATCTTGGCAGACTGTTATAGGACAGACAGGACTTGTGTTTTTGACTCTTTCACAAAAGCACCACTAGGGAGCAGTGTTACACACCTGGATTAAAGGGTTAGTTCACTCAGAAATAAGAATTCTGTCATTAATTACACTCTCATGTCATTCCAAACCCATAAGTCTTACGGGTTTGGAACGACATGAGGGTGAATAATTAATGACAGAATTTTTGGGTGAACTATCCCTTTAACAACCATGACAGACTGCAGTAGATTTACTGAATTACTTGGCTTTTACAGAATCTACATGAATTAAAAAAAAAAATATGAAGCTCAGTAACAGCACTGGACAAGATATTTGTTAATATAAAACTTAAGCTTACAACTATCAATATAGGATACCTGTGAAATCATGGACTGGACAGGACTGGGATCTGGATGTGGATGTCACGAAACTCAATTAAGTAGGCAAGACCTATATATGTGATAAAATTATTTTAATGGTGACTAACATTATTTTAATGGCAATTCTGAGAAGTCCATGATCAGACAACTCTTCTTACTGATTTTAATTTTTTTTTACATCGGATGGGATGCCAGCTGTACTTGAACCACCGAAATGATATTTACTTTGCCCAGAAAGTTTTCAAAAAGGTCTTAATTTATAATAAAGGTGTAGTTTTAGTTAAGGTATTCAGCAAAGATCAAAATAAACAAGAAGCCAATATTAAAGATACTGCTATCAGGAATATGGATGGATTAGACTTCTCAGAGGAAGTTAGCAGAAAAACCATATGTATTTGCTCTATGATATTCACTAAAATTGTGTTGCAAAACAGATGAAATACAAATTTCCCAAACCTCTTCAGAGACAACTAATCCTATCCAAACAGAATTAAAACAACTCCCCGCAGTTCAAGCATTCTGATAAACAGTGAAATACTGCTTTCACTTGAAAAGCATTTATTCTAATGTTGCTTGGAAAACGTTTGTTTTTTTTAATTGAATGTAACAAAGTCAAAGCACCAGGGACACAGTCTCAACGCTAATGTTGTTCAGATGTTCCATTACCTCCAGCAGATAGTCAGAGGCGTCGTGCACCAGCATAATGAGGGTTCCTGCTCTGATGTAGTTCACACACCAGGAGAAACTAATCAGCAAGATGGTGGCAACATGGTGCACGATTTGTTCTTTAAAGTCCTGAGGAAGAGAGAATGAGAGGCAATATTATCTTACCAACAAAATTATACAATGGCTTTGGACATACATCATCATTGTGCCATGGCATTATTTGGAGTACCAGGTAAATAATATAAATATGGAATACTACCAATCAAAAGACTGGGGTCAGTAATGGTTTGGAAAGTAGTCCCTTAAAGGGATAGTTCACCCAAAAATGAAAATTAGCCCATGATTTACTCACCCTCAAATCACCCTAGGTTTATATGGCATTCTTCTTTCAGACGAATACAATCAGAGTTATATTAAAACATGGCTTTTCCAAGCTTTATAATGGAAGTGAATGCCTGTTTCTGTCCATAAAAGTGCATCTATCCGTCATAAAAGTGCTCCACGGCCAGAAGCTAGAATTTTACTTTGTAACGTGCTAAATATGAATATTTTCTTACACAAGCGCATCGCTTCACTTTGCTTCAGACGGCCTTTATTAACCCCCCGGAGCCGCGTGGAACACGCGCGTTCATGACTCTCCTGTTCGAACACGTTTATCAAAATGAATGAACGAATCTTTTTTCGTGTCATTTGGTTCATTCAGCGAACGAAATGAACAAATTGACTCGGGAAAAGATTCGTTCATTTTCATGAGCGAGTTCGAACTGGAGAGTCACGAAGGCGCATCACAGAATAGAGCAAGGCGACCATTTGAGCTTATAAAACTTAAACTTTGTTTTTTTTTTAAATGGCCGATCGTTTCGCTTGATAAGACCCTTATTCATCGTCTGGAATCGTTTAAAGCCCTTTGAACAGTTTGCACTGAAATTGTCTTTTGGACCTTGAACCATTTGGTTACCAGTAAAGTCCATTACATGGAGAAAAATCCTGGAATATTTCATCAAAAACCTTAATTTCTTCTCGACTGAAGAATGAAAGACTTGGATATCTTGGATGACATGGGGGTGAGTAAATTATCAGCAAAAGTTGTTTTAAAAGTGAACTACTCCTTTAAGGCCTCATTTATGTGATAAATACAGTAAAAAACAGTAACAGCAAACCAACACACCAGGTTGACTAGAAACATGAAACTATCCAGCCATTACTTCCTGTTTCACAGGAGTATAATAAAAATAGGGAAACACAAAGGCCAAATTCTCTTTATCATCCATCACAATGGGTAAAACCAAAGAACATAATTCTGGGCGGCGTTTCTCAAAAGCATTGTGAGCCTTAGTGGAGCATTGATGGCAATGGTTGGTTCTATGATCTACTTTTGAGAAACTTGGCCCTGACGTGCAGCAAAAGATTGTTGAGCTTCACAAAACAGAAAGTAACTGTTCCCAAAATTCCCAATTCCACCATCAGGACAATAATGAATAAGTTCCAACCAACAGGAAATGTTACAAATCTGCCTTTGAGTGGACAAAGACTCTCCAAGGATCGGAGCTGGAGAATTGCAGAGATTAGTCGAGTCTTGGTGTCAAACAGCACATCAACACATGTTGTTTAGGAGGGTTTCAATGAAAAATCCTCCTCGCTCATCCAAAAACAAACTCCAGCATATTCTGTTGTCAGACTCTACTGGAAGTTAAACCGAGGGGCTATCAGATTAGACAGAAAAAAAAAGTTTTTTGGGCAGCAAAGAGCAAACCCACTAGATGGGTCTGGTACACACAGTCACAGTCTGGATATTTAATGTTGTGGGCCTATTTTTCTGCAGGAGGTCCTGGACATCTTGCTCAGATAAATGGAAACATGGATTCTATCAAATACCAACAGATAAAAATTAAAACTTGACGGCCTCTGCTAGAAATCCTATAATGGGCTGTAGTTCAAAACAAAAATAATAACACAAAAATGTGTCACTCACCACAAAATTAAGGTTCTGACCTAAATAGAAAACTGAAGAGGTGTGTATAAACATGAATCTGGAAATTTAAAGGATCTGGAGAGATTCCGTTCGGAGGAATGATCTCTGATCTCGTCAGGATTTCTCTAAACTCACAATGCATTACTGGAAAAAAACTAAGAGCTGTTCTCTTGGCAAAATGGGGTTGCAAAAAGTATTGAATAAAAAGGTGTCATTAATCTTGGTTAATGTCGTGTATTAGAGAAAAACATTCATTTCATAATGAGATTTTGTAACATTAAAGGGATACTCCACTTTTTGGTAATAGGCTCATTTTACAACTTCCCCAGAGTGAAACAGTTGGGTTTTACCGTTTTCGAATTTTGAGATATTTAGAAGAATGTCAGTAACCAGACAGTTTTTGGTTTCATTGACTTCCATAGTATATTTTTTTCCTACTATAGAAGTCAATGAGACCAGAAACCATCTGGTTACTGATATCTCAAAATTTGAAAACCGTAAAACCCAACAGTTTCACTCTGGGGGAGTTGTAAAATGAGCCTATTTCCAAAAAAGTGGAGTATCCCTTTAAAAATGTGCCACTTCAGAATAAAAATATTAATAAATTTTTTTTAACTGATGCCAAAATCTTGCCATATTACAAAATATCATAGTATTATAATACTCTCACCAAATCGTATTTCTTCACAAACAAAACGCATACCACCTTATACATAGTGCAGCATCATCAGATTATGCTTTTGTTTATTGTTCATTTTTCTAGTAAACTGCATCTATAATACAACTTTTGCATTTCCTTCTCTTTTTCTAAAAATTTAAGGCGCACAATTTGGACTTCACACACTCTGTTGAGTGATATTCTTATGATATTGCTCCAGCTTCAGAGTCAAAGTTCAGGATGAGCACCATAGACTAGGTGACTGATTAATCAAACCATCACGTCAAATAGATGACCTATTAAAGTCAGTTTGTGAAAATATCACCAGGTGACATTCGATCTGTTCCATTTCATTATCTCAGGCGGGTGGCTTTTTCATGTTAGATGAAGTTTGATCTAACCTAGGTTTTGTGTGGATGTGTCATCTTATTAGACTCTTGAATGTTCCTTCAAACTTTAGGAGGAAGGTACATCGATGCATCATCTTCATTCAGTTTAGTTCTGAAGCTTTATTCACACCGTTGGCTAGAAGTTTAATGAATAGCACTAAACATGAGACATACTTCACGAAGAGCTTAAAAAGATAACCTGATGTGAGATCGTACTGTTCTTAGACTCATGTTTCACTGCTTTTTAAAAGAGCCCAAGTTGGTTTGCTGATCTTAGCTGGTTTGCCAAGCTTGTCTTCAGCCAGTCTCCCAGTTGAAAAGTCCCTAAAACCCCCCTAAAACCAGCTTTGGCATGTAAGACTATACACAAATCTAAATTTATGTTATTAGGCTCTGTGAGACAAGAGATTTTCCACAGGCACACAAGTAAAATATTAACTAACCTCATATCCAAACACAAACACGGCAGATAACATCACACACCTAACAGACATCTTGTGGAAATACTTGTACAAATAATCAACCGTTCAAAACCAAAGCTGTGGAAGCTTGTTTCCGCCACAGTGTACAAAAGGTATTTTTAAAAGTCTATAAATCACAATTCTGAGCTAGAATTGCATATAAACATTCTGAGGGGGAAAAAGAGAATTGTGAGATATACTTGCAATTGCTCAATTTGCATGATAAAGAATTGTGAGCTGAACATTTTCTCAGAAATGCGAGTTAATATTTTGAAATTTGTTCTATATAACACCCAATTGCGAGTGTATCTCAATTCTGAGGAAAAAAACGTCAAAATTGTGAGATATAAACTTAAAATTGTGAGAGAAAAAAGAACAGTAAGATAAAAAGTCGCTATTTTTATTCCGTGGCGGAAACAAGCTTCCACAAATACTGGATATTTCTATTAAAAAGATTGACTTTTTAAATTTTTTGTATTTGATATTCTCAGCACACTCACTTTTCGCTTGACGTCTGACGCTACGCTGAAGAGGAGAGACATGTAAAACCCAAGTTCGATCATGTAGTACCAGTACTGAGAAGGCAGCAGCGGCTGGAGAGAGACAGAAAACAAAGAAATTAATCAAATATGTTTGAAAGATGATATCTCAGTGTCACAGTCAACAGAACAGACGTCATGATCCAAAGCTGTAGGGTTATCTGGAATCAGTTTGCATATTTCCCATGGCAAATTCAAAGTTCTCTGCGTCTCCTCAAACACTCTTATTTACATACTGTAGGCTTATCAACATGAAAGTTCACTAAAAGATCGCTTTAGATTAAGACAAGCTTGTGGAGACCCCTTTCAAATCTACAATCAATGGACGAAGAATAAAAGAAGTAAACATACTAGCATTGGAAACCCCGCCCACATCTCCTCCATTTTGTAGAACCAAGGTTTCTGCGAAAGACAAACAATATGAAGAGAATATGAGCCAAGACAAAGAAGCTCTCACATTTCATCTCAACAAAAGCAATGCAGGTCACAAGTATGACATTACAAGTATGATGGAGGAGTAATGGTTCACTAGTATGGGTATTTTAACAGCCAAATGCCAAAATCTAGAGAGCAAGTTGGCTGATAGCTGACGTAATGGTAGATATAAACCACCAGTCAAACATTTGGTTGGTTGATTGGTGTATTAACGCCATGCCAGCTTACTTGGCTATTTTTGTCTCGAGGAATAAGTTGAAATACTATAAAAGAACAATTACATTTTTTTTTTGCTTTGGAAAAAAAGCTGGCTTAGTAAACACATGGAGACACGATTTAAATTTAGGGTTTTCATTTTCTTAATATTTTCATTTTAAGGTCTTTTGCTTGCTCAAAAAGTGTTTTGTAGACAAATATTTATGCCTGTGTATGAATTTCTTTTAGTGTTTGATTTTGATGACTACTTTTATTCTAAAATGTATAAAATAGCAATAATAAAGAATAAGTAAGTTTGCCCAAACTTTGGATATGTAGTTTACATATTTAACTATGATAGGATATACATGTAATGTTAGCAAACAAGACGTACACGATATTGCTGAAATTAAATGGATACATTTATGAACAAAAATGGGAAATCTTCAAATATTTGAATGAATTGTGAGTATTGTATAAAACAAACAACACTTACACAGAATTAATTTATATATTTGAAACCCAAAAAATTGTACTATCCCTAGACAAAACGGCATTTTGAAAATGGTAGCCAACCAGCTAAGATTCAAAATGACTACAGCCACACTAGGAAATATTTAAATTAATGCTGTCAAATCAATTAATCGCGATTAATGACATCAAACATAAACGTTTTTTGTTTACATAATATGTGTGTATGTATTAAATGTCTGTTTGTGTATAATACTGTATACACACATACACATTTATACATATAAATTTGTGTATATGTACAGTAATAGACAGACACGCACATATTTATATATATATATATATATATATAAATGTAAACAAATATATATATATATACATATAAATGTAAACAAAAACCCTTAAGTTAGATGTGATTAATCGATTTGAGAGCATTAATATAAATATTATAGGCCAAAAGTAGGATTTGGTTCATGCCGATAAAACTCAAAATTATCAAACATTGGTCGATATACTAGTATATACTGATATAATAACAAATTGGAAAAGGGAAGCGTTTGGAAAACTTACATCAATAAGTGCAGCAAGGCCAGCAATGAAAGCAAGAAGGTAAAAGGTAAATCTCCAACTGAAAGAAAATGTACATCCATTTCAGCAAACGACATATATTAGCAACATAAAAAAAGCAATGCATCTCTCACGTCAATTAATGACATTATTATATGGATTATTGGTTCCAAAACATTATTTGATCACCCGCCATTCAATTCAAGGGTCTACACTTATTTTTGTATAGACAGTCCACTCACAATACAAACTGTACTATTACAAGACCACATCACGAACAACAGCACCTAAGCCTATATTTAAAGCATCTATGACCTACTATTGTGACTGACAGTGGGAGACGGCATGATAACAACCTAATTTAAAGGATGTTTTCAAAGATCAATACAAGTTAAAAGCTATTGACAAGCCTTTGTGGCATAATGTACATTACCACAGAAAATAAAAGACGCAATTACAGTAGTGCACTTAGCCTACAAGTAAACCGGGTCATGCACTTTAGAAATATGAAGCTTGTTAAATCACGTCCATGAATTATA
Source organism: Cyprinella venusta (assembly GCA_038021265.1). NCBI lineage: Eukaryota > Metazoa > Chordata > Actinopteri > Cypriniformes > Leuciscidae > Cyprinella > Cyprinella venusta. Next base: position 25,434,304 of record CM075878.1, on the reverse strand, counting down.
TTTGAACTGTAAGGTTGTGTAAATTTTCATTAGTTTAGTTTACATGGCCACAAATTGATAAATCTTTGCACAGACATGGCTGGTAAACAATATCACACCAGTCTAGAAACTTATAATATAATATTAAAAACTGTACTCTCAAAACCGTGTGGATTGAGATGTTTGCTGCTCAGCCCGGAGGGACGGTTTGAAAATATTTGAAAAGGTAAATCAACATTATCCCAAATGTTTCTTGTATTGAACCCTGCACATTCCTTTCATCACTTTAATCACATGTATTGGATGCGTTTCTGAAGCACAAGACAAATAGATGTTGAAATGTCAAGGGCGAGATATTAAAGGACCGACCCACAGTTAGTAAAACACAGTGAATTTTTGCATGGGTAATGCATGGGTACATTAGTCAAATTTTATTCCGTTTATTAATTCCAGTGTGAAATAGACTTCCTACCACCTAATATAAAATGTATGTTTTTTTTTCTTTGTTGCACAGTGAATATTGTGTAATAACTGCATACCTTACCATTCTCAGATTACTGAATCGTTTTATGATGTTTACGAGCAGTCAATTGCTTTTTGCATTGACTTGATGCAGAACGATGCAATTTATGACCATTTATGAAAGCATGGGATCGGACAGCCTGTGCGTATCGCGTTGTACCTGGCCTCTCTGAACTTCTTCAGCTGGTTTGGTCTCTCTTGATTCCGTCGTCGCCGGAACCATCTGTGGATGTGTCTCTCTGAGTACCTGGTCTTTTTACCTAAACTCTCGATTTCGCCCTGTAGAGGAACGTAAAACACGAAGGGTCCGTTAATGGTGAAATATGAGTTGAGTTAGATATGTGGGTCACATGTAGACTGAAAAAAAAAAAAAAATCAGTGCATACATTTATTTATTTAACAGTGGAAAAACATTCAAAAAAACATATACATAGGGTTGTTCTGTACTGATGAGTTGGACAGTGTAGAATATGTTGAATTGTACCTGTTTGGGATTTTTACTCGTGACTCTGAAGTACGACTCCATTATAGGGTCGTGAGCCACTGTCACTCGGGTTTTCTCCTTTACGCCCATAGCTGTGGCCAGGCGAATGGCCACCGTCCTAAAGTTGATGAACAGTGTTAAACTCTCAACACTTGAGTTTCAAACCAAATTGTTGCAAATACAATATTGACATTGGCGTTTCTTAACTACATAAAAACACAATCTAATGCTGACCTTTCAAAGACCTGTCGTACGATAAGGAAGACGAGGGCGATGGGTAGGGTCACCCAGAGGTCAGATGCTTTGGAGTAGATGACACCATCGCGATCCTCCAGGTTGGCCCAGCCCAGGCCTTCTGGAAACCACAGCCTCTCGTTCCAGAACCACTCTCTCAGCCCGGACAACATCCTAACGCAAGGGAAGACACAAAAATATTCAGACATTTTGAAAGACTAGCCTATTATTAAAAGTAATTTTGTGGGGCTTCTGGGAGACACATACAGTATACACACACCACTTGCACACAGAGATCAGAGTTTGTGCTGCGCATCCACAAAAACTTGACATCAATGCTGCTCCGCAACTTTTTTCTTTTAGTTCATCCACTTACAGCACAAATTACATTTTACGACACCTTACAGTTCAAATATAATTCATGTAGGTGAGTTAACAAGCATCATATTTCTAAAGTGCATGACCTGGTTTACTCATAAATGCACTACTAATTTCGCCTTTTATTTTCTGTGGTAATGACAGTTTAGGAGACATTCACTGACAATGTTAGACAAGGAGCTGTAATTGATCGAACCCTTACTTAGATCCTTAAGTAAGGGTTAAGGGTCTAAATGTAACTTAAAGCTGCTCTTGTCCATTCATCAAAAGTGAATGGGGATAGAAGCTATTAAACAGTGTTGTAGTCGAGACCAGCTCACTCGAGTCCGAGTCGAGACCGAGACCAAAGAGAGTCGAGTCCAAGTCGAGACCAAAGAGAGTCGAGTTCAAGCCGAGACCGAGACCAAAGAGAGTCGAGTCCGAGTCAAGGCCGAGACCAAAGAGAGTCGAGTCCAAGTCGAGACCAAAGAGAGTCGAGACCGAGTCAAGGCCGGGACCAAAGAGATTCAAGTCCGAGACCAAAGAGAGTCGAGTCCAAGTCAAGGCCGAGACCAAAGAGAGTCGAGTCCAAGTCAAGACCGAGACCAAAGAGAGTCGAGTCCGAGACCAAAGAGAGTCGAGTCCAAGTCAAGACCGAGACCAAAGAGAGTCGAGTCCGAGACCAAAGAGAGTCGAGTCCAAGTCAAGACCAAGAACAAAGAGAGTCGAGACCGAGTCAAGGCCGGGACCAAAGAGATTCGAGTTCGAGACCAAAGAGAGTCGAGTCCAAGTCAAGGCCGAGACCAAAGAGAGTCGAGTCCGAGACCAAAGAGAGTCGAGTCCAAGTCAAGACCGAGACCAAAGAGAGTGGAGTCCGAGACCAAAGAGAGTCGAGTTCGAGTCAAGGCCGAGACCAAAGAGAGTCGAGTCCAAGTCAAGACCGAGACCAAAGAGAGTCGAGTCCGAGACCAAAGAGAGTCGAGTCCAAGTCAAGACCAAGAACAAAGAGAGTCGAGTCCAAGTCAAGACCGAGACCAAAGAGAATTGAGACAGAGACCAAAGAGAGTCGAGTCCAAGTCGAGACCAAAGAGAGTCGAGTCCGAGACCAAAGAAAGTCGAGTCCAAGTCAAGGCCGAGACCAAAGTGAATCGAGACCGAGACCAAAGAGAGTCGAGTCCAAGTCGAGACCAAAGAGAGTCGAGTCCGAGTCAAGGCCGAGACCAAAGAGAGTCGAGACCGAGACCAAAGAGAATCGAGTCCAAGACCAAAGAGAATCGAGTCCAAGTCAAGGCCGAGAAGAGAATCGAGTCCAAGTCAAGGCCGAGACCAAAGAGAGTCGAGTCCAAGTCGAGACCGAGATCAAAGAGAGTCGAGTCCGAGTCAAGGCTGAGACCAAAGAGAGTCGAGACCAATCATTGGATGTTTCATTCAAACAACAATTTAAAGAAATATTAACATAAAGTATTAATCATGACATATTTTGAATGGGACTCGATTGGACACCCGAGTGGTAAGTCCGAGTCCTAATATGTTCGAGTACAAGTCAATTCAGAGTCATAATGCACACAAGTCCATGACAAGACCCGAGTCTTGAGTACACAACACTGCGATTAAACTTTAAAATTCTCTTAAAACCAATCGACATACTATATTCCTAGTTTTTATAAGAGCTACGTGTGTGTGAATCAGTTAGTCCAACTCTCTAAAAATCTCATTCATGTTACTCAGAAAAATTAAAAGACCGGTTTGGTGTCAATAATGCTTGATTTACCTTTTTTCATAGTGACTAATTAGATGGTAAGAGTGATATATATATATATATATATATATATATATGAACAGAATACTTATCCATTTTACATAAAATGATGTACTGAATTTTAAGTTTAAGTAAGGATGGATTCATGAATGATTTAAAACAAAAGAAATGCAGTGAAAGTGAGCGGTGACTGAGGTTTCATTATCCCCAAGATCTGCTTTTTCAAACAGGTTTGAAAAGTCACACGGATGAGGAAATGGTTTTTATTTCCACATCTATGACGTTAATTACATTACTAACAGTACATTTTTAAACTTTGTAGGGATCATGGCTTAGTATGCTGAAATACAAGTTTCAACAGGAATGAAAACCTCTTGTATAGCTTAAAATCTCTTCCAGTGCCATGACCATCCATCAGAAAAACAAGAGAAAAAACAAGCCTGTCAGAAAACAAAGCTGTTGCATATTTTGCTTTTCAGATTCAATAATTACCTCAAATTTTGGTGTGGTAATTAATGCTGTTCCGGGTGGGTGTGTCCACGAATTGCAGTGTGTGTGTTTACTACTCACTGCTCCTGTTGTGTGTGCACTTACTTGGATGGGTTAAATGCAGAGGTCAAATTCCAAGTATTGGTTACCATAATTACCCTTCACATCAAATGTCTCTTGTGACTATTTTATTTATATTGATTGAAATTTCACATACGTGACCCACACATAAAATTCAGAGAAATTTTGTGGGCAAAAAGGTCCATTGTACAATGTCAACAGTGTGACAATGTAATCTATGAAGTTGTGATGTTATCCGCTTAAGTTGTGCGTAAAGAATTCTGTTCCGGGTACAAGCCTTTTACTCATTTCTAGATGTTTATGAGCACTGTTGATTCAGATCACACATTTAAGATAAGCTTAAAACGGTGTACACTGTGTCTCTCGGCATCCCAGACTTCAATATTTTAACGATTCATAAAAGCTGAATAACTGTGATCATCTGAGACCTGCGTATAGATAAAGGTTAGGCTCGTGATTTTTCAGTAGGATTACAGTGGCACTGTGAGTGTACTGTACATTAGCACTGTTTGTTGTTTGCTTTAGGCAGCTGATAGAGCTTTTGGACCGGAAATAGTGACGTCACGTCAGACTTAACAAAAGAGGATTGAGAGACAAATGTTTTAAGTTGAGTATACTAAAATAAAAATATTTGTTGAGCTTTTAATTAGTGTAGTCAAAATGTTAATGCAATTTATATATATCATTTTTTTCACAAGGAACATTTGTTTCCATTCATTTATGTTGAGATGTCTCATCTTGTATAGCCTATATTGTATATAAATGGTTGATTATTCATGTTGCTTATGTATTCATTGTTATTTGACCCATTACTAGATTTTTTGGAAAAGCATCTATGACTTTTTTGAAACGCATCTATGACTATTCTTATTTTGTATTAAGTTTGTTTATTACCTTAGAGACTTTAAAGGAGTAGTTCACTTTTTAAAAAACTTTTGCTGATAATTTCCCCACCCCCATGTTATCCAAGATGTCCACGTCATTCTTTCTTCAGTTGAAAAGAAATGAAGGTTTTTGATGAAAATATTCCAGGATTTTCTCCATATAATGGACATCAATGGGAACCAAACGGTTAAAGGTCCAAATGACAGTTTCAGTGCAGCTTCAAAGGGCTTTAAATGACACCAGACGATGAATAAAGGGTCTTATCTAGCGAAACGATCGGTCATTAAAAAAATAAATAAAAAAGTTTAAGGTTTTATAAGCGCAAATGCTCACCTTGCTTTGTTCTGTGGTAAGCGTTCATGACTTTCGCTCATCAAAATAAACAAATCTTTTTTCGTGACTCGAAGGGTCCTAGATAAGACCCTTATTCATCGTCTGGTGTCATTTAAAGCCTTTTAAAGCTGCACTTAAACTCTCATTTGGACCTTGAACCTTGTTTGGTTCCCAATGAAGTCCGTTATATGGAGAAAATCCTGGAATGTTTTCATCAAAAACCTTAATTTCTTTTCGACTGAAGAAAGAAAGACGTGGACATCTTGGATGACATGGGGGTGAGGAAATTGTCAGCAAACGTTTTTTTAAAAGTGAACTAGTCCTTTAATGGTAAATATGGTACCACCAAGAAATAAAAAGTTAAACTCAGTTCCTTGAGGGACCCAAAGCGGTTCCACACAATGCTTCCTATAAGAGTTCCTCAGGGAACCACCACTTTTGAACGGGTTCTGGAGTGACAAAGTGAGGATTCATTTGGGATTCTTTCATTTTTACAGTGATCAGAGGAATCATGTAAGATTCACAAAACTTTTTTTCAGAATCATGGCCAAAAGTGCAATGTGTACCCGGCTTAAGTTGCTGGCTTGCAAAGGCTTTAGAATCTGGAGCACACAATAATGCCTTAAAGGGATACTCTACTTTTTTTGGAAATAGGCTCATTTTACAACTCCCCAAGAGTTAAACAGTTGAGTTTTACCGTTTTTGAATCCATTCAGCCGATTTTCTGATATTTAGAAGAATATCAGTAACCAGACAGTTTCTGGTCTCATTAACTTCCATAGTATATATATATATATATAGACCATATACTATATAGACCAGAAACTGTCTGATTACAGATATTCTTCTAAAATATCAGAAAATCGGCTAAATGGATTCGAAAACGGTAAAACTCAACTATTTAACTCTGGGGGAGTTGTAAAATGAGCCTATTTCCCCCCAAAAAAGTGGAGTATCCCTTTTAAATACAGTCTATTGAGGCAGCTCAATAGTGTTTGAACAGAGCATGTGTTTAAAGTACACTATTTACACATTACACTGCCAATACACCTTCATAGAACATAAGTAACACATTAAGAGGACTTATTGAATACATTGAATACAGCTTCAATGCTGCCATTCCTTTAGCAAACACTCATGTCATTCACCCTCAAAACTGATAATCCACATTATTCATTCAGAAACTAAATGTGAGCTGATGAGCTATCATTTTAACCACAAAGAAAGTAAACTTTCTGTAAAAGATGAGCTCTCCTGAGAGGGACATGATCACATCCCTGGTACAGATTGGTGAACCATTCACACGGGTCCAAGAAAATTTGTGGATGGCTTTTCAATGAAAGCCCCTCCTTATCCTCGTGCTGTCAGTGACACGGTTTGAGCGGATGGGTCGACGGCTGTACTAAAGCCTGCTCTGTTTCAATGGAATCATTCTGAGAGGTCAGCGTGACATCATGGCCGCTGTCATTGGCTGGCAGCGGCTGAAAAGCTGCACTGTCACCTGTGGTAATGAGCACTGCTTGGAGCCGGCCAGGCTTGAGAATGAGATGGATTCTCCCCCTTGCTGTGCCATTCTGTGTGAATGAAGAGCTACAGTGATAACACAGACTGTCAGAATGATATCCGAGCAAGGTTTGAATAATATCAGCAATGTCAAAGTGTCAATAAACTTTGATGGAAGACCTTCACTGTTATGACTGAAAATTCAATCATAGATGACTTCAAAATTCAGAATCTTTCCTTTTCAATAACGGGAATCCAAAACACTGTTTATTAGAAAAGCTACTGATGGATGTTTTCACAAACCTTGGCGCGTTTGAAATAGAAAAATGTCTCTCAGAGGACTTCATTCATTTCCAAGCATGAAATTGGAAGACATTGGACTTTGAACATGGAGTCTAAAGACTGTCTGTAAAAGTCAGCCTTCGTTTGCATTCACTCTCGGCTTTGAAGAGTTGTTTGGTTAGCAAATACCCAAACTATAAAAGGCAGCTGGAGAGCTGTAGTTGTGTTTTTGTTCGTGAATGAACCAGTGACTCATATTTTTGACAACCTGACAAAAAAAAAGATAAATCGGCTTTGCTGTGTTTTGTGTGAAAAAATGCATTTGATGTTTAAAATTGTGATGTAGGGGAAGTAGCAAGAGATCTTTTATTCCGTATTGTGACGTATATCCGTGTGTAGCAAATTATCGGAAAGGAAAAAAATTGGGAATTGGTTCTATGCATCAGTTGGACAGTTCATGTTGTGTAACAGTGCAACACTTCTGCATTGTACGTCAACACAGAAGCGCTGCGCTGTTACACTATGTGTACTAACTTGAGGCTCACAGAGAAGTAAATTAAACATTGAATAAAGTCGTTATTTTAGTTTGTTTGTTTTTTTTTACCACAAAAACGTATTCTCGTCGCTTGATAAACTTAAGATTGAGCCACTGTAGTCACTTGCACAACGATGTCTTTAATAACTTTTCTGGACTGACAAGTTTTATCCCATAGAAGTCTATGGAGGAGTGATCCAGCTCTCAAGATTTAATCAAAAATATCATAATTTGTGTTCCGGAGAAAAGTCTTGCAGGGTTGGAACAACATGAGGGAGAGTAATTACTAACAGAAATTTCATTTTTGGGTGAACTATCCCTTTAAACGGACTAAAAAATTGGAGAACAATTGAAAGTGCAAGGATGAGTTGTTCACAATGAGATTTATAACATTGCATTTAGAATTAATGAATGATTTCAGTGAATGATTCAATGACTAAGTATGCATATTTTAATACAAAAGATGTTTCATGTCCAACTATGCCTATATTTCCATATTAAACAGAGTATACAAAAAGTAGTAGGCCAAATGAGTATTATGTCCATTTATTCAATATTCATAAAATAGTATGGATGATCTGAACTAATCTTTTAGTGAACAATTTCATTGAAAACATATCAAAAGGACAGATTGTCTTTTGCAAAAATAACAATATAATATTTTCAACAAAGGTGCGTTCAACTCACTTTAGTCGGATCAAGATGATGGTGTACCTTCTCTTATTTAAAATACAGCAAGGTTTCTGAAATCTACTTCTAGAAAATGAAGAACAATGAATGTACATCAGGTGTATTTTGCAGTTAAATGTTTTTAATTAATTCATAGTCATTGTAACTTTATTGTAAACTTATCATTTGCATACGTTGGTTTTATATAGCAATTCTGTAGTGAATTAGCTTATTTGGTTGTAAATAAAAATGCCTAAAGTCACAGGCAAAATACCTATATAAGAAATATGTGTGGCTTTCGGCCAGGTTTCTCACACACGCCCCAACTTGAAAAGAAAATCCAGAGCTTCCCACATGTATTCACGACTTTGTGGTGGCGTGATCTCGTACATACGATATTTTCGTCATCGCACTATTATCATTTTACTCCACGTATGCCATAACGTCATAGGTGGGTATGAGAGTCCACTTCAAAGCGCTCGAGCCTCGAGTGCAACACGAGACGATAATCACAAGTTGATACGTTGATGACATCGTACAAAAGAGTTAGCCTTCCATTATAACGGTTTACATTAAAACCTGCTTGTGAAAAACAGCCGACGTCCTTTAGTGTAAAAATATTCGTGGCTAACAAGATTCGCTCCCGGTGGTCTTCAAAAGACTAACTTGTCTATGTAAAAACTAATCCTACATTTTTACATTCACTCACAATGCATTATCCGAGCAGCTTTCAAACATGGAACCCGCTACTTAAAACCAGGAAAGAGAAAACATTGTAGGTGTTCCAAATTATTGATGGATTTTTCGACTTAAATGAACAAGTTACGACGGATATTAGTACGTAGTATTCACAACAGTGCATACTCAACATCACGCGCTACTAAATTCGAGTGTGTAAGTTACGTTAACGTTACTTCCATTGCGCCGTTCAGTGTAGGCCGTATACATCATCAAAGAACTCACTTAAAGAGGCGATTGAGCCACAACAAAACATCAGGTTAAAATACTACACATATGAATGTATGAAAATGAATTTAAGGAAGGGTCAGCTCAACTACAAAGAGCGGTGAGGGAATAAGTATAACTGCGTATTACGACGCTACTTACTTTCAGCAGTAGTGCGAAACACACGGATGTGAGGAGATGAGATGAGATGGATTTAGGAAAGGTGCATGAAAAGAGGTGTAATCTCGCAGTTATTCAAGGCAATCTGTACAATTGTGATCGTTCTTCATAATCCATAATCCAAGCTGTCAGCATTGTTTTCTTAAATCCGCGTAATAAGAAAAAAAAAGCCAAAGAAAGGCTGGTGTTAAAGCTGACGTTCAAACTCTTCCACTTTTTGGTGTTTTCCCCGCTTCGTTCACTGTTTGTAGCTCGAATTAAAAAGTTTTCTCTTCACATGTCCGAGTTTCAAGTGTCCAGACGTACTTTTGCCGGGTGTTGTTGAGAGCAGAATCGAGGTAGGCGAATGAAAGACAGAATAGAGGTGGGCCAAAAAAAAAAAAAACGGAGTTTGATTCTAAATATGAAGGGCGGGGCAGCAGAGGCTATTTAAGGTGACGTTTAACTGCATGTGAGTTGTGACGTTTTAAGAATGACGAAATCTTTGAGGAAGCTCTCTATATATATTTTTTTCTTGACAGTTAATGTAACTTTGTGAATTAAATAGCTACACCAAAAGGTTGTGGTGGGAAGTTTCTAAATTTATAAATAACAAATTGGGATGTAATTTTTTTTTACTATACGAACATGTAATATTTGTGTGTTTTTTTACAATATGAAAAGAGCATGGAAAAGGAAGCATATATTATTAATCTTTGTTTATTTTAGGGAAGTTTCATATTCATTGGTGTAAATTTACTAATTAGAAACCTTTTTTTTCAGTGCTATTGAAAGAATTGGAGGTGTTTAAAAAGCCGTTAAAACCATGTAGGCTATTTGTTGAATACTTGTCAAAGATGTCAAAGCCTTTTATTGTTTGTTTGGTCCATTTAGTTTTGTTTTCATTCAATTTTTGTATTGTGTATTTGTGTATCTTTAACCCTGGCATTTTTATTTATGTACCTTTTTTGTATTTTTTATTTGTTGTTCATGTTCTGTAATTGTTGTTCATGCAATAATAATAAAAAAAAACCCTAGGAATTATTTGTGGGTCTCAATTGAAAAAGTATCATTGAACTAGAAGTATACTATCTGAAGAACCATAATTGCATCACAACAAGGCATTTAATTTCATGACAATGACACAAAGTCCGTCCAATTAATTACAGATTTGTATCTATATGGATTATAGAGTAGCCTTATATTATTTAAAACATGATGCATTTGCTATTAATAGAAGTTATGCATTTGTTTTTTGTTTTGTTTTTTTCAAAATTAAAATAATAGCTTTTTTTCCAATTAATATTAAATATTAAATCATAAAAAGTTAATATTTTTCAGTTCTTCTAAAACTCTATATAGCTATATTTTTTTTTTAAATCCAGAAGGTAAACACTTCTCAATTCTAATTATTGTTTTCAATGTGCATGTCTTTGATTAATAAAACAGCAAATTTAGTTTTGTCCATCTTGCAATTGTTGAAATTAGCAGGATAAACAGTAGTCTATTCAAATAACTTGCGAGGAATTAAAGTACATACAGCCATTATAAATATGCAATAATGTTGATAAACAGCCTTTTCTAAAGCCAATGATTTGGCATACATTAATAATGAGTGAAAATATGTTCTGCTGCAAGTTTAAAGATCACAAAATATCACAAATACACATTCATTTATTCCGGTGATGACACACAGACACAAACAAAAAAAAAATATTGTTTAAAATTTTATTCAAATTTTTTTTTTTTTTTGTAATCGACAGGTTGTGAAACAACAGTTGAAGAAAATAAATAGAATAATAATAATAATAATAATGATTGTTCATTAATGGTAAATCTGTAAATAAAATGTCTAAAAATACATGGATTCATCGAAACACGTCCCAATGATCCTCTATCTTCATAAATAATTTTAAAAAATGCCCTCCAAGAAATTGATAAATTAATTGCAAAAAAAAGGATAGAAATCATTTTCCCTAAATAATAATAATAATAATAATAATATCCCAAATGTTTAAATCTTGACCTTCATTTTAAAAGCATGATATATACAATGAAATACATTTTTAACGTTCGTGAATCTTCCCGAATCATCATTTCCATAAAAAGAAAGAAAAAAAATGAACAAAACGAAACAAAAAAAAATACCTCTAACTACAGCCTCTCTGTGATAAACTATATTCAGTCATTTTAGGGAGGATTGCAATATAGGACCAGCATCCTATACCACAGGTCATTTGTTTCTGTATGAATTAAAGATGAACAACTATGTATAACTGGACTCAGATTAGAGACCGAGAGCAGATCCTTCTCCCAAAACTTCTCTAGCTACCGTACCACCCATGATTCTTTGCTCTGATCGCGTGGACCCAGCCCCACCCTCCCAACTGTTTTCGATATGTCTACACGTGGTCCCCTGGAATTTCTATATACATATTTTAGATTGCTGCAGAATAGTCTGTAGTTCCTTTGAACCCAGAAGTGAAACTTGTGTAGCACTGACATATTAGCGTTGGTCCCATTTGTGTATGTGTGTGTGCGCGCGCAAGGCTTAGATGTGTGGGTCGCCGGCAGAAAGGTCACGACCCACAAGCACACGGCACAGCAGCTTGTGAAGCAGAACAGTGAGTGGAGTTGCGTCGCTGATTGGTCCTATATCGTATACTGTTAAGGTAGTAAATCCTTCTATTTAACCTGCACCTCCTGCGATAAGTCTGTCTTTATTATTATTAAATGTATATTTTATGTTTAAATAATCTCGGTAGGTCTTATACTGTAGTTTTGCGAAAGTTGTTGGTCCCGTAATTTGCAGCAGAGGAAAAGCGACTCCGTTAGTCCTCTCCTTTCTTCCCTGTGAGAGAGAAAACGAAAACCGCAGTTAGGAGCAAGTCACATCGATCCACAAAAAAAAAAAAAAAAACACTCCTACTTGTTTCACAAAGATAGCATTTGGGAAGGTTATCTAATGCTTACCATTCTACACTTCCATGCAACCTATGTTGTGAGTCAGTGAATGGTTTTTCTCTTTTTTTTTAATGCAAGTGTGTGTTTTTCTATGTTAGTGTTTAAAGTGGGGAAACATTTCTGGCAGGCAAACAAATTTCCAACATGCACCATAGGAATTCTGGGCTGTATCCTTTTTTTTTTTTTTTCAGATGGTGACTTAACTGAGTGCTCAAACCAATGACCGAATGTAGTTTGACTGTAAAATAACCCAGAATTCCTACAGAGGAATGCTGTTCTTTGGTCGGCACAATGCGTTACTTTTCTCACCAAACAACCACAAAGTGTCACCTCAAACCTCAGCGTGAGAGGTTTGAGAGGTAGAATGAATGGAGTTCCCTACCTCTCACGCACGAATCGTTCGCATCACTCACGCAAGCACGTACACAAGCTCACTCGTTGGCACGAAACAGCATACCCACTAGCACAAACTCTCTTGGAATCAAATACAACCACACTGAGACCCCCCCGCCCCACCCCCACCCCACATTCACAGTAACTATAACACCACCAGACTACATATGGGAGTATTTTGTAGAAGAAGTAGAGTCATGACCAAACAAAACACAGAGGAGACTGATCAAAAACAAAATCCACCCAAAAGTAAGCACATTGAGCTGGTTGATTAGAGTTCAATAGGATCAATTTAGTTGGCGTAACTCCATTAGCTACGAGTTACGTTGAGAGTAAAAATCACAGATGTAGTGTCAGTTATTGATCAGTATTTATAAAACAAAAAGAGAGAGTCACAACGCACCAAACACAGTCCATAGTCACCACGGTAACCCGCCATGCACTCTCAGCATGGAGGATACATGACAAAGGGCCAAAAAACAAAACTGCTAATGGCAACCATCACAGGCAGGAATATCGCCACAGCAACCAACACAGGCCAATCAACTTACAAACCAACGCTGTGGGAGGAAGGGGGAGCTTTATTGGTTGCTAGGCCACCGTAGCCGTAGCGACGTGGTCTCCGCACGAGTTATGATTGGACGGGGCAGCCTTGGTGCGGATGAGGTTGCGTTTGTTTGTTTGATCGTTTTTTGAACAATGACACAGCACAAAAACAATAAATGAAAGTAAAAATTAATTTTTGACTATGTTTTTTTTTTTTAAAAACTAATGCTGATGAGTTATTTAGGCTACAATTCTTTTAATAAATCAATCAAAAACAGGATATTCTGGCTAGACTTGTTAGTTTAGAACTGGTCACACATTATAAAGCATAACACAAGAGATTTAGAGAAGAGGCGCCGGCTATCTTTTCCGGTTTTCCTCACCTGTTTGTCTCAGTATGGGCGGTTGGCGTCTTTAGGCCTCTTGAGCTGAACTTTAAGCCTCTTCATGCCGATCTGAAAGCCGTTCATGGCCTGGATGGCAGCCTGAGCGCTCGCCGGGTTGTCGAAGCTTACGAAACCTACGACATGAGGGACGTGACCGGCAAGAAGAAAGAAACAGAGGATGAAAAAGCTGCGGAGGAAGCGCACCGAATGAGTCACCGATGATCTGCTTGTCATTTAAACAAAATGAGAGATTTAACAGACAAAGGTCAGGTTTCATATACAGGGTTAGGCCTTAGTTCAATTAGGGCATTTAAATAACTTTTATAAACATGACTTTGAAAAAAAAAACATTACTGGTGTGCATCTTGAGACAAAAAAAATGGTACTGACATATTTTAAGTAGGTCTGTCAAACAATTAATCGTGATTAATCGCGATTAATCGCATCCAATATAAAAGTTTGTGTTTACATAATATATGTGGGTTCACTGTGTATAATTATTTTATATATATATATATATATATATATATATATAAATACACACACACATGCTTGTATATATTTAAGAAACATTTTCATGTATATACTGTATATAGATTTATAATTTATATTATATATAAATTAGGGCTGTGCAAAAATTAATTGCGATTAATCGCATCCAAAATAAAAGTCTGTGTTTACATAATATATTTGTGTGTGCTGTATATAATTATTTTGTATATATAAATACCTATGCATGCATGTATATATTTAAGAATTATTTGCGCTTAAATTCTGTATATAGGCTATATATATAAATACATAATCTTTATTATATAAATATTTTATATATGAATAACACATTTTCTTAAATATATACATGCATGTGTGTGTATTTATATATACAAAATAATTATATACAGCACACACAAATATAGTATGTAAACACAGACTTTTATTTTGGATGCGATTAATCGCAATTAATTTTTGCACAGCTCTAATATAAATATAAATATTTTATATATAAATAATATTTTTTTCTTAAATATACATGCATGTGTGTGTAATTATAAATATATACAAAATAATTCTACACAGTGAACCCACATATATTATTTAAACACAAACTTTTATTTTGGATGCGATTAATCGCGATTAATCGTTTGACAGCCCCAAGTTGCTTTCGATTCAAACAGCTCAAACGTGCATTTTAGTCTGGGACTAGGCTTAGGCCTTGTCTGTGAAACCCGGGGTCAATTAAAAAGATTGATAATTAAATATGTCATGTTGCAATAAATAAATAAAAGTACAATGAACACATATTTCATTTGTTCCCTCCCTCAAGACTTTGACAATTGCTACGTTTTTCATTTCAAGGAGTATCTTATGTCACATTTCAGGTGACTTTTCATGTTACACAAGTTAGTACATTTCACATCCAATTTATTTATTTGTTCTCACTTTTCATTGACTGCAACATTTAATTATACATTACATTATTTTGCGATAAATTACATTGTCTGCATCATTTTATTTCATGTATTCTGTATTCCACGAGGTTTTTTATATTTCAGGTGGCATTTAATGTCCTTTTTAAAGGTGGAGGAGGTGATTTCTGAGAATCATTGTTGAACGCTGGTGACATTTGAAATCAACCCAAACAAACACACACCTCCCTTCATTGCTCCGCCCCAAAAATGCATGAACGCACAATGCAAGAGCAGATGTCTTTATATATAACAAAAGTGAGGCAAAATAATGATTATAAGATGACGAACGAATGACAAGCAAGAACATGTCATGTCATTCAAAATGATAATAAATTACATCAGAGTACATAAAAGCATGAATTCGCCAGACGCACAACAGCTCTAGACAAACAATGAGACTCAAAAACGTCCTGTTACTGTAGCTAACATTACAACAACAGCATATCTTGGTTCTGTGAAACAGCAAAACCAATGTTACTCTTGTATGGAGCAGAAACAACATAACCTCACGTTCGTTTTCAGGCCTTCTCGCTTCAGTCTCTCAAGTGCTGGAAAGCTTTTCTAATATTAACGTGGGTCCTAAAGCTCTTATCCTTCTTTTTCCAGTGATATTTCTCTGAGCTTTTCTCTTTTGTAATGTCTCTCAGCCATCTCTCTTTCTACAGTCTTTCATCAAATCTCTCTCTCTCCTCCCCCCTTGTGAGTGGACACGCCCCCTACTGCTGATTGGCTATAAGTATGTCATGGTGCTCTGTCCGATCCATTTTCAACAGCGTTTCTCAGAAATCACTTATTGCACCTTTAATGTTACACGAACAAAGAATGGTATTTCATTGCAACATTTAATGGACATTTTAAATTTAAATCTAGTGTGTTATATCTCTGCACAAACTGCATCTAAATCACGCTTTAGAAATCACTCACCAAAGCATTTGCTCTGATTGGTGGCGCGGTCAACGAACACCTTGGCTGAGATGACATTACCGAAGGGCAAAAACATCTGCAGCATCTCCGAGTCGGTGAACTCCTGAGGCAGATGATAAATAAAGATATTGCAGCCTTCTGGTCCTGGAGAGAATAAGCAGAGAGAAAGAATGAGCCAAGAGGAAAGAGGAAATGCAAAACATGAGACCACACGGTTACATGTTTGTGTGTTTTATCATAAAAGGAAGTAATCGTGTTGATTTCTGGAAGAAACACGGTGCTTTGAGTCTTTTGAGATTAGGAGAACAAAGATCGAGAGCTATGTTCGATAATAGACTTGGGGAATAATCAAAACAGGATGTCAGTGGTCATAGTACCCAGTGAAACAGGAAATTACATTGTTACCTTCTCGTTGTTGCAGCTGCTGCGGCTGCTGGGGTTGCTGGGCAACTAAGGTGGGCTGATGTGGAAATGGTTGACCGACCAATCCATAAGCAGCAGGATATGTAGCTGTGGGTGGAGTAATGAGGTCAGACATGAGACCAGAGTAAAGTCATCTTTTCAAGTGCCATTCTGCAGTCTGTGTTTGTTATTTTGAGCAGATAAGACCTTGAGAAAGACAAACTGCTAGCTATAAAAATAGCCTAGCCTTAAATTAGCAGTCCTTCATTGGGTCTCAGTAGTGTTGTAAATCTCGATTAATTTCTGTGAACCCGTTCTTTCGACAATCCACGTCAATAAATGAATTGATTCTGCAATTAATTTACGTCTTTATCGTTCACAAAGTCCACATGTAGCAGTTTACATTATTTAAAATACGTTTACATTGTTTCACTAAAAGTATCTAGGTAATTACAGCTGTTTATGAATATTTATTGTTAGATTGGTGTCTATGCTGTAAATAAAACCATGGATATGAATAAAATGTGTTAATTCAGTGAAAACATGAAAAAAATGTGGAAAACATTGTATTTTACTTCTTGCTTTTGAATTTTTAAATCGTCCAAGCTGGGGGTTTTTTTCTGAAAAGGGGAGTACTGTATTGTACTGTATATTTCACATTCTTCACTGCTGACAAATCTCAGGAGTATTAGGAGTTGAGAAGCCTCACCCGTGTAGTGTTGCATGCCTGTATACGCCTGCTGGAGAGGATCCAATGCAGGGCTCTGAGCTGAAGGATACACAAATATTGAAAACAAACAGAAGAATAGGATGAGACAATTGGTATAACCTATAATTATACAATATAATTATATAATATAATTATTATAACCGAATTAAATCTCCAGTTTCCACCAAAACTGTTTGTTGGAAGCTCTACTCAAATCTTTGGTCACTTGTGCCAATGTCAAATGTCGGTTTCATTGGTGCCAACAGTGTAAATCTTGGGCTGTGGACAATTTGAAACATGTATTGTTCTCTAATGAGTCCACCTTAACTGTCTTTACCACATTCGTGGAAATTACGGTGTGGGGAAGCCCCAAAGAGGCTTAATATCCGGGCTGTTGATGCCCAGAGTGAAGCGTGGGGTGGATCAGTGATGGTTTGGGCTGCAATATGACGGCATTCCCTACTTAGTTCGATGTGCACTTTGACAAGGACTACCAAACCATTCGGGAGGACCATGTGTACCTAATGTTCAAACATTGTACCCTGAAGGGTGTGCCGTGTATCAGCATTGTGAACAGCATGTGTTTTGATGAACATGAAAGTGAAGTTCTCTCATGGCCTGTAAAGTTATCAGATATAAATATTTTTTAGCCACTTTGGGGTATTTTGAAGGAGCAAGTCAGAAAACGTTTTCCTCCACCAGCATTATATAGTGACCTGGCCATTCTTCTGGAAGAGCAATGGCTCAGAATCCCTTTGGCAACTGAGCAGAAATTGTATCCATCATTCCCAAGAGGATTTGATGCTGTATTGGCTGCAAAAGGAGGCCCTACACCATACTAACACCTAACAGTCCAGTTACCCATGTAAATACTATGTACTTATTTTAGTAACTACAATTACTGGGTAATAACTAGTACTAACCCTGAACCTATCCCTAAACCTACCCCTGTTCCATGTACTTACCTTATATTAGCCAGTACTTTCTAGGTAAGTACACTGTAAGTACAGTACTTTATAAAATACATATGATATATTGTAAAGCATCACAATAAAATATGAGTAAAATACTGAGTATTATTATTAAACAATAATAGAATATAGCATTATCATTTATAAACACTGGAGGAAGGTCCTCACCCTGATATGGGTGGACACCATTGGTGTAGAGGGCTTCGGTGGCAGACTGGCCATTGGGTGGTGCAGAGACTTGTGGGTAACTGTTGACGATTGGAGGCAGAGCAGGCACGGGTGTGGCAATGGTTGGAGGAGTGTTTGTACCTACAGCAGAACCGATCATGAATACACAAATTCAATCAAATACAAGAACATTTGAAATGAACAGACTTTCATGTACCTGAGGAGGGTGTGATTGAAGCGATGGGTGTGGCTATGATGCTGCTGGGATTGAGAGCAGCCAACTGTTGCATCTGCACCGCGGCAACCGTCGCCACAGGAGACAGATATGCGGACTGAGCCACCAAGGCCTGCTGTTGGACGAGCTGGTTAGGACAACAACAACAACAAAAAAAGTGAATCCAGGACTATGACATATAAACCTTTTAGCAGAGTCCTCTGCAGGTGTTTTACTGGGGTTATTAGGTCAAAGCCATTTAAATGAGAACTTCCAGAAAGTTATTATTGAAGTATATTTGGTTCCAAACCTAACACAACCTCCAGTTATCGCTTTAATCCCAATTCAATCCACCTCAATGCGTTTTCTATCAACTAAACCCTGGTACATACTGTACAGAGGCCCAAAAAGTATTTAGCACTTAAACTACATTTTATGTTTGAAAGTCATTGCATTAGACAACAAGAATTCAAATCATATAGAATTTAGTTTGAAGTCAGATACTGTTGTTAGATTTTAAATTAGGGCTGTCAAAACGATTAATCGCATCCAAAATAAAAGTTTGTGTTTACATAATATATGTGGGGGCACTGTGTATAATTATTATATATAAATACACACACATGCTTGTATATATTTAAGAAATATTTTCATGTATATTCTGTATATAGATTTATATATAATTTATATTATATATAAATATAAATATTTTATATATAAATAATATTTTTTTCTTAAATATTAGGGCTGTCAAAACGATTAATCGCGATTAATCGCATCCAAAATAAAAGTTTGTGTTTACATAATATATGTGGGTGCACTGGGTATAATTATTTTGTATATATATAAACACACACATGCATGTATATTTAAGGGAAAAAAATATTATTTATATATAAAATATAATATAAATTATATATAAATCTATAAACAGAATATACATGAAAATATTTCTTAAATATATACAAGCATTTGTGTGTATTTATATATCTAAAATAATTATACACAGTGCCCCGACATATATTATGTAAACACAAACTTTTATTTTGGATGCGATTAATCGTTTTGACAGCCCTATTAAATATACATGCATGTGTGTTTTTTTATATATACAAAATAATTATACACAGACGTATACATATATTATGCATATATATATTATTACATATATTATGTAAACAAACTTTTATTTTGGATGCGATTAATCGCGATTAATCATTTTGACAGCCCTATTTTAAATACATAAAAACACTGACAACAATATTTGGTTCCTCAATGGTCATTAATCTGTTAGTGTGAATCTTATTTATGTAAGGCTGGAATACACTACACGTATTTTAAAATATAAACAGATTTTAAAACACTAGGCATCATACACTTAAAGGCTACCAAACTTTCAAATTGTTTCAAACACGACAAACTCACAAAGAAACATGCATAAATATATAAATATAGATGCCTCATTAGTGGCTGTTTCTATGGGCCGCCATAGGTTAGACGTCTGCCATATTGGAACGGTCAAAACACCGGTCCGTGAGTATTCGAGAGCAAGTTGATTGTGCGTCTGCAACCGTAGTTAGACACATGTGTGAACATCTAGATTTGCAATAGACTTCAGCAGAGAATTTTGCTAAACTAACACAAAAAGACAAAGCTTCAGCTAACACAACATTCAAAAGATACCATAGTATAAAAACCTGTAATATTGAGTTAATACATATAAACACATACCAACATTCATTCTCACCTGTGAACGGTTTTTCTTCGGGAATTTAAATCATTCCCGAAAGCGGTTTCACAACCAGTATACTGAGTTCAATTTGTTACGCTTGTTCTGTTAATTTACTTTCGTTTTGTTATTGAAGTTATATTGTATTTTATTGCAACACTGGTAGATAGAGGGTTCGTCAAATCTTTATTAACCGACAGCAGCGTTTATATCTGGAGCGCACAACACTGACGGGAGCAGCTCTGTAGGAGAACAGTGACTGGATCTAAAACCCTCATATCTTAGTCACTGTAAGTTACCAAAACTACACATGTAATCCCGCAACACACGTCTGTGCAGCGCAGAGTGGCTAATTCGTCGGATATTGTTCACACACAGCGCGTGTTTTCAGAGAACTTGGGAGTCCTGAATATTTCCAGGTGTGAGTTGGGTTATACAATGCAGTTGTCACTCTCGTAAATAGCTGAACTGTGTGTGAACCTGTGTTAAAGGAGTAGTTCACTTCTAAAAAAAACTTGCTGATCCCCCATGTCATCCAAGATGTCCATGTGTTTCTTCCTTCAGTCGAAAAGAAATTAAGGTTTTTGATGAAAACATTCCAGGATTTTCTCCATATAATGCACTTCAATGGGAACCAAACGGTTCAAGGTCCAAATGACAGTTTCAGTGCAGCCTCAAAGGGCTTTAAACAAAACCAGATGATGAATAAGGGTCTAATCTAGTGAAACGATCGTTCGTTTCAAAAATAAATAAAAAAGTTTAAGTTTTATAAACACAAATGGTCGCCTTGCTCTGTTCTGTGATGAGCGTTCGTGACTCTCCTGTTCAAACTCGTTCATCAAAATGAACAAATCTTTTTTCGAGTCATGACTCGAAGGGTCCTAGATAAGACCCTTATTCATCGTCTGGTGTTGTTTAAAGGGATACTCCACTTTTTTTTTGGAAATAGGCTCATTTTACCACTCCCCCAGAGTTAAACAGTTGGGTTTTACCGTTTTCAAATGTATTGAGCCGATTTTTTGATATTTAGAAGAATATCAGTAACTAGAGAGTTTCTGGTCTCATTGACGTCCATAGTATATTTTTTTTCCTACTATGGAAGTCAATGAGACCAGAAACTGTCTGGTTACTGATATTCTTCTAAATATCAGAAAATCGGCTGAATGGATTTGAAAACGGTAAAACTCGACTGTTTAACTCTGGGGGAGTGGTAAAACGAACTTATTTCCAAAAAAGTGGAGTATCCCTTTAAAGCCATTTGATGCTGCACTGAAACTCTCATTTGGACCTTGAACCGTTTGGTTCCCAATGAATATGGAGAAAATCCTGGAATGTTTTCATCAAAAACATTTCTTTTCGACTGAAGAAAGAAAGACGTGGACATCTTGGATGACATGGGGGTGAGTAAATTATCAGCAAAAGTTTTTTTAAAAGTGAACTACCCCTTTAAGGACTCGAATATAGGACTGACAATACACTACGATGTGTGTTCTAAAATTGCATATCCTCCGGGTGGTTGGAATCACAGTCTGAAGCTTAAAAATCAGAGTTTGTGCCCACTATGCAATCTGTCAACTCCGACTGCCCAAAATCTGCAGACTGGCGCAGACTTCCGGCAACTACTGTCGGCTCATCTAGACAGTAAATCAGGGCAAAATTATGACCAAAAGTCATGTAGTGTATTCCAGCCTTAATACCGTTTGGGTACGTTCGGTAAGATTTTTAAAAATGTTTTTCAAGTCTCACCTAGGCAACATTTATTTGATCTAAAAACTTTTGATAAATTGTAAAATATATTATATTCCAGTAATGGGAAAGCTGGATTTTTAGCAGCCATTACTCCAGTCTTCAGTGTCACATGTTCCTTCAGAAATCATTCCACTGTACTGACAAGCTTCTCAAGGGATGGTATTAGTGCTTACTGCCTGTGTGTATGCGTTGTAGGCGCCCAGGTGTAGGCTCATGGGACTAATGACACCCAGCTGGGAGGCCACTTGCTGCATACGCCTAATTCCTCTCTCCTTCTCTGTGTCTGCAAACTTCACCACCAGACTAGAAGATGCACCCTGAGGGGAGAAAGAAAATTCTCACTCTCAAACAACATCAAATAAAAGAAACTAAGAAGTCCTGAGGTGAAACATGCAGTGGGTGATGTTAAAACAAAACACAAAGACTCTGTAGTGAGTGAGTAAGTATATGAACAATGGCATACTGTGTAGTGCTATGCATGTAGGTGTGGTGCGATCAGCAAGTGGGAGCAATCCTGAATGTGACTGTGAACGAAACACTAACCGGGAGAGTGCGGCTCCCATGTAGAGCGCTAATGGCCGCCTGTGCTTCTGCATTACTCTGATATTTTACAAACGCACAACCTGCAACACACAACACATCATTAGACAAAGCCGACAAATACATTTTTTAAGTCATCAAGTGGGAGTATTTTAACATCCGATTAAACAAATGAAATCAAATTCAATACGTTGAGATTGGTTCAAATGCCCACGTTATGTCCCAAAGCCTACATCTGCACATATAGAAGAGCATAAGTGAATCTGTTAATGATTGACTACAGCAGGTGCATCTGTTCCATTCACACTCACACGTAATTACCCAGAGCACACACATCCATCACTTTATAAATCACAGCCTGTGTCGACTGGACTATCATTCATTAGCCAACGTATGCGTGGGTGACCGAACACACACCACTCCAAACCTTGAACAAAAAGTGTTACATTAGGGATAGGCATTAGGAGTGGCATTTACAGACATTCTAAACTAAACATGTGATTGTCGTAATCATAATCGATCTAATATTTGGAATCGATGTTGATGGCGTTGAAATTCTGCGGCAGAGCTATGACATCTCAGATTATTATCTGGTCTCCTGTATGCTCCATTTAGCCAAGGCTGCAAGACAAACTCCCTGTTACAAATATGGTAGAAACCACTAAACATTGCTTTATAAATAATCTTCCTGATCTGTTTCTACTCCTCTGAAAATCGGATAGCGTAGAAGAACTCGGTGTTGCAACAGAATCGACACGATTTTTTCCAGCACTTTGCTCCTTTGCACATAAAGAAGATTGAGGAAAATAGACCGACAACATGGTATAACGAGCACACTCGGGCCCTCAAGAAAGCAGCCCGAAAAATGGACCTGAAAATGGAAGAAAACGAAACTAGAGGTATTTCGCATTTCGTGGAAGGAAAGTCTTATTGCATACAGGAAAGGCCTTAAAAACAGCTAGATCTGCTTACTTTTTGACTCGTTAAGCAGAAAACAAACACAACCATAGGTATTCAGTTATTACAGTGAACAGAGATTCTAATTATTGGACCAAAAACCTCCACACGTAATAACATAGAATACTGTCTAACACTTGATGGCTGCTCTGTAAAGTCTTTGTCGTCAGGGTCCCACTTTATATTAAGTGGCTTTAAGTACTATGTACTTAAATTGAACAATAAGTACAATGTATTATTGTGCTCCTGTTGTATTGTAAAACACTTTTGCTGCTATTGAGGTGTGGTGCGGGTAAGGTTAGGGACAGGTGTGGTGGTATGGGTAAGTTTAAGGGTAAGTTAAGGTGTGAGGGGAGGGTCAACTGTGTAACTACAAATGTAATTACATAAATTAATTATAGCTGTAATTACATGCTGGGATTTTAAAATGTAAGTACAATGTAAAAACATGTATGTACACAATAAGTCCATTGTATCAAATTATTAATTTCAATGTAATTACATAGTACTTAAAGCCACTTAATATAAAGTGGGATCGTCATCAGTTAGGAACCTGGGTGTGCTCTTTGATACCAATCTTTTATTCTAGTATCTATAAAACCACATTTTTCCATATTAAAAATAAATATAAATTACAACATATACTCTCAATAACAATATGAGCAAGTGCGGAACAGTTAGTTCATGCTTTTCATGACCTAAAGGCTAACTGGGTGGTTGCCCTACACTCTTAATAAACAAACTCCAGCTGGTCTACTTGTACTAGAACCAGGAATATGACCATATTAGCCTGGTTCTGTCAACAATGCACTCCCTATTATCCATTGCATACATTTAAAATCTTGCTAATTACATACAAAGAACTAAATGGTCTAGCTCCTCAGTACTTGAGCAAGCTATTAACGCATATAGCTCTTTCCATCTATTGCGATCTCAAAATTCTGGCCAGTTGATAATACCTATAATATCAAAATAAACTGCAGGCAGGAGATACTTTTCCTATTTAGCACCCAAACTCTGGAACAGTCTTCCTAGCCTTGTTCGTATACACTCTGTCAGTTTAAATATAGACTAAAAACACATCTCTTTAACCTGGCATACACACAACACTATCAATTTCTGTAAGTCAAATCAGTTAAATGATTGTTAGGCAGCATAAATTAGGTCTACTGGAACACTTTTCCTATCAACTATGGCAACTAGAGCCCGACCGATAAAGGATTTTGAAGGCCGATACCAATACAAATATTTTGGGGTTTTAAAATCCGATATTCCGGCCGATATTTTATTTATTTATTTATTTATTTTTTAACTGGACATGATAGTCACAAATTTTGTCATGCTTATTTGAGTTAAGAGAACTGATGGGGATGTTCTTTTAATTGTTATTCAAGCAATCTATGTCTCAACAAGTGTTGCCAACAGGAACGGTGTAGAGTGCCCTCTGGTGGACAAACTATACAACTCCAACACTCATGACATGGTTCAAGTGTGTTTCGTCCATTTTTATTTTATTTTTGAAATATTCATTTATCGGCCATTATAACTGCCGATACCGATAGTTTGGAAAATGCCTAATATCGGCCGATAATATCGGTCTGCCGATATATCGGTCTGGCTCTAATGGCAACACCCGATGTACTTGTTACATCGTAAGAAGAATGCTATCTACGCTAATATTAGTCTGTCTGTCTCATCCTTATCCCAAGGTTACCGTAGTCAGCCGAATCCGGTCCATATCCAGATCAGATGGTGGACCTGCACCTAGACACGACCACAACGCAGCCCTGAACATCAGCAGAGATCCTGTCAACTAGACAATCCCCTGTGAAGGCATGGTCGACATGACAGCCATCGTCACAGATCGTCAGCAGAGACCACAAGAACCAGACAGGTCCTCCGCACAGACCCTATGGCCAGCTTTGGCGCCATACCAGCTTGATGAAACGATCTTCAAGCAAAAGGAACTGGATGAATATCTGAATGCTACTGATCCCGATCTGAATTCTGACTTGTTGTGATGCAGCCTGAATCATAATCACACCATGTTTGTTCATAGGCCAGAGGAGAGCCTGGTTTCACCCAATGTATTTTTTCCATTCGGTCACCTGATGGAATTTGGGTTTCTTGCCACTTTCGGTTATTCGGTTCCCTTATTTTTTTTTATTTTTTTTTTTTGGGACACTTAATATTCAACAATATTATTGACTATACTGACGCTGTTGTGAGAACTGAACTGAGATGGACAATGATGCATATATATATATATATATATTATTTTTTTTTTTGCAAAACTGTTTTAATTAAATAATTCCTGATCTTTACAACAGAACTGATTTCAGCAGAACAATAGCCAAAATTCATAATTTTCCAGTTATCACTGTAAAGCTGTATTGTATTGTATAAAGCACTATTATAAATAAAGGTGACTTGAATTGACTTGTATTAATGCAATGCTGGTACAGACGTGCTGCCTGCAATCTTACTGAAAGTGCCTTCAAGTCAAAGACAACTAATAATTAATAAATAAAATGTTTTTTTCAGAATTTAATTTATCATCCTTGTGAATGATACACCTGGTTAACCCCTTGCAGAGGAAGAATGAAGTGCATGTATTTGAATGTGGCTTGCACACCTTTGCTGGCTCCGTCAGGCCCTCTGAGTACCGTGCACTCCTCTATACTCCCGAAAGGCTCAAACATTTTTCTGACATCGGTGTCTGACAGCTGTTTCCCCAACATCCCCACAAACAGCTTCCTGTCTACATAGAGAAAGAAAGATTATGATGAGTATACATATCCAAGACGAATGGCTGTGTAAGATCATGCATCATTTTAAAGTGGTAATAACCATCAGGCAATATTTGTCACTCGATGATAGTGAGGTTCATGTTGCGATAACTTTATTGGCCACTAGAGGGCCCTAGAGGACTGTCACTTGCTGACCAATACAATGTTTTCTTGTGTGTATAAATGCAGGATTAAAATGAAAGAACCATCTGCATTGTAATTTGGATTGTGTTGACGTTTACATCCAATAAGAGATTATTAAATCAGTCTGTACGCATTCCACATCCATTTAATGGGATTAAAATGTTGAATTCTTTATTTAGTAATACATTTTGTTGTGTGTCTACTTAGATAAACTTTGAAGACAAAAGTATCCCCGTAAGTGAGAGAAGATGGATGGATGGATGGATGGATGGATGGATGGATGGATGGATGGATGGATGGATGGATGGATGGATGGATGGATGGATGGATGGATGGATGGATGGATGGATGGATGGATGGATGGATGGATGGATGGATGGATGGATGGATGGATGGATGGATGGATGGATGGATGGATGGATGGATGGATGGATGGATGGATGGATGGATGGATGGATGGATGGATAGATAGATAGATAGATAGATAGATAGATAGATAGATAGATAGATAGATAGATAGATAGATAGATAGATAGATAGATAGATAGATAGATAGATAGATAGATAGATAGATAGATAGATAGATAGATAGATAGATAGATAGATAGATAGATAGATAGATACCCATAAAACATGAAAACCAAACGTTTATACAGTATGTGTGTGTGTGTGTGTGTGTGTGTGTGTAGGTGTGTGTGTTTTACCTCCTCGGCCCTCACTGTCCGCTGGCTTCACTTGAATGGGGCGGTTCATCTGAAAAACAGAGCACATGATCACATGATCAACTGTACTTCCTAATCCAGCTCTTTCATTTCCTCTTGTTTGTGAGTGCATTTATTGAATGTGCGTGATGTAGGTCTCAGGACCTGTCCATCTGCCTCAATATTCCAGAGTTAAAAGAAAAATCTCCACACTTGTCCTGCTTCTGTTGTGTTTGTGTCCCTTTATCTCTGCTCTCTGCTCTCTCCATGTAGCCTTTGAACTTGTTTGCCTCCATTTGAGGCCTAATCGCCATCTCTCACGTCCACTTTTATCTCTCATCAAGAACCCGTTTTATGCTCTTTCTCTCTCTATCACACTTAATCCTGCCCCTCTCTCTCTATTTTTCTCAGGCACCAGGAAAAGCACACACCCACGCGGGATTGGGGAAGTGATGGGATTAAGCACGCTCGCTGGCTAATCTGGATTACAGACGCACGGCAGATTAAAACGGTGAGAGATTCTGGGCCTCTGAAACAGAAGAGAGAACGAGGCACCAGGGGAACAAGGGAGGGATGGTGATATGAGAGGGAAAAAAAAACATGAGGGAGAGAGAGAGAGGAAATGAAAATGAAAAGTGAAAAAATAAAGAAAAATTAAAGCTGCAAGCAGCATTTGCCGGTGTTCAACAGTTAAGGCCTTTAAGCACTAAAGCATCAAAAGACATTAAGTTTTATGTAGCAAGCATTTAATCACTGACATCATAGATGGAATAGACCATGTTTTAGCTTGATTTACCATGATACACCACATTTCAATGTGATTTTCATTATTTACCATGTTCCAGTATGATTTGCCATGAATCTAGCATGATTTACCATAGTTTCGTGCTTGAACACCTAATAAGAATGAGACCTTTTTGATGGTTATAGCGCCACCTATGGTCCGATCTCCATGAAACTTTTCATGCTTCCTGACCAGGATACATATACTCATCAATTTTCGTGAAGTTCTGACTTTTCCTTTAGGATTTATTGGCTTTTGACTGTATTTTGCCACGGACCACTTTCTAAATGACCCTGTTATAGCCAACCAAATGTTAATGCGAAATGTTAATCCTGCTCCTGCCGATCGACTGTCCTGCACAGTTCATCTCCAACCTTAATCAATCACACCTGCCTTTAATTTTCAAGTGATCCTGAAGACAATAATTGGTTGCTTCAGGTGTGTTTGATTAGGGTCGGAGATGAACTGTGCAGGACATTCGATCGGCAAGAGCAGGATTGGGCACCCCTGATCTAGCGAGTCCAGAGAATTGTCCCAGACTGGTCTGGTTCCGATCGGGTGAAAAAACAGGGACTAGTTCGCAAAAGTAGGCTTTGGACAAAATTCGACATAGCCAAAAAATTCGAAATCGTAGATATACATCTTGTCCGTCTTGAGCCTAAGTCAAACGGTCTAGGAGTTATGAGCAATTTAGTACCTTTGAGCCAATGGGCCAATCAGGCTGATAGGTTCTCCCCAAATTGAGGCCTAGCATCTGTCCAGGTTTCAAGTCTCTAGGCCTTACGGTTTGGGCTGCACGATGGGTTTTACGGCAGAAGAATAATAATAACAACCCTGTAACACTTTATTTTACAGTGTCCTTGTTACATATGTTACATGTACTTACCATAGTAATAACAGTAAATTATTAGTGCTGTGTTTCGATTCAAATTTCAAGAATCGTTTCGATTCCGATTCTCAAGATCTTGAATCGATTATCATTATTCGATTCGATCCGATTCGATTAGATCTGATCTGATCCGATCTTCGAGATTTAGATATTTGTTTTTGAAAAAAGCATTTTTTCCAGCTGTTACCTGAATTGCAGGACCGTAGTTATGCAACATATTGATACTATTATTAATAATAGTATCATTATGCATAATTACATGCAAATAACCCTCAACCAAATCCTAATCCTACTCTATCCCTATAGTAAGTACATGTAGTTGCTTAATATTACTCCGTACTTAAATATATAATTACACTGTAACAGTGACACCTTAAAATAAAGTGTAACCAAAAACCCTTATAAACCCACTTCGTGCTTAAACACCTAAATGTTGTATATATAACCAAATTTAACCAAGGTTAGGTGGAAAAATAAAACTCATTTGATAGTATTCATATAGTATCATAAATGTGTGTGTGTGTGTGTGTATAGTAAAGACATTTAAATAATGTTACAAATGCTTTCTAATTTAAATTAATGCTGATCTTTAGACCTTTTTTATTCGGCTGCTGAAAATTCAGCTTTGCTATCACAGGAGTTAACTATATTTAAAAAATAAATAAATAAATAAATAAAATAAAAAAAAATATATATATATATATATATATATATATATTATATATATATATATATATATATATATATAAATTGGAATACAGTCATTTCAAATTGTAAGAATATTTCACAATATAACTGTTTTCCCAACTTTTGATCCAATAAATGCAATAATGGCGAGCAAAAGAGAGTTTTAAAAACAAATCTTTCAAACTCCAAACTTTTGAACAGTAGTAAACGTTTAAATAAAATCACAGTTATAACCATAAGCATAACCACAACTTGCAACAATACTGAACTGTAAAAGAAATGTGCCAACACCTCAGTGGATTATAAAACTATTACATCCATATTATTCTCTAAAAAAACAACCATTAAATGATTGTTAGGACTAAATTCTATTTTACAGCAAAATGAACGGAAAATACAAATGAGCATGAACGGTAGATAGTATAAGTATTCTAATTCAAATGACATAGCAATTCTACATGGAATAGTTCAATCACTTCAGCCCTAATTTAAATAAATACAATTAGTAAAAGAAGTGGATGAGAGGCGAGGAGAGACGCTCTGAGCTAAATTACCCGAATCAACATAAAAGCGTTAAATTATGCAGCAGGTGACATTTCGGCCCAATTCAGATCGCTTGGTTTTATCCGACCAGCCGCGATCACTCATTTGGGGTCCGTTATTGATCAGGCATTTGCTTGCAATCATTCTCTCCTCACACACACACACACACGCAGCGGCATATAAACCATACATAATGACTTTCACTATTTCACAGCACTCCAAAAATATATTACACGACTCACGGAGAAGGGCGCAAACAGAAGGGCATTTATCAGGATGACTAATGAAGCAGGTCTCATTGATTGTTGCAGTAATGTAAAGCACTGTAAAGATCCCCAACACCCACTATACGTCTGTTCTGGATCAGTTCGTTTGCCTTCCTAGTGTAACTCCCTCTGGTGATTACTAATCTGATCTCGGGGTAAGAGCTTGTTTTTGCAGCGCTTAAACCTGAATTGCCCAAATTGCTTTGTTTATCTTCAGAAAACACTGGCATACAGGGGGAAAGGAACTTTTGAGGGCGTTTTATCATTGTATCGGGGGCAGCTGCTCCCAATTTAGTTCCTGAACAAGGTTCTTTAACGGTTCTTCCATCACTTTCAGCCCTCATTCACTTTCATTGCACTGTAAAATAGTCACCAGGATATTCTGCAAAACATGACAGTCCCTTTGAAAGTTTAAAATCAATGTATTGATCAATCAGAAGAGGAAAATTGAAGACCTCCTGTGGAGAGGAGAGGTTTTCATGAGTCCTCTTTTGACGTTAGGCTGTAAACCCATTTTTAGACCTTTATTTTCAAGAGAGTATAACACACGTCAAGTAGCTGGCCAACTGTTGACTGCATGAGCACTTAGAAATGGTCAGCAAAATGGATTAGGTTAATGACTGTGCCATTTTGGATTCATTTTCGGAAAGGAGCCAACTCGCATCAAGGTTGAGGGAAGGGAACAGCTCACTCATAACATGTATGAATCAACAGGAAGATGGCAAATCAAACCAAAACATAACTGAAAAGCATTATTTCTGTCCAGGCAACAGATGCGCTGTGATGTACGAGAAAATGCTTTGGCTTTATTCACGTCTTTCCTTGCACTGTGATGAGTCACTGAGTTTCAAGGCTTAGAGAAAGAAAAAGCAGAGACAGTGGCAGGGAACAAAAAGGAAAGGGTGAGGAGAAAGGGTACAAAAGGACAAGAGAGAAGGGAAGAGACAAGAAATAGTGGGAGAGAGAGACAGAGAGAGGGAGTCGTGGCACTGCCACTTCAGGTCGGCACGGCAACCAACCCTCTGTCACCATGACAACGGCGAGACGAGCTACCCAGCAGGTAAACAAGGTTGCCCCGGACGACGAGGGGTGGGGAAGGTAGTGATGGGAAAAAAGAACAAGAGACACGGGGGGAAAAAATAAGGCGACGGAGGGATCAAAATGGATGAAAAGTGAGTCTTTGTGAATTTATTTATGAGAAAGGAAAATTGAGAGAGACAGAGATAGACAGAGAAAAGTAGCAGGTGTAACCGCTATCGTTGCCAAAGCAACAGAGGCAGTGAAGACTCTCCATCATCGAGCCGAAAGAAACCTGTTGGCTTCCACAAACACCGCTCGACAAAGAAAACTAATAGAACCGCACTAATAATTACAGATGATTAACATTCTACAGTTGCTTTCACATTTTTTAAAATAACTGATTTCTATTGTAATATATATGAAAATATAATTTATTCTTGTAACATCATTAATCCAGTCTTCACTGCCACATGATCCTTCAGGAATCATTCTGAGATGCTGATTTGCTGCTCAACAAATATAATCAACTTATTATAATCAATGTTGAAAACCATTGTGCTAGTTAAGATTTTTGTGGAAACCGTGATGCATTTTTCTTGAGGTTTCTATGAATAGAAAGTTCAAAAGAACAACATTCATTTGACAAAAAAAATGTAACAATGTAAATGTCTTTACTGTCACTTATGACCAATTTAATCTTAGTATTTAATTTAATCATTTTAGAATATATTAATTCATATCTTTAGAAAAAAAAAATGAATGGTGATGCCACTAGGCATTCATAACGGCCCTTCAGGTTTTAAACCTGAAAAAAAAAAAAAACTTATGAACAACATAAACCAAAAGTATACAATATCGTAGTGGCACCACTGACAAGTAACAATTTATTCTAGTAAATCATTAAATATTTTAATAAACTGCAGAATGAAACAATCAAGTGAACCAGGAAACCAAGAACCAATAAAAAACGTTCATGTTTTGTCTTAATTTTTTTAAATATTGTGCAATATTAAGAGTGAATATGTAATATTTGCATTTCTTCCAAGCCTTACTTTTTTTCTAAAGCTTTTATCATATTTATTACAATATATATTAGTTTACCAAATCGTAAAACATACATACACAAATAAATGAAATCCTTCAATTCGTGTTGTAGCAGAAGAGCACAATTGTCTGCTTACAAAAACTGAAAATACCAAAAAAAAAAAAAAATCAATGTAATATCCTTCCATACATTAGAAGCACAGGTCATCATAACTCCTGCTTGGTTCATCTGCCCGCATAAAAAACTCAGCACACACACACTTAATCTGCACTTGATCTGTGGCCAGGGATTTCAGTGGGATTATGGGATATTAAATCCATAGATTATTCAATCAAATGACATTTACTCTGCAGTCACCCTCGAAGTAGAGCCTCTAACACGTATACAGACAAATCACAATGTTTGACCTGTACAATAGCTATATACATCCGAAACAAAATGTGAAGACGACACACCCAAATTTGACTGTTCCATTCACACAAACTGCACAATACGAGCAAAATCCAAAAGCCAGTGACTCATTCGAGCTCAAAAATCATATCGCAATTCACATTCACGCACACGCTACATGCCTGCGAGGCATTCTGTTTGTTCATACTCCCCAAGTTTCTCTGTGCATGGAAAGAATGACTGTGTGTGGATTGCACTCAAGCTAGCTCAAGAGGATCTCTCTTGCGACTTGTCAGTGTGTGTGTGTGGTAGCAGATGTTAAATTAGGTGTGTATCCACACAAAGACTATTCTCAATCTTGCCTCCGTACCCATCATGCAATGCTGGCCATTGCATTGAGCTGGTTCCCTAGCAACCCAGCATCCCTTGTCCCAGCCGTCTCCTGGCAACAGGACCTGCGACCGTAATCAACCTGCACGCCACCCCACCCCCAATATATTCCACTCTCTTTCTTTTCAATCTCCTTTTCTAGCTTATTCTTTCAGCTGCATCCATTTCCCATTTTATGACAAACATTTACATCAGAAAGACAGAATACAAAAATATGCAGTTTCATGCCCATTAAAATCAGATTTACAAAGATAACACGATACTGAAAACACAAAATTCTACATCAGTTTAAAGAATACTTGACCAATTCAACATAAATGTATATGAATGAAAGAGAAAATGCATATCTATTCACCTCACGGCACACTGAATACAAATATTCCACTATTATTGATTAATTATGAGGTCATCGAAACTGCATGTATGATAATCCTATGGGAATTAGAAAAAGGCCTTTTAATTGCTTGTCATGTTGCTGTTGCAGCTTGAAAAGTCACTCCACTTACTCTTATTAGACAATGAACACCACGGTTAAAGCACCTAAAATCTACATTCTTGAAATAATCAATGAGCTCCAATCAATTCGCCTGTTTCAAATGTGCCAATCGCTAGACCTTAAGCAATTACAATAGTAACACAGACTTTAAACTGTCACCGTCAACACCTGCTTAAATGGAAAAAAGATGGACAGATAGAGATGGGGGAAAAGCATGTGTGAAAATGGCACCGCTTGGGAAATGGAGATGTGCATTGGTTGGGCTTGCATATCAAATTCTGAATGTAGCACATTCAAACAAACTCGCTTTTGCCAAGCAAACAGACCTCATATGAGCGATGCTTGCAATAGCGCTGATATCGAACACCCTGAACACGCAGTCAAGTCAACATTGGAGAGACTGTCCTGTTGATTGAGACGGGGTGCTACTTTGTTTCTGTCTATGGGAACCAAATGCCAAGTGGACGAGAAAAGAAACGCTTCTTTACTGTTTTGATCAACTTGGCTGATGAAAGCAACTTACAATTTTTAAAAATATGTCAGTGCCATTGATTTCTCTCAAGATGCACATCAGTAATGTTTTTTTCCTTTTAAGGAACGTTTATAAAAGCTACCCAGATAGCAAACTGACATTGAATCAACATGGAAACATGACATCGAAACAACGTTGATCTGACATCGTTTTGCTCATCGAATTAACGTTGAACCAACGTCAGACGCGTCATTCTTTCAAAACTAACAGAAAAACAACTTGAAATCAACATTGTTTCAACGTTATGAAAGCAAACCAATCTTCGATTTTCATTTAGCTTTGAAGAATGACGTGTCTGACGCTGGTTCAACATTAATTCGATGAGCAGAACAATGCCAGATCAACGTTGTTTCGATGTCATGAGAGACGTCGTTTCCACGTTGATTCAATGTCAGCTTGCTGTCTGGGAAAAAATATGTCAGTGCCATTGATTTGTCTCGAGATGCACATCAGTAATGTTTGTTTTCTTTTAAGGAACATTTATTAAAGCTAATTAAATGTCCTAATTGAAATAAAGCCTAGTCCTTGCTTAGTCTAATGCCTGGTTCAGATTACACGATTTTTTTTGTCTGTTACGATAGTCACTGTGTCAGATTACACGATTTAGGCTCCTAAAATCTTGTCGTGTCATGGACAAGATATGTCAGACTACACGTTACTTCCTGACTAGTCATCGCATGCTGTGTTTAACGGCGTGCGTGATGTCACCGAAAAGGCGAAACTCGTAGCGAGTGAGTTTCTGAATTGCTCGGCATTGCCTTTTCAGCGTGAGAAATACACGGTGTGGCATGTGAGTGTGTGAACTCGTTGAATTGCGTGTGTCTCATGGCCATTGCGTGAGACTTGAGAACCCTGCTCGAAGAGGACAGTATGGGCTGTCAATCCTCCAAAGAGAACTTGAGGTAAAATATCGTTTTCTTATGTATTTTTACTTCTAGTTTTAACGTTAGCACCATCGTCTATCTATCGTTTTGTCTTTTTTGAAAGTTGTATACGGAAAAGCTTGTGCTCCTATTGGTCAACCTCATACATGTGACAGAACCGTCGTGGACGACCGTTAAAATAATTAAACATGTTAGTCTTTTTGTCGTGAAGCATCGCAGACGCGACGTAGGTTGTCGCCCACTATGACACACTAAATGAGATGATACGATCGAATCTTGCGTCCCGACGCCCGTTGTCGTTTACGAATCCCCACGACACTCTACGTCAAACGGATCATGCCAAAATTGGGCTAAAATCGTGTAATCCGAACCAGGCATTAAGCCAAGTTCACACTACAGGATTTTAAGCCCGATTTGCAAATCGTTGAGCTCACCGACAGGTCAAGATGTTATCGCGCGATAAACGCTCGCCAATCTGTTAGTATGAAAGAGCCAACAACGCAGCGAAGACACTCGCAGACGCGTCACCGAGCCCAGAAAAATATCTAGCATGCTAGATATCCAGAGCTGTCGGCCGACTCAACCTCAGTGATGTCATGAGCTACAGCCAATCATAGCAATGCATGGGTTGAGGTCATGGGGTAAATCTTATGTTTTCTTTTTTTGCATTTTTTTCTCAGAGCAAATCATCGCGCAAACAGTGTGCAGCACTAGTTTCTGCGTCAGACAGAAACTAGTGCTGCACACTGTTTGCGCGATGTGTTGTCTTCTTCGCTGGGTATTGGCGCACGTGCTGTTTCACGTCATTTATGGTTAGTTTTATTGTGTGATTTTTCGAGACAAAACGTGGTTTTTAGACGATAGAACCATTGGGTGACAGAGAGTTGTTGTCAACTCGTTATTTATTTGATTATTTTCAGGATTTAGACCGTTCCAATCGTGTTTATATCTCTATGTAGTGCATTACCTACTGTTGTCGATCAATCACGTTGTGTTGTGTGAACAGCTAAACAACTTGAACGCTCCTGATTTCTGAGAGCAAGTCATGTAGTGTGAACCGCACTGTCCAGCCCGACGTTTTAAAATCATGTAGTGTGAACAAGGCTTAAGCCGGTCTGAAACCAGGCCAGTATGTTTTAAAAAAATGATCATGGACACTTCAAATTGAAAATTCGATACGTCCTTAATACTCATCAGAAAATCTGCAAATGCCATATTCATCATTCAGTGCCTTTATAGCTTTTCCTGAGCAACAATATTGATCTGGGACACATTCAGAAAGAAGACAGATTACAGCCAGCAAACAAGCTCTTAAGATTACATGATTTGTTGCAGACAATGAAAACCAACCAAATCAAGAGAGGAAGTAGGGTGGACCCGAAGCGATCCATTGTTTGGGAATTTATTATAATAAATGTCTGATTATCTGAAACCCTACCACACAAAAAAGTGGATGAAAACTACGCTTTGAAAAGTAGAAAATGTCCGAAAGCTAGTTTAATTTGAGTCTCAATGGTGTGAAAAAATCTACCGTGCACTGTGGATAGATGTCCATCAGATTAAGTTCTGCTCTCACGGAGTGTGTAATCATCAAATGCTACACACACACACACACACACACACACACACACACGTACTAGCAGATGTCTGTCTTTAAGCTCATGGACGTCCGCTGCCTTCCCACCCCCACCACCCTCGGCTCATTATGTCAAATTTTCTTTCATTTCCCCCCTTCCCCCAATTCACCCCTCAATCTTCCCCCCTTTTCACATATCCGTCCAATTTCTCTTTAATTAGACCTACTTTCACCTCTCTCCCTCTTTTACGCTCTCGAACCCTGTAACCCTTCAATTCATCTGAACAATGAACTCATCCTGCCTGGATGTGAATATAGACACTGACACTAAGTCAAACATACTTAATCGTGCATTTCTGGAAAGGAAACGTGTGCATGCAATTTCGCTGGATCGCGTTAGTCCGATATGATCGTCTTTCATTCGTGCAAGAAGTACAGTAATATGAGTTTGCATACACTAAATCCAATTGGACTTTCATAGAAGTACATTCGTACACATCGTTTAAGTGAAGTGCACTCACTGTATTTGTAAAAAGCCTGCACTGAACAAAACATGACACATATTTTAGGGTATAAAGCAACTAATCTTATCTTATTTGACTTTCCGGGTGCCCTAAATATACTACGACGCAAATCAGAATGAGCACATTGTACTAAACTACAAACAAACATCCAGACATTCACTCTCTCACACTCCATCCCCCTCTCTAATAACACCTGCCCTCCCTTCCCCCACAACAAAGGCACAACAGACGCTCTTTTAAACGCACAACATCTCGTCCCAAACATGAAAATGCCAACAACGTGTGCACGCCAATTGAAACGGGCGTAATTTGATGCTTTGAATCAAAATTATAACAGTAAAAACAATATTAAGCTATCTGGTCTGTCCTGCTGATCTACTACGTCTAGCTTTCTTGTCACAATTGTTTGTGGCTGAGGCAGGAGTAAGAGTAAAGCTGTTCCTGAAACAGCAGATAGCAGATAAAACAAACCACAAAAAAACTCAGTGTGAAAGCTGATATTTATCTTAACTGAAGTCAGATAGGATCCAGCTGAGTCACATTATACCATAAATCGCCAACACAACAACTGTCTTCCATATTCATCCGTTTTTTTTAGCTTTGTAGTGCACTAGCTGCAGTTTTACTAAGTGAAATGCTAAGAGGAGGCCAAAAAGAGTATGATTTGACATGTGGCCAATTCTAAAATAGAGGAAACAAACCAACGAAGGTGTTTATGTGTATGTTTAAAAGCTTGAAGGAACGCATGAGTATCGCCCGCCGCTTTTGTTGTGCCCGTGCAAGTGGGGCCGTGTGATAAACAGAACTAAGCAAACACGTTGGGATGGCAACGATAGGCAAAGAGCGAGAGATAGGAGAGATGGGGAAAGATAAGAGGAGGGGGAGGAGGAGGAGACCATGGGATTGGAAAACCAGAAAGAGGACTCCAGGTTTCCATGCTCTTCCTCTGTCTACAATCACTGCGAATCTCTCACCTGAAATTAAACATAAGGCCAGGTGCCACTCCAGCCATGCCATCTGTTCAACCCCTCCTCGCTTGTCTGTCCTAACCTCTCCCTTCAATACATTGCTGTCAGTCGATCTTTTATTCAGAGATTCGGTATTAGCGAATTTACAATATTGAAATGTTTTCTGTAAGGCATTTTTCGCTTGCCTAAACAGAAGTCTAAACAATTGCATGAAAAATGATTATTATAAACCCAAAACACAATTGTATGTTTAGAATTTCAACATTTTATAAGACTGTTAAGGTTTGTTTTGTCATTCAGGACATAATGTGTGCATATCTAAATTCACTCGTCACTCTTTTCCTATATAGTGAACTCTGTGGGTTTCACTATGTAGTGATTAGTGAGACAGTAGTTTTAGACACAAATTCATGAATAAAAATGCACCTCATGGGTTCAGCATCATGGTAAGATGTCATGATGTACATAACAGGGTATCTGCACATTTTTTAACAGCAAATTTA
This sequence comes from Cyprinella venusta, assembly GCA_038021265.1. Taxonomy (NCBI): domain Eukaryota; kingdom Metazoa; phylum Chordata; class Actinopteri; order Cypriniformes; family Leuciscidae; genus Cyprinella; species Cyprinella venusta. The sequence goes on along the minus strand of CM075878.1, from coordinate 25,395,836 downwards.
CTGACTTTTAAGACCTTTTTAAGTCCTCTAAAAGGCAAATTTAAGACTTTACCATGACAAAAAAAAAGGAAAATATTCAGCACGAACCGACAGTATTAATTTTGGTAGCCATTTTTGTTTTAGTCTTCAGATGAAAATGCTTATTGGTCTTAGTCACATTTTAGTAATTTTGTCTTTCATAGTTTTAGTCTAGTTATAGTTGACAAAGTCATTGCATTTTTTTGTCAACTTTTAGTCATTAGTTTACAATTTAAGGTCTGTACTTGAAATTTAAGACCTCCTTATTGTAAATTTCAGATTTTAAGACATTTTCAGACCTTCAAAAGTGAAATTTTTATTTAAGACATTTTAAGACTTTTTAAGGACCCGTGGGGACCCTGACATAAGTGTGTGTCCACATTAAATTTGGGTCACAAGAATGGTGTGTTATTTGTATATACTGTATATTATGTGTTGTTTGCGTGTGTGTACTAGTATTTAGTTTTATTAATAATACATTAAGGTGCAATAATGAGTGTATGTACACAGTAAAAAAAATTTCATGATTTGTTATCACAACATATTTCGGTAACACTTTACAATAAGGTTCAATTATTAAACATTAGTTCATGCATTAACTAACATGAACTAACCATTTGTTACTGTATTTGTTATTCTTTGTTAACGTTAGTTAATACAAATCTAGCTGTTCATTGTTTGTTCATGTTAGTTCACAGTGCATTAACTAATGTTAACAAGATTTTAATAAAGTATTAGTAAATGCTGAAATTAACATTACCAAAGATTAACAAACGCTGAAGAAGTATTGTTCATTCTTTGTTAATGTTAACTAATGTAGTAACTAATGAACTTTATTGTAAAATGTTACCATTTTATCTTTTGTCAAATCAACTTAAATATTTGATGTAGTTCAGATAACATAATATTTTGAGTTTCTAGTGATTAAATTAATCTCCTTCATTGTATTAACTCGATTTTTCCATTTCAATGAACTTAAAATTTTAAGGCAACCAGGTTACTTACTTTTTTTAAGTTAAACCAACAATATTTGGGAATCAAGCTACATTTTCTAAATTCGGAGAGCTTGAGAGTTACAAAGAAGACTGTGGCGCATCCTCAGACAACACAGAAGACCACCTAAATACCACTTTACTCTTGTCTCTCTCACTCTCATTTAATACTAAACGTTAGGAAAAATCATAATATTTCAGAGAATAAAAACTCTCACTCAAATGCTTTAACGTCCAACTATTGTGTATCCTCATAGTTATGTCATAGAGAAGTCTGTTAGTGTATCATTAACCGGATTTGGTGACCCGAGGCCTTGTTTACACCTGCTATTAAGATGCGCTTTGGTCGATCAGATCACAAGTAGACAAGGCAGATACATATTGGTGTTTTAATCTGTCTCTTTTGTCCACTTTCAACCACTTCTGTCCCGATTTCTTCAAAGGGAGGGTCTAATATATGGGCTTTTTCAGATCTTTTGAGCTAATGAACGAAATAAGCTCACGCAATTTACATATGAACACAGAAAACAAAAGGATTCGTTTCTCCTCTGAATCCCGCAAGTGCGTGTTAGAAATCAGGACTGGTGAGAACACATCACAGTTGGTACATTTTTCGTCTTCAAACCATTCTTGGATCTCCAGCTGACGAAGTTGCATCTGGCAAGCGCGCTTCCCATTATGTTTACGCATTAGGTCAATAGACGGGGAGTAGGCGGTCTTTTATGGCTGTTTGAAAGCATTCTACCACAAGTGTTTACACCACGAAAGCAATTCTGTCGACTACCCCTGGAAGTGGTAGAAAGTGGACAAGCTCAAAACGTTTTAGACTCTGTTTACACTTGTATTTAGTGATTTAGATCCGATCGTAATACCAGGTGTAAGCAGGGCCTGAGATACCTACCTGAGATCAGCCTGCTGTGTGAAAGAGCTTGAAACATTTGAATACATACTGTTAGGATTTATTTATTTGTATATTTATTCAAAGTTAAGAATACTGCCTTTTCTTTGTGGCTTTGAACACTATGTTTAAATAAAGAAAACACAGTCGACCGCTTGAATGACACCTAACTCTTGTCTCTCTCACTCTCATTTAATACTAAAGACAATTCTCATCCACCCTGGAGGTCCACTCAACAGATGAGAATTGTCTTTACAATTAAATGAGAGTGTGAGAGACAAGAGTTAAGCACTGTGTAGACAGAACGTGTTTTCCCATTCCACTGCACTACTTTCCATTATTTTTTCAGTGTAAACACGCGGTAGACAGACAACGATAGTCTTTAACTGCTGCGCTCGCGTCTTTTGCAGTGTCTCGCGCATGACAGCGTTCTAACATCGTGGTTTGTCAGTCTCTAGAGCCTGTAGTAGTTTTTTGTGAAAACTAGTACACACATGCAAACAAGTAATACTGTACATACAAATAACACAACATTCTTGTGACCCAAATTCATTGTGCAGGGGGTCACATAGCAGAGGCATATTTTTCAACTATTAATTCCCCAGTGATAGCTACTCTCAGTTGTTTTAGAAGAAAGTAAACACTAAGTTGTTATTATGCTATGTAAAAAAAAAATCAAAATATAATAATATAATATAATTCTGGAATCATTTACTCACCCTGAAAAATACTAAAGATGTTTTGAAGAAGTTTTAAATTGTTTTTGTCCAAAGTGACTAAAACCAAAGATTAAAGATGTTTTACGTTAATTGAAATCAAGCTGAAATAAAACAATATATAAATATTAGGGCTGTCAAACGATTAATCGCATCCAAAATAAAAGTTTGTGTTTACATAATATGTGTATAATTATTTATATATATATATATATATATATATATATATACACATGCTTGTATATATTTTTGAATATAGATTTACTTTGTTATTTTATATATATATATATATATATACACACAAAATAATTATACACAGTGCACCCACATATTATGTAAACACAAACTTTTATTTTGGATGTGATTAATCGCGATTAATCGTTAATCGTAAACAGCCCTAATAAATATTAGATTAAAAATTGCATTTAAAAACCTAAATAAGATTTAGTTGAAGAACAAAAATTATTACTAAAAAAAATACAAATAAAATGAAATGCCAAAAGCACAAACTGAAACTAAATATATATATATATATATATATATATTTAATGAACTAAATTAAATATATAACTAAATATATATATATATATATATATATATATATTAAAAAATCTAACTCAAAATACCATTAAATACTATAAAAATTATACTGTAATAAAACCCAACAGCATTCAAAAAAGGGCCGAAAAAACTTTTTGCGTTTTGCAGGAGGAGGAGATTTCATGAGGGTGAGTAAATGATGATAAAAATGTAATTTTTGGTTGAATTATCCCTTTAATCACACCCTTTGAACATGTGGTGGGTATGTTTTCATCACTCGCAAATTGACAATACAAACAGTGAGTGATAAAGAGCAAATCTGGGGAATAAATCTGAATTCAACCTAGTGTGAACAAAGCCTGAGGGGAAAAAAAGAGAAAAAGTGAGAAATTAAGGTTCCAAGCCAAATTCAGTCTTATCTTATCTGTCTTTCTCCCCTCGTCGTGGTAACAATTCCTATCTCACCCGCACACGCACTCTAAACACACATCACGCAGCGTTGCCGGAGCGATTCTCTATGATTGACAGGCTGGGGGCGGGGCTTGCCCTGAATGGCAGGTGCCATGAGCTGGTAATAATGCCACACAGCTGGGCTTTCCACGTGTGTGAAAAAAAGAATGAAAGAGAGAGAGAGAAAGAGGAAGAGAGATTTCTCTTTAAGGGGGAGGGGGGGGGGCTGTAGTTCTTAATAACATGGTTCCCTTTCGTACCACGGGGGGGAGGTTTGAACACCGTCTTACCAAGCTTAGGTGAGGGGGGTAGACTAATACAAGGATGGAGGGACGGAGGATTTAAAGCCGAGGGAACCCGCTGATCTACGCCTGGAGAGGTCGCAAAGGTCAGACTACTGTCATGCTAATAATGGGATTTGTACTGGAGTTACTCTTGAGCACACGCGCATAACGTTACGCACCATAAGGAAAAACAATCTAAACAGATGCAAACATTGGTTCTCTGAAACTAAGGTTTCTTTCACTTGCACTTCGATCTAATTTTGTCGCTTCTAACACAACTCAGCCAGTCTTCGGTGTTACGTGATGTGACATACGGAGTAATAAAGCCATATATCCCTTCATTAGCCTACGTCTGGTGGGACCACAATTGGCCCGGAGTCTGTTCAGATGCACCAGAAGCTTCTGTTTAGCCGCTCAGCCCACATCGTGTCTCTGCTTTTACGGCGTCTTCGCATGCAGCTTCCTCTTGTGCAAATTAAACTCGCTTAAATAGAATCTGAGGGGAAGCAAAAGATTCCCTGTGGGTTTGCTTGCTTCAAGTCTAATCAACAGGAAAAAAAAAAACATCACGCGAGCACCGAGCGTGTAGTTGTATTAATTCCTCATTAAATCTCAATACAGACCGTATAATCTCATCCTCGAGTTCTATACGTTGACGTCAAGAACATTCGACTCGCAACATCGCTCATAATGATCCAGTACATCTGGCAGATCGAAAAAAGTAGGTGATTTACGGATGAAAACGTAAAAAGGCATTAAAAAAAGATGAAGAGATTGGAGGTTTCTGAGTTTACAGGTTGCCCGTCACGGCTCTGGCACGGCAGATGGCCTAACAGCTAATCAACGACTTCAGAGAGCGACATGATCGTGGATGCCTTCAAGGATTGTGCCCTCCTCCATACCTAATTAAAGTCTGTTCAGTCAACACAGATTTCCACAGATCCTGTTTCCTGAACCATCAAATGTGTTGCTTCTACTTTTAGATGTCCCCCCTCTTGCTCGAAGTGCTTTATGATAAATGATTTATTCTATATGCAAGCTGCTAAATATAGACAATTGGAAATGTTTGTCTGATTTAAACAAATCCATTTTTTATACAGCCGTTTCCGCGTTCAAGTCATCAACAGCGACAACTCACCCCAGGCAATGTCTTCTGCTCGTGCAGTGCATTCTGGGCCTTCAAGGCTGACTCCCTCGCACAGTACGTCAAGAACGCACATCCTGAAGAAGGAACAAGAATACAACGTGGGATGTATAAATGAAGATAGCAAAACCTAGACAGTCCATGAATATTAAGCAGTGTTTTGCGAACATAAAAGGACTTGACAAATGTGACTAAGAAATGGAAAAAACGTTGAATTTGCTTTCTTTAGAAAGCTTGGAAAGCAATCTCAAAATGAAGTGGAAGGAAATGAATGCTATGTCAAACTAAAGGTTAAAGTTTCTACACATTAAGACACAGTATGTCCCCTTACGGGAGACGTTTCTCTTCAAGAGACATATCTCCATTTCAGATTTGAATAGGAATCTCATCTAGCACCATTAGTCTTCCATCTCCTCTTGGGACTGTCCGTTCAATAGAGCCGCGTCAATCTCGTTTAATTACCTTTGTGCATTCCCGTGTACTTGTCCTTGATCACCGTGAGCTCATAGATCTTCCCAAACTGCTCAAAGATGGGCTTCAGGTCCTTCTCCTCCAGATTCCGCGGGATCTGGCCAATGAAGAGCTTGATGGCGTCGGCCTCCTTCATTAGGACAGTTTCCTAAGGGGACGGAGCGACAGCTGCGCCCGGGGTTTCAGCACTGGAGAGCGGCTCAGCGGCGGAGGAAGAGTCGCGGTGTTAAACTAGAGTGCCGGTGGAAAAGGTTTGAACCGTGACAGCTCTGCGTAAAACAAAACAGATAACGCTAAAATATTCGCTAACACTTCATTATAACTCCCATTAAGAAGACTTGTATGTGTTAAAGGGCATGTTATGATTGTAAAGTAGCCAAAGTACAGCATTAAAGACGGTCAGAGAGGGAATTTTATTCGGTTAACAAAACAGTTAGCCAAACGTTAACGTTAAGTATTTGAAAGAGCCTTCAAACATAACACTAATTGATTTTATTATATATCTGTGAAATATAAAGACCGTAGGTTGGGGAGTTTTATAATTGAAAAGGGACTTTGAACATAAAACTAAAGCTTTTATCATATATCTGTGAAATATATCTCCAATAAAGTGTGTTTACGTTTTGCAATTGAACCTTGCGCGTGTGATAAAGCGCTAGAGCGGTCTACTGTTGCTATGGTTACATCGTCAAACCATTCCTCGTGAGCGAATATACGAAAAATATGGGCACTTACTAACTTGTAGAAACGTTTTAATATCATTTAATATGCATAGTTAAATGTAAAACATCAACTTTTTAAGACCCCCGGCCTCAGCTGCGTTTGGAATATGAAAAGGTAGCTTCTCTAACTCGATGTAAGAAAGAAAGACCAATATGCAAATGATAAAATAAAAACCACCAATCGCCATTCGTTTTGAAAAAAATTACAATCTTCCATGTCGGTCGATTTTGAATGGTGAAAAATTCTCACACAAGTTAAGACGTTTATAAATAAAAACAGATAGCACACCCAAGCTGAAATAATCTATTAAACAAAGTCTGAATGAATTAGTATGCGTTGAATTAATTTACATAATATTATGGAAGATAATAAACATTTCAATACAATGCTGGAAGCACTGAAATGTCAAACATCATACAATGCTTAGCACATCTGCGGTGTATACAATAACATTTCTAGCTATTTCAATATACACTAATGATATGTTTGAATGAATGCATAATATAAATGTAAATATTAATAATTTAAGCTTGTATAACGTGTTATCAAAACATAGGATAAGAGTGCCTTCTATAAAGGAATTTTAAGAGATAATATTATTACAGAAGAACAAAGGACCTTATGTTACGAGCTCTGGCAATAGAGCACATTAAAATTGAATGCTATAAAATAAAAATGCTTATAAATATTGACGGATATCCCCGTTGCTTCTTTGTTTAATCCACACTGGAGGCTCAGGCGTATGTGGCTCTTTGTCACGACACCACATACGCACATACATGACAGAGAACAAAAACACGCAACTATCCATGCAACTTCACGCCTTCGAATCAATAAAGACTGAAAGAAGTTTATTCAAATCTTACGAGCTCTCTGGTGTGTGTGCAAAGGCGAAATTTGCTCTCGTTTCCTTCCTTCCCTCTCTCTCGCTCTCTCTTTTGTTAATCCCAAGGGGATGTTTGTTTATTTGCTGTCTTTCTGTCTGGTTGTAGAATATAGTCTGATATTCTACGAACACTGATGGAGAGCGAAATGGCTTGAACGCAAACCACTGTACATTCAACTAAATCCGTGCATCTGTCACCCTTGAATCGTCTTGGGGGTTTTTTGTCTCTCTGTGCCCTCTCAAATATCTCCTGTTGACTAGAATGCATGCATGAATCAATAGAAGTTTATATGCAAATAAAATGGATTTCACTCACGTTTTAATGCAGAGGCAGTGATGAAGACGCACGGTAATGCTGTAGCCTATATTCACGGTGTTGACACTTCGTATAACCCGTAGCTTTTGACGTCGAAAGCCGGTGTCCCCCTCCTGTCCATCTCCTGTCCTCCCTCGGGGTGTGGAAACCGTGATGCTTACTCGGATTAAGGGAGCGTCTACATTTTCCTCTCACAAAGCATTGGGTGCTGCCAAATACGAACAGCTGTCCTTTTCATTTCACTGTGGTATACTATGGAAGTCAAAAGAAAAATGTAATCATGACTTTATTTCTCCAAATCGCGCCTATAGTAGGCTATATTTCACAATTGAGACTATTTTTTTCTCGTATTTGCACTACTAGGCCTATATCTCACAATTGCAACTGTTTTACATTAAAGGGATAGTTCACTTTGAAATTATTTTTTGGTGTGTTTTAGCTTACCTCAAGGGCATCCAAGATGTAGGTGTCTTTGTTTCCACAGTATTTTCAATTTTGATATTTTTAGGTCAAACCGTTTGTGTCTATCGGTCATATAATGGAGGTATATGGGGTCCACCTCAAAGAGCATGCACAGGTTTGTTTGAGAAAACGAACAGTATTTATATTGTTTTTACCTCATGTAACCACAGCCACGTGACGTCCAAGTGATCTGAGGACGTGGACGCTTTGGTCTTCGCAAGCGCCGGAAGCGATCTCGCGCGTGTACGTCACTCATTGTTTACACAGAGATTTCAGAAGCTTTACTTTTCACTGTGAAGATCTAAACATATTTAGATACGGGAAATCGTAATGGAAGATAATTTCGATATATCAACAGACAATGTTGAATTTTGCTTGCAACCGCGAGAGATCATTTCTGGCACTTTCCGGCGCTTGCGCAGACCGAAGTGCCCGCGCCTTCAGATCAGTTGGACGTGGCTGTGGTTACAAGAGGTAAAAACGATATAAATACTGTTCGTTTTCTCACTCAAACCGCTCGTTTCGTGTCTTAGGCCATCAATGTGTACTTACATTTACGAGTCATTAAATCATGTTTAATTTGGACTTCTCTGTGCATGCTCTTTGAGGTGGACCCCATATACCTGCATTATATGACTGACAGACAAGAACGGTTTGACCTAAAAATATCAAAATTGAAAATACTGTGAAAACAAAGACACCTACATCTTGGATGCCCTTGAGGTAAGCTAAAACATACCAAAAATTTATTTCAAAGTGAACTATCCCTTTAAGTTTTGTATTCATTCAACACTTAAAATCTTGTAACTGCAACTTTATGCATAAAATGTTATATATTTTTTAAATACTTTCTCTAAATGACTGCTGATTGTCACGAAATACCTTTGAAAAAAATCTAGTACAGTACTATAATTAAATTTAAGAGGCTTTTGTGGTTTCACAGAGAATGAGTTGAGTACAATGGATAAAGGGACATATTTTCCATGAGCATACAACACATCAATAGTCAATTAAAACAAACAAAGAAAAAGGCATAGCAAACTCTTTCTTTTATTTATATAAAAAAAACAATACTAATGTTAACGAAACAGCACGTTCTCTATCCATGAAGAACCAGGATCCAATAATAAACAAACAATAATACCCAATAATAATACAAACAATAAATTAACACGTTTTATTGAATGGAAATTTACAGTGATATAAATAGCTTTATGGTTCGCTACTGCTTTATTTGAGTGTTCGCTTTTTGCGTTTGCATGTAACATATGGACGGTCCCTGATATCAAGGACTCTAATCCGCCTTTTGTTCTGTCGAGCTCTGACCACGGTGCTGAAACTACACTGAGCCAAACCATGTTTCCTCGCAAATTAACGCCCACATAAACTACGTGCTTTCCTCACTATGTGGTCGAGCAATTTCTCCATCTCAGTGCGCGTTCTATTAGGGAATTCATTTGTAATGAATTCATTCTCGATTAATAAAAACAAAAACAAAAAAACTGACTAAATAGAATAAGGAGGTGATATAGCCATCACACACAAGACATCAAGTGCATCTGTAATTGTTCATTGGTCGGTTGCCTAGGCTATATCAGGCTGTATGGCTCTTAGGGTAAACTCAATCAAAGACTAGCGTACTTGTGTTCGTTTCCTGGGATTGACAGCCATCTGCCAGCCACGAGCCCCTAAATCCGCCAATGCTACTTTTACCCTTGACCCAAAAACCCATATGACTTAAAAACGCATCTTTATGTTCATAACCTCACATTACGACAAAAAAACCTCTATACTATGACTCAAAGCACGACTCATTCGCGTACACGTGAGTACGCACTTACAATCACAGATGACTCAACTGATTATACCGGACAGTTGAATTAACGACGACATCTGCTGGTTATTTCAGTATTACGGCACTGAGAGCTTGTCTATGGTCGAAGTCTGTGTCAAAAATGCAGGAAGATCAATTCAATTCAATTCAATGTAATGTCGCAGACGATTAATATTTTGAAGAGCAAAAAAAATGGATGATAAACAAACTGCTTTCATAATTTTGAGTCGCTTCCTTTAATACCCATTCACAGAAATTCATATCAAGCTGCTTGAGGTGTTTATATCTTTGTGAGGTATGAAACGTGATATTATGACCACTCTCTTCAAGTGAATGAAGGTCACATATACCCTGACCTTTACCACCAGTCAGTTCTGGGATATAGACTATATAGACACCAATATTCACAACCAATATTGGCATCATTTTGTCTAAACAAAATATTTAGGCACAAAATTGCCAGCATATTCATTGCAAGAACAGAAAAGAAAAAAGGCAGCCTAAATAAATACCTCTAAGAAGTGATAGTTGCCTTTAGCAATAAAGTTAAGATCCCTTTTTGACCAGTAGAGGGAGATAGAGCTTTAACTTTCCACTGTGTTCAATGCATTTAAAGGCCTGAGTTGGGAATCAACTTTAGCAATTGCCCATAATGATCACCTATTGTAATAGCAAATAGCTTTAAGACAAAATAACATTTTTGTCTATTGCCCTGTAAAAACTTGTGCATTTTACCACTTGAAATGCACCACTGACTTTATATTGCCACTTGGACTTGCAGCCTGAGACAATTTAGTTATGGCAAATATAAAAGGATAAGCGAGACATACTTAGTGTGCTCTGCAACAGCATATCCTTTACCTTGATTTGCAAGCGGATGGGATACAAGGGCATCGGATGTCCCCTCAAGCACAGCTGTTGCTGGGCAGACAAAATCCTTCACCAGAAGATCTGCATACAGAGGATGGACAGGGAAAGTCAAATAAAACAAAAGGTTGATAGGGTTAAAAGACAAAAGGACAGCAGGGGAGAAGTATTAAAACATTAATAGAGAGCACAACCTTACATGTATGCATCTGATTGCATAGTTATATTTATTTCTGTTCAGATTCAAACACATAATGTGAAGAGAAAGTAATTCTATCAAACTCGCATTAGTTAGCTATATTTATTAATGTATGATCATGCAAAAAAACAACAAAAGCACTGGTTACTTGGGCACAGCGTTTATTTTAATACGCTATTTGAATTCAGGGTTAATTTCGAGTTAACTGTGTATGACGAGGGTGGATAATTTCACGGATCGAATCCCACGCAGCACGTGCTGCTGTGGAAAGTTTTGCATTCAAGCGATTAACTACTGTTTCACTTGAAACGTGCAAGAGCACGCGCGCTTCGCGTATGTGGGCGTGTCCCTCACAACCAATTTAATTAGGCTTACGCTAGGTAAAATAAAGGCGAGCTGATGAGATGCAGAACATGAATGAAAAACCTCAACATCACTGTTAAACATTTTCTTCAGTCCTGTGAAATGTAATGCAGTAGAACTAGCCAATGGATTTTGTTTTATGATATTTAGCCAACTTGTAATTCAAAATTGATTTAACTAATTAGCCTATATTACATTAATATAATAATTCGACGACTGAAATTATAATAATTATGCATCGAATAATTGCGTATTATAAATTATTATGCCTTTAATATAACCTATTTAAAAGGGCTTTGTCTCTTATTAACCAGTTTGGAAACTCGAAAATAACATCCTGACATTATTTGTGTGTGTGTGTTATACGAGTTTTACCCCCTTCGAATAGGTAGCCTATCATATTCGATCTGACTGAAACCCGAGGACATGACGAGACACTTGGTTTGACTTCCTAATGTATTGGAGTGCTTCATGGTAAACACTAACTTGTCAATACGCCTAGTTTAGAAATTCAAAAAAACATTGAATATTCATGAGAGAGGCCTTTGAAACGTCTTTGTTTTTAAATGGTAATGAAATGCAAATAACTGCAAACTCTAGCCCGTCTCAATTTCTGTAAATACATCTATAAATTAAGAAATAATGTAGCTCACTTTAATAAACATTATATATTCTCCCACGTGTAAGCCTATTTATTTGTGAGCGTATAGTCTGTAAAATTATACAATGTCTAGTTTAGGCTAAACATTCATTTAAACCTCAATTGCCCAGTTTCACAGAAGGCTACACCCAAAAACGAAAATTTGGACTTAATTTACACCCCATATGTTTTTCCAAACCTGTATGACTCACTTTCTTCTGCTGAACTAAAAAGAAGATATTTTGAAGAATGTTGGTAACCAGACAGTTGATGCTACCAAGAAATAGCCATTGACTTCCATAGTATTTTTGTTTCTTATATCATGTAAGTCAATGGTTACCGTGTGTCTGGTTATCTTAGTTCAGCAGAAGAAAGTCTAACAGGTTTGAAACATAAGGGTGAGTAAATAACGACAAAATTTTTGGGTGTAATGTCCCTTTAAGCCTGTAGTCCCTGACTAAAATGCATGCTTTGAGCGGTCTTAACTGAAAGCAACTTCCACTGAGATATCTTAAAAGGTCAGTGCCCTTGTTTTGTCTCAAGACGCACACCAGTAATCTTTTGATTTTTACTAAGGCAAGTTTATAAAAGCTACTTGTCGTAATTTATCTAAGGCCTATTCTAAGGCCTGAGAAACTTAATTTCACGATTTAGGTGCCAAATCATAACAAAGTACTATGTTTTGACTGTATTTTTGTAAAGAATTCATGATCTTAAAGAACAGTTCAAGAATTTATCGTTTACAGACAGGTATTTCAAAACTCGGAGATCAGCCGGCGAAAAGAGAGTTTGAAAACCCCTGGTGTGAAACTAAAGAACTTTGCTCAACACCAGATGTTTTCTTGCCATGAGTGTGTTCTTTTGCTCTGGTGGCACGTTCATTAAAATAACACCAAAAAGCAATGTGCTAGTTTTGATGAAGATTTTGTTGTAGGTTACAGAATCCAATGAGCATATACCAGGACTGATTGGGCTCCCCTCGGCACAGGGCCCAGGACAATATTCAGGGTTGTCTCCCCCTGCTGGTGACCATGTGGAAATATTTTTGTTTTGCAATTTACATCAAAGATACTAGGTGGTTACACCATATTTCTACGTCTGTTCTTTTTGGAATGTAGACAGACATTAAATATTAAGTCAATTTGTGAATTGTCAGCTTTAACTTAAGCAATTTAATGCTTATTTATGATTTTAAACACTTTGCTATTATAAGCAATGACTTAAAGGGATAGTTCACCCAAAAATTTAATCCTTTCATTAATCGTTCACATTAATGTTGTTCCAACCCTTTAAGTCTTTCGTTCATCTTCGGAACACAAATTAAGAATTTTTTTATGAAATCTGAAAGGTGTCTATACCTTCATTAAATACCAAAAAACTTAAAAAATTGTAAAACTATTGCATAAATCAAGCAGTTTAGTCAAAATTTTCTGAAGAGCCACGATTTAATTTAGTCTTTTATTCACATATAAACATTCGTCAAATCACACATCAGTTGTCGTAAACCGAAGCTCAAGCATGTTCACTTGACGTGCGAGAACCAATGAGGTTCATTCTCGCGTTACGCAGCATGTTTGAGCTTCCACGAGAACCAATGAGGTTCATTCTCAGGTTACGCATCACGTTAGATCTTCCGCAAGAACCAATGAGGTTTATTCTCGTGTTACGCAACACGTTTGAGCTTCCGCAAGAACCAATGAGGTTCATTCTCATGTTACGCATCACGTTAGATCTTCCGCAAGAACCAATGAGGTTTATTCTCGTGTTACGCAGCACGTTTAAGCTTCCACAAGAACCAATGAGGTTTATTCTCGCATTACGCAGCATGTTTGAGCTTCTGTACAAGTTTTTTTTAGTGCGTCAAGGAGGTTCGTTTAAGCCTGATCAATGTTTATAAGTGAATAAAAGCCTAAATTCAATCGGTTCACTAGATAAAGCGATTGTGTCTTTTCAGAGAATTTAGACTAAATCGCTCAATTCATTTTGGATTAGTTTTACGATCACTTTATAAATGTTTTGAAGCATCAAAGTGGTAGTTGCGTAGCTGTCATTGGAGGGACAGAAAGGTCTCAGATTTCATCAAAAATTTCTTCATTTGTATTATGAAGATGAACGAAAGTCTTACGGGTTTGGAACGACATGAGGATGAGTAATTAATGACAGATGTTTAATTTTTGCAATAATTAACTGCCACAGTTAGGTTATTTAGCCAGATCTTCCTTATTTAACATTTCACAATTAATTAGATCCAATGACTTTGCATATTTTTCTTTTTGATAAAATAAAGTTGAAAAATGACAAAAACGTGATATATTTGGTCAGAGGAAATGTACTGGAATGTTTTAATTTGGTGTTTTAAATTTCTGAAACAACGTTGGAATCAACGGAATTAGACGTAATGGCTTTGATTATTCCCAAAATCCCTAAAAAACTAAGCAAATATCTTTATTACTTTACGCATTTTTGCTGTTGTATTAACCAAGGGGGGAAAAAACACAGGAAGTTATTACCCTGATTTGATTCAAGGAGCTAACTCCATAAACATTCATGTACTTGCAATCAGCCACAGCTGATCCTCGAGAATAAGTGATATTAAATGAAGTGGAGCTATGATGCTTATGACTAGCCTCATATTAGAGGAAGGAGTTCTTGCGCAAATTCTTTGTCTTATATGCTACATTTATTTCAGAGAAAGACACACAACTTGAGTTTGACCAGAGTTATCTCTTGATAAAGTCCTTATTTGATAAAAGCTTTTATCTTTAACTGTGTCTGCATATAATTTGACAACTTCAACAGTTAAAAGTGTGCAAATGTAAGCCTATCGTGAGGTAAAAATGCAAGAAATTAAGAGGTAAATACTCTGCAAACCAGACTAAAGTATGTGAAAGGAGCGTTTTGGATCACTAAATTGGAAGCAGGAAACCCAAAGTGGAACTGAAACGAATCGATTATAGAACGCTTTGAGTGAGGTGAATAATTTAGCTTGAATTAACTGCATGCATTTTTCGTATTTCATTGCTTATTAGAAATGGTTTGCTAAAATGCTATGATAAAAATGGTTTTCATTTAAACACCAAGTAATTAGGAAATTTACTTTAAAATGGGATTAAATTCCTTCGATTTTTGTTCTGGAATTAAATATGGCGTAGGACAAATCTCATCATTTCAAGTCAACATGAGTAGCAGCCATTTAGCTACAAGATTTTTCTGCATATGTGTTGCTCATTTTATTGATGAATGTTCGCGAAAATGTGAAGAGCAAAGAAATCAGTCACTGAGGCAACTGAGATGAAAAGACTCAAAGAAATCATGGTTGAGACTGCACTCCCCCACAGTGTTTTGTTTTGTTTTGAAACACATCTTTATTTAAATCAGTACAGTAAAAGCCTCTGGGAACTGAGGGAGGCAATGATGATTCTGCCCGACAACTTCTTCTCTTCGGTGTCTTCTGCCACTGTTGGCAAAAACGGCTCGTCTCTGTACACCTCAAGACCTTGCCTCAAAATTGTAAAGATTACGTTTTCTCTACACTGCTGTTGCTCCATGAAAGACGATAATGAAGCTTAACTACCTGTTAGGGCTACATTTAATTACAAGTACAAAATAAGATGTGGTGAATCAAAACTACCAGCTTTGCATAACAATATAGCTTGATCATCAGTAGAACGTAACTTCAGAAGTAAAAAAATATTACATATCAATCTTAATTAAATGTTGTTCCAAAAAAAACGTTGAGGTCTTTCCCAAGGATATTCGCAAGATACATGCGCAAACATTTTTACTAAGGGAAAGGACATTTTGAATTAACTTTTACATTTGTTTTTTTATAGAACTAGACAGAAAAACTATCAAAATTAAAGAATTAATGAAATTAAATAGAATAACCACCTCTTGTTTCGTCTGCCTTCAGATTCCATCTCATTCCACGCCAGATTCTTTCCATTTCTCGGCTCCAGTGCTCCTTGACATCTTGCCGCACAACTGCTCATGGAACAGAACAGATCTTGCTCAAGAGTTTTTAGTGATCTGGTTGCATCCCCTGGTAACTTGAATAAATCTGCACTTCTCTTGTGATCTCGTGAAGGACTTCAACACCATCCCCTTCGCGTCATTGTCCACAGCAATCTTTGACTGGTAACCCAACAGCACTTGGATTTTACTTGCTCACTGTGACATGCACTACACACTTGAGCATAAGAATCACAATATTCAGTAATGTGGAGGCAAGTAAGGTCTTTTTGGGGGATAAAATGGGCCCCTGACTCTCGGAGGTCCGCCAAAGGGTGGTCCGGGTCGCTTGCCTCTTGGAAAGGGCGGTTCGTGGTGGCCCGGTGGTGGCCGACGAAGGGGCCTTGGAGGTGGATAGTGCCCAGGGTGAGGTGGACGAACATGGTGTGGCGGTAGAGGCCTGTGCTCCAGGTGAGGACGGACCCTGTGCTCTGGATAGTGAGGTGGCATTTCTTCAGGATAATAATCTGGTCCTGAAATCGGGTGCATGTCGTAACGAGGGGGAGATGGGCTACGTGGTGGATGGTCGTAGTATGGATCAAAGTACGGATCTTCAGGCAAAGCTCGGGAAGGACTTGGGGCTTCATGGTAACCCCTTCCTGGAGGAGGAGAACCAATGCGGTGATGGGGTATACTTGGAGGATTCTGCAGAGGTCCTCTTGGTGGATGTTGATGGTTGTAGTCCAATGGACCATTCGGTGGGATATTAGGAGCGTGGTGTGGTGCATGAGCAGAGTGAGAAGCCCCATTCCCATGTGGATAGAAAGGCTCCTTGTTTGGAACCTCATGAGACAAGCGTTCATAATCGAAGTTTCCTGGGGCACGCAAGCCATCAACACCACCTCGTTCTGCGTCCCTGAAAGGTTCCTGCAAATCCCTGGGAGCACAAGGACCACTTGCCCTCAAAGAAGATGTGGGAGGCATGAAGTCTTCAGGAGGAGGAGGAGGTAGGTTTGGGATAGGTGGGAGAGAGGTAAAGAAATTAGGTGCAGCGAGATCCTGTCTAGGTTCTTTGGCAAGGTATGTTTCTGCATTGTACGTGTCAGAGCTGGCCAACACTTGCTTCTCTTGATTATCTCGATATGCGTAGCCGCCTTCCACCAGTTTGGGATTTGGTCCCACATCATGGATCACAGGGTTTTGTCTCAGATTTTGATGCATCACACCGGATCTCTCGGTGGCCTCTACACCGTCTCTCAAAGGTTGTTGGTTGCTGGACATTGAAGAAGAACGGATAGCTTCAATGAGTTGATGTCGCTTTGCTTCTGCCTCGCCAAGAGAGGGCACGGAGGTTCGAAAGTCTTTATTTGGTTCAAACTTCTGGTGAATTTCCATATGAGCATTTTGTACATGCCAAGGTGTTGATTTAGCATCTAAAGCTGTGGACAAAGACGCTGTTTGCCCCTGCTGATATGGGAATGGCTCTGTTTGGGGACCATCCATAATTTCGTCTTGTGTTGGTGTAGCACCAGCTTCATCCCTTACAGGGGTTCCTCCAAGGTTCTCTGCACTTGCCGAAGGGCTATCAACAATTACTTTAGGCCATGGCAGAACAGATGGAAAACCTAAATTAAAGCCTTTCAGTCCTGTGTTCCCTTGGAGTAAGTTATCAATCTTGCAGTCCAGGGAAGAGTTGAGAGAAGAGCCAGGATCTACTTTTTCTTTCGAAATATTGGACTGGAAAGGAGTAGGCTCCACACGTCCTTGAGAGGTAGGATCCCTGGCCAGTGGGACACTAGATGGAGTAGGTAACACTTTAGGAGTTGTGTGAATCTCTGCTGTTAGAGGAGGAGGGGATTGCTTGTCAGAAATTGAAGTTGGGGTGGTCTTTGCAGTTGGGCTATTTAGCAAAGATGACAGACCTGGGAGGAAAAATTAAAAAGAAAAATAGGGATAGGAACGCAACGGTCAGCAGATTAATTTAAAAACATATCACAATTTCTAAAGAACCTGTACAGTGTCTTTTCTAGTATCATTTGCTGTTTCTACCACAACTAGGCAAAAGGTCTGTAAAGTTTTAAATGACAACATTCTCAACACATTTAACTTCTGTAATGTCAAATTTCTATGTATATTCAACATAAAAAAAGAGTAGGGTGGGAATGCATCCATTAATTGTGGGCAAAAGTATCAGAATAAAGATATAACTGAATGGGAGTTCGCATTCGACTGTGGAGGGCTACTTTGCTCCTGAAACACAACCTGTCTGACACCAACTTTTGGCACATAGAGGCTTAAGGTCAAGCTCACCCTGGAAAGCATCGCAACGTATCCGAATGTCATTACCTATACATGACATCCCAACGCTTTATTTTTCCCCAGACCCATTGTTATTTGCCATAACCTTAACAATAAACTCAGCAAAAAAAGAAACATCCCTTTTACAGAATTCTTTCATAGATAATTAATGCACATAATCTTGTGGAACAGGCCTTAAGACACTGTATTGGGAGTCTAACATAACACAATACTTTTTTTGCGTAATGAAAGATTATTAATAGCCTTTCTTGTTCTGTCCTATCTCATCATATGTTGCTGCCTCAAACAGCTGTGCTATACATAAAAAAAATTTAATTTTATAAATGCTTTTTAATTATTTTAAATAATTTTAAAAATAAATATAAATTGATTTATTGTCGGAGTTATAGAAATTTTACTTGATTTAAAAAAAAAAATGCACTGGTATCGGTCAATACTAAGAATTTTTGGTATCGGATCGGATCTGGTATTGGTGCGTCCCTAATCACAGACCTTTGAAGTTTAACAATCAATCACAATAAACCATATTATGATTCCTGTCATGAATTTTTTTTTTTTTTTTTTTTTTTTTTTTTTGCTGAGTTTAGTAATGTTAACCTGCATTTCATAACCGCAACATTATCGAAAAGACATTACCTAAAAAAAAACAGCTTAAAATGTCCTATAGCTTTCTGGCTTTTGATTAACATGATTACTGGCATTACATGATAACTGGATAAAAAGTTATTACATTTTTATATGATTACAAAGTAAAACATGTTTTCTTCTGAATAGCATCTACTAATGAAGTCACACTACGTTAGTCTGCAAACGTGTATTAGAAGAAAACTAAAGTTCATTTTGATTTTAGGTTGACTCTTTGGATATCATCTTACTTTTCCAGCTCTCACCCTGAAAACCCCCTTGGGTTTGTGTTTTGGATAGAGCGCTGAGCAGAGTGTTGGTGTTGATGTCCACCCTAGAAAGGATGCTGGCCAGCGGATTGGCTGGAGGGGAAGCAGCAGGGAGAGTCTTCTGAGTTGAGCTTGGAGTGGAAGGTACACTTGGGAAAGACCGAGATACAGGACTTGCTCCTACAGCTGTAAAGGAAAAAATAATGATTGAATGCATAATGTTACATAAAAATGTAAATTTATCATGTAAATTATTTTACTTTCAGGCTTTTTTTGACACTTTTTACTGACAGATAGAAGAGTGGATACAGAGTGAGACAACACAGGCCACATTCAAAATGCACACCACGGCTTACCACTGACCAGTATGTGAATAACATGCTGTACAAAATCAAACTACAACATCTCACCTGAGTTCTTCATAACGTTTGTGATTGTGCTGAGGATGGAGCTGATCTTGCCTAGATCAACGCCTGCAAGGTTGACTGGCAGTGACTGTGTGGTTGGTGTGGTTATGGTTGCTGTTGTTGTTGTTGTTACTGTTGAGGGAACCGCCACTGCAGTGGTCATGACCTGCTTTACTTGTGTGTCTTCATTTGTTTGTAAAGATTCTGTGACATTTGGAGTGACAGAGGTCTGTTTGGACACAACATCAGGGGCGACATGCTCCTCTACAGAAAGGAGGAAACAAAATTAAGATGTATTTAATAAAACCCTGCACCATAACATCTTAAAGGGATACTCCACTTTTTTTTGGAAATAGGCTCATTTTACAACTCCCCCAGAGTTAAACAGTTGAGTTTTACCGTTTTCGAATCCATTCAGACGATTTTCTGATATTTAGAAGACTATCAGTAACCAGACAGTTTCTGGTCTCATTGACTTCCATAGTATATTTTTTCCTACTATGGAAGTCAATGAGACCACATACTGTCTGGTTACTGATATTCTTCTAAATATCAGAAAATCGGCTTTATGGATTCGAAAACGGTGAAACTCAACTGTTTAACTCTGGGGGAGTTGTAAAATGAGCCTATTTCCAAAAAAAAGTGCAGTATCCCTTTAACCATCAACATGAAAACAAACAAGCTGAATGCCAAATGTAACATAGTAAAGTTGCTTATAATAGTACCTATGATGGCAGGAGTTTCTGTTTCCTCTACATCCGAAAGCTCCATGTCCTCTAAGTCACGATTGTCTTTTTCTCCCACCGGGACACTTGGTGCTGGGGAACCCCCAGCAGATGAGAGGGGGCTGGGAGCATCAGCCAAATCAATAAGGTCCTCCTCCATCGCTTGCCCATCCAGCTCTGGGTCAGGGGTACCAATCCTTTCCAGAGCTTCGAAGGGTGACTCTGAGCCAGTTGGTGAAGGGGCATCTTCAATGGGAGAGGGGACGGGGGAGTCATCTGGATCAGGCAACATGGCCTTCAGTGCATCAAGTTTGCGCTTAAGGTGCGACACCCGGTTCGCAAATGTCTCATAGGCCTGGAAATGTATGATTTGAAGAGATATTCCAGTATTTGTTTCAGCAATACAAACGTACATTGATGTTCAAAAGTTTGGGGTCAGTAAGCTTATTTTCAACGAATTTAGCAAGGATACATAACATTAATCAAGTAAAACATATATAATTCTCATCAACCAGGTCTAATTATATTATCATATGCTACCACTATCAAAAACATGTCAAACCTGGCAAAACTAATAACCACAAATTAAATTCTCCCAGAATTGTGGAATTTTCAACCATTATTTGTAAAAGGCTTAAAACTGTACTCATATTTTTTATGGTGGCTGTCACAGACAGGCTAAATAAAACAACATTGCTACATAATGGTCAGGATGTCTTTGTTTTTGTACAAATTCAATTGTGGCACAATGCAGCTGAAACCACTAAAAGCATTAAATGAGCATTTGGTCATTAGTTCTGAAAGGGCTATTTGCTGCTTTCAAATATAGTTTTTTTTTTTATATGTGCACTGAAATAATGAGTCTGCTGGAAGACCTGAGGCTGCTGTGAGTGAGGAGATGAAGAGCTCTTGTTGAGGCAAACGGAAATAATTCGATTTCATAAAGTGCTTTTTGGAAATATAAATAAAACAACGTTTTACTTATTTCCTACGCAGCCATTTCATTTTTAAAATGACCTGATGGCTCTCTACATTTATTCCAGTCTACCAGTGCGAAGAATTCATACATTTAGTAATATTAGACAGCAAATTGCGTGTAAATTATTTTGTACAGGAGTCTAGCTAATGTATGTCACTTACTAAGAATATCATTTCGAATTGCACCCAAAAATATAATTAAATTCCCCCTGTAGTGAAAATCAAGCTATTAATGGTGTTTATATGTCTATGTGGTGTTTTCAATATGCTTTAAGACAAACCATGAGCAAATTCATGAGTCAACATATTTGCTGAGTATTTTCTCCTTAAACTGCAGTGAATCAAAGACAGTCTCAAAAACACGGTTTGAAATCGCTGGTGTTTCTGTTTCAGACACAAATGACCTCGCAACCAATTACGTCAACGTGTGATCGCAAACGAGTGGATCTCTGAGCTGGTGTGAATGAGTGGAGGCGGGGCGCATTTGCATATTCATAGAACCACCTCCACTAGGGTTACATTCAAGCTATTTTAAAGGAGTAGTTCACTTTTCAAAAAATTTTGCTGATAATTTACTCACTCCCATGTCATCCAAGATATCCATGTCATTCTTTCTTCAGTCGAAAAGAAATTAAGGTTTTTGATGAAAACATTCCAGGATTTTCTCCATATAATGGACTTTACTGGTAACCAAATGGTTCAAGGTCCAAAAGACAGTTTCAGTGCAAACTGCAAACTGTTCAAAGGGCTTTAAACGATTCCAGACGATGAATAAGGGTCTTAACAAGCGAAACGATCACTCATTTAAAAAAAATAACAAAGTTTCAGTTTTATAAGCTCAAATGCTCACCTTGCTCTGTACTGCGATGCACGTTCGTGACTCTCCTGTATGAACTCGTTTATCAAAATGAACGAATCTTTTTCAGAGTCAATTCGTTCATTTCGTTCATTGAATGAACCAAATGACTCGGAAAAAGATTTGTTCATTTTGATGAACGAGTTTGAACAGGAGTCTCACAAACTTGTGTCACAGAACAGAGCAAGGCGAGCATTTGAGCTTATAAAACTTAAACTTTGCTATTTATTTATTAAATGAGCGATCGTTTCGCTTGATATTCATCGTCTGGAATCGTTTAAAGCCATTTGAACAGTTTGCAGTTTGTACCGAAACTGTCTTTTTGACCTTGAACTCTTTGGTACCCACTGAAGTCCATTATATGGAGAAAAATGCTGGAATGTTTTCATCAAAAACCTTAATTTCTTTTCGACCGAAGAAAGAAAGACATGGACATCTTGGATGACGTGGGGGTGAGTAAATTATCAGCAAAAGTTTTTTCAAAAGTGAACTACTCCTTTAAGGAATATAGAAATTTTTTATCAAAGAAAAAAACATTTAAATATGCAATTTTGGTGATCAAATATGAGTTTTAAGAGATAAAATTATTCACTACAGGTGGGGGGGGGGTTTAAACTAATCTGCAATACTCACTTTAGCCACAATCTTGACCTCTTTATATTGCATCTCGTAGAAAATGTCTGCATTCTCCAGAGCTTCCATCAAAGGAGGGCCTTTTTTCACCTCTCCATCCAGAAAGGAAACAAACTCCTGTAGCTTTGTGCTCCCATCTTCAAAGTCTTTAGAAAACCTTTTACCTCCTGCCTTGTCTAAAATGTGAAAACAAAAGCATGAGCATGTGAAAAATATCTATATAATTCATGCCGATCTATTCATTACAAATTCAGAATATTAAAAAGATACCGTTTCCCAACCTTTCAGTTTCTTCAGGGCCTCTGTGCTGCACACATCCACTCTCATTGCCGCTAACTGTTTCTCTTTGAGCTCAATCTCATCCATTGAATTCCTGTACGTGGACAGATGCTCGATAAACGCTGAGGGCTGACAGGTCAAAATAAAAACAAGTAGGTTAGAAGTTAAATTGAAAACATTTTCCCTAACCAAAAAAATGTGCCCAACCATTCAAGTCTACTGTGTGAATATTGAATATTTACCACAAACTCAGCGACAATCTTGGATTTCAAGGCTGATCTGGTATTGACTGGAGCTGGAGCTGCAACTAAAATCAAAACTTCGTTATAAAAATGTCTAAGTTTTTACCTTTTATTACATTAAACCACACTGTATAAGTATATTAAAATGCTACATACTAACAGGCACACGAAATACTCTCAAGAGCAACATTAACACGTCCTTAAAGAGGTCATATGATGCCATTTTAAAAGTTTATTATTTTTATTTTAGGGTGACAGAATTGGTTAACATGCTTTTTTCACATTATGCACATTATTGTATCTCCTTTATTCCCAGTCTCTTTAAAACGCGCTGATTTCTACAAAGTCCGTCCGTCTGAAAAGCTCAGAGTGCTCCGATTGGCCAGCTGACCCTATGCGTTGTAATTGGTCAAACACCTCAACTGTGTCGGAAATGTAACGCTCCTTACCATATTCAAGTTTTCCAAAGCATTTGTAAACATTGTGTAATCTGTGTAACTGTGCAGATTGTATTCATCCACAAACACATACATTAAAGGAATGTATTCGCACTTAAGGAAAAAGAAAACATTAAAAAGCATCATATGACCCCTTTAAATCTTAAAGTGCAATTCAGACCTTTCACTGGTTCTTCTTTCCGAACCAAATTGTTCCTCAGCTGACTGATGAACTCCTCTGAATAGACATTTCTCTCCTCCCAAATGGACAGTATCCTCACCACTGACTTGTTCACCTTAGAATCCTTTGTGGTACTGATGGGAAATCACATACATTTATAAAGATTCATAAGGTTAATTTCACACATGATAGATTTTGGAAATATTTTGAATGCAATGAGTCACATCTAATAAAGCAACCACATCTACAATGCACATCTACAGTACTTAGTTAAAAGCACCCGTTACTTATCAGACAAAACTGATGTCATTGTAGAAACACTTTTTTCATATTTCACATTTTTTCATTTTTGATTTATTCTATGAATATGGTTCCTAAAAATATAAATAATTTATCATTCAGATGTACTGACTGATATTTGATTGTCATTATTCTAGACTGAACTCTCAAAATGAAATGATTTGTTGGACCAAATTTTTTAACTATGTTTGCAACGACGAAACTTGTAATCATAGTTGGCTAACGATGATCTTGGGAAACGCAGTCTCACCTGATGAGGTTCATTGCTTCTGGTAGCATATCAGTGAAAGTGGTGCGGTAGACTATGGCATTTCTCCTTTTACAGTTCTGAATGACATCATTCGCCAGATAGAAGAGATTGAGCCTGTGTGCTGCATCCGCTGGGAAAAGAACAAGGAAAAGTTTAACTTCATTTAAAAAAAAAAAAACTTAGTTTAATGGTCCACTTATAATGGCAAGACCTTTGTCTAATAATTCATCCCAAAAAAAGTATCACAAACTTCAAAAAATCTCTTTAAAAAGGCTACAATTATCAAAATATATCTACTTGTATCAGACCAACAAGACATGGGTGTTTCTTCAACTACTTTTATGGCCAATGGGTAGGGCTGTGCAACGATTAATCGTGATTAATCGCGATTAATCGCATCCAAAATAAAAGTTTGTGTTTACATAATGTGTGTGTATAATGTGTATAATTATTTTGTACATAAAAATTCACACACATGCATGTACTGTATATATTTACGAAAAATGTGTTAATAATATATTACATATTAATATATGTATTTAATGCAAATTATGTATAAATATATATACAGTATATATATGCAATATTTCTTAAATATATACAAGCATGTGTGTGTATTTATATTTACAAAATAATCATACACACTACACATACATATTTTATGTAAACTTTTATTTTGGATACGATTAATCGCGATTAATTGTAATATATATAAAATTTTGGAACCTTTTTTGCTGCCAGTGCGACTAAATTTTGTTCCAAACCGGTTCCACCTTGGCCTACTGATAAGAGCTGCCATTTCTGTTACATGAGAAAAATCAAACGAAACTAAACCCCACTAGTCACTTGAGCTGCACTAACAGATAGCACAGCGGGAGCTCAGAACAGATCACGCGTCACCGTGTTTGTATTTGTATAGCTAGATTAATAACATAGCTGCAAGTTCTACTGGGAAGCATTTGGCTCATAATTCTGTTATAAACCACATACATCAGATCAAATAGCACTGACATGGAAACCATGAGAAACACTGGGCCATGAACAAACAAAGTTATATAAGGCGTTTCAGTCCACAAATGATCAACATTCACCATGGATTTCATTTAGTAAAACTAACCGCAACCATGTTTTTGTGGAAGAAATTCCCACTTTTTTTTTTTTTTTACATGATTCATCTCAGGCTTTTCAAAAGGCCTTCAAGAGCTTCACATTTTTTCCACCACTTCAAACCTCTAAATATTTTCCAATTTTAATGGTTTCAAAGGGACACCTCTGTAACCCAGGAGTTTTTTGAGGAAATCTACACAGATACAAGGAGAACATGCAAACTCCACAGAGAAAAGTCTCCTGACTTAGCCCAGCCAGGGACCTTCTTCCTGTGAGGCGACAGTACGACCCACTGAGCCACTGTTCCAGACCATCACTTCAGTTTAATGAATCACAACCATCACGATGTGTGCAATGATCTTCAATTTGTGTATTCTGGTCAGTGACAAATAAAAATTTCAAAAAGGTATTTTCCCCCCCAAATGTCTGCATATTTTGGAGTCTTTAAACAAGTGTCAATTGTTAAACAAATTATTTTGGACTTTTTTTTCAGGTGGTACAGCCAAATATTTATATTCCAAATTTTATTGTGAAATCTTGTTTTGTGGTTGTGTATATTATTCATATTAAATTTATATTATACGGACGGCAATTCAATTACCACATGACTTTGGTGTTTGTCAAAAGGTACATTAAAATAGAAAACCATTATTTTAAATTGTAATAATTTACAATATTAAAGTTCTCTCTGAATTTTTGATCAAATAAATGCAGCCTTGAGGAGCATAAGAGACGTTTTTCAAAAACATATATATTTATACACACACAATACACGTCAAAAGTGATTTTTTCATCAGTCTTTACTCCAGTCTACAGCATCACATGATCCTTCAAAAATCATTTTCATTTTATTGCTGTCTGAATCCAGAATGTGAGTGTTTTTCTCCCACCACCCATGTAAAAATCTATGGAAGCTTGTTTTTGCCACTGAATAAAAAATAAACAAATAAATAATTATAACTTATAACTTTTTATCTCACAATTGCGAGATATGAAGTCAGAATTGCGTAATATAAAGTCGCAATTGCATTTATAAAGTCGCAAAAAAAGACAAACAATTCACTATTCTCACAATTCTGACTTTTTTTCTCACAATTGCAAGTTTACATCTCGCAATACTGACTTTATAACGCATAATTAAGAGTTTATATGTCAAAATTCAGTCAAAATCTTTTCTCAGAATTGTGAGATATAAACTTGCAATTGCGAGTTATCAGGCCAATTCTAAGAGGGAAAAAAGACTAACTTTTTTCCACTCAAAATAGTTTATATCTCACAATTCTGACTTTATATCATGCATTTCTGACTTTATAACACCCAAATGTGACTTTATATCTCGCAATTCTGACTTTATAACACGCAATTCTGACTATATCTCGCAATTCTGACTTTATATCTCGCAATTCTGACTTTATATCTCGCAATTCTGAAAAATAAAGTCAGAATTGCGAGATATAAACTTGCAATTGTGAGGAAAAAAAAGTCAGAATTGTGAGATAAAAACTCACAATTACCTTTTTAATTTTTCATTCTGTGGCGGAAACAAGCTTCCATAAAAACCCCTGGCCGAATTACCTACTGTTCTTTAACAAACACCAAGTTCATATGGTCATTTAATTGCCGTCCAAATGACTGAGTTTACAAAAAGAGATCACCACAAATTCTTTGACCACTGTGGAGAACCATACGATAAACTATTACTGAAATGCAGGAAAGTATTTAAAAGAACAATACTTCATCACCAATCCAGCTCAGCGAGAACAAAAAGGAGAAAGAGAAAAAAGGACATAAACAACATTTGAAATCCTGTTATTGTGGCAGCAATTAGGGTTGCACCAATATGAAAATTTTTGCCGATACCGATAATCGATAATTCTTTATATTTGAAAGCCGATAACCTATATATCGGCCGATAAACTTAAATCCAAATTTTTATCTAATTTTGAGAGCCTGATTACAAAAACAGAAGTCTCACAATTAAATCCATGTCCATGTTATAGTGTTGTATAGCCGATATGACAGATTTGCGCTGCACATGTTTTACCGAACCGTATTTTCATTTTTTCAATCATATTTCAAGAAATTCAAAAACATAAACAGTGCTCAACAAGTGTCTCAGCTGAAGGGAATAATACATTATTTATCAGCTTAAATATATCGGCCACATTTTCTTAGCAGGCCGATAACGAACATTAAAAATGAACCGATATGCTATATATGATATATCGTGCATCCCTAGTGGCAATTATATACATTGGAAATATAAACCAAGCAACATTATTTTTACCCCATCCTCATGTATATAAGAGGCTGCATTAACTTATTTCCACTAATTTACATCTAGAGCTTTTTACTAAGAATAATTAAAGTCAAAGAAACAAGTTGTACAAAATGAATCAATAAATTGTTAATAATTAATATGTGCTATTCACAGAAAACCACCATCTGTGACAAAGTAGTGGAAAACGCATTTCTGTGAAAAAAAATCTAATGCAGACATTTCCATTTTTCATCCTGACAGCAAGAGATTAAAGGGATAGTTCACGTTGAAATTAATTTTTGAAATGTTTTAGCTTACCTCAAGGGCATCCAAGATGTAGGTGTCTTTGTTTCCACAGTAGTTTCAATTTTGATATTTTTAGGTCAAACCGTTCTTGTCTGTCAGTCATATAATGGAGGTATGGGGTCCACCTCAAAGAGCATGCACAGAGAAGTCCAAATTAAACATGATTTAATTTGGTTACAAGAGGTAAAAACGATATAAATACTGTTCGTTTTCTCACACAAACCGCTTGTTTCATGTCTTAGGCCATCAATGTGTACTTACATTTACGAGTCATTAAATCATGTTTAATTTGGACTTCTCTGTGCATGCTCTTTGAGGTGGACCCCATACCTCTCTCTATATGACTGACAGACAAGAACGGTTTGACCTAAAAATATCAAAATTGAAAATACTGTGGAAACAAAGACACCTACATCTTGGATGCCCTTGAGGTAAGCTAAAACATATCAAAAATTAATTTCAAAGTAACTACCCCTTTAAACACCATAAGTTAAAAAAACTATTTGTTAGAGCGCAAGTTGCGCAACCATTTTAACCATCTTTATTGTTAAAAATCACATTTGGGTTTTGAAATGACCATAGTTGAAAACTTGAAATTATGGTATATTCAAACAAACAGTAACTTTAATGAAAGTTTACAGAATATAGCAGTATGATGAAAGGAAGCATCTCAACAGCAACTAAAGGCACATACACGTGACCCCAACATGAAACGATATGCTCATGACCTTATTGAAGAATTTAATATAGCGTTGTTAATGCTTTGCACACTTTGTACAACATTTAGTTCACATTTATTCCTCTGAAGCTTGCTCTGTGGCCAGGTTTTTACCCATAAAAGTGTAAAAGCATTTAAGTATTGTTAAGTAGCACAACAGCACTGACGAAGCCAAGATGCTCCATGCAAAGCACAAAGACCATATACAATTGCATTTTAATAACTATTTTCGTTATTGATTAGTTGTTCCAGCACCCAAAAAAAAATATAAGCACATTCTCAGAAAAATAAGACGCTTTTATCTGGTTCAATAATTCCACACAAAAAAAGAACACACCATTAACAATGCCACCTAAAACGATCGAAAAACTTAATTTATCTTGATGCCTCTACAATTACATTCCTGGCATCCATCACTAATAACGCTTACACACATCTACAGAATTTTGATTTAGCAGAGGAGGTCACTGACCCCTCATCCCACTTCTCAAGCAATCTGACATAATCTAAAGTAAACAATAGCAATATATTGTTTCCAACATATTTTTGTAGTATGCCATTTATTATACATATATTTAACTATACTGTCCTAAACACAACCAGTCAGTAAATAGACTGACCAGACTCAGTAAGTGACTCAACTCACAATAAGGTTTGATGGATTCATACAATGTATTTCCCATCTAGATAAATAATAACAAAATTGACTTATTAATAAAAATATAAAGAGGATCATTTTACACATTAACGGTCGGCTAGTGCCACCATGTTATATTTATGCAGATAGTCTGCCAACATATTCAAGAACATTATTTTAAAAATGCTAAATGTCACCCAATTCAACACAGACCATTTTCCAGAATTGTGTACAAACACTGACCACATCATTTTATATCATTTTACAGAGCAATCAATGTCATAAAAGCTCAAAATAACTTAAAACTCTGGATTAGTAGGCCTATTATATGGGGACCTCGTGTGATTAGTAATTACCCACATTTAAATTTCGTGTGGCGCATTCATATAAGCCTGCGATTTTATATGAATTTACTGACTTATCTCTCATATATGATATCAATAGGCTATTGCTTGGAAATGACTCGTTGTAGGTCTGTATGATATATCAAACAGAAGAATGTTCTTTACCGCATACTCCTATACATGTCATCAATCTCCATCTTAATCATTCTTTTTTGTTTTTGCTCTTCTGATGGTTTTCAGCTTTCTCTTTCTGCAAATTGTATAGTTGTATGATGTATAGCACTATGACCCAGCACCCAAAATACTATCAAAACACTCAAAAGCAGCCTTTACTCTTCACGAAAGATGGAGAAAAAGGCGCACAGGAAACAAAAACCTTGAAAAAATTATCACAGAGATGCCGCTTTGCACGAGACTAATATTGTCACAGGACCTCCATGTTAAATATGAAACATGGGTAGGTCATTTGCTGGGGATTTTTACTTTACAGATGGCAGACATGGCCGATTCGCATAACAAATGACTAGAAGTCACCAGGTAATACTAATGCAGGGCTTAAAGACAGCTAAAAAAGCACAAAGCTTCAACCAACAACTACTAATAATTGTGATGTATACTACCGTTTGAGTCAGTAAGATTTTTTCTTTAAGACATGAATGCTTTTATTCAGCAAAGATGCATTAAATTAATCAAGTGAAAGTAAATTCATCATTATAATATAAATTTAATAAAACAAAAATGCTGTTCTTTTGAACTTCCCATTTATCAAAGAATCATGAAATAAATGTATCACAGCTTCCACATAAATATTAAGCAGCAGCACAACTGTTTTCAACATTAATGAAAATAAGAAATGTTTCTTCTTGAGCAGCAAATCAGAATATTAGAATGATTTCTGAAGGATCATGGGACACTGAAGACTGGAATAATGATGCTGAAAATTCAAAACAATAAATAACTTTTTAAATCTATAAAGCAGTTATTTGAAACTTTTAGAATATTTCACAGTATTGCTGTTTTTACTGTATTTTTAATCAAATAAATGCAGCCTTTAGAGACTTTCAAAAACACTTTAATATTACCAAGCTCAAACATTTGAACAGTATGTATTATCTCGCATATCATTAAAGAAGCATAACTCATTCCAGGGCAACACACTCGTACATAATTTTAAACAAGCTAGAAACAAAGTATTTTATGACCAGTAAACAGTAGACTAGAAATATTATTTTATGTTGGGATGTGTCTACAATAAATAGCCAAAATAAAGTCTTGTTTTTCTCTTTATGGAAGCAGTAAATTTGGGACTACTTTAGCCAAAAATGCACAGGTCCTGACTTATTTAGTGTATAACACCTCAGCCTCATGCACATAATCTCTCAAGTATTTAAAAAAAATGAAGATAGATTCAAAGGCCTTAACTGCTTGAACCCCGATAAATGTTGCTTGCAGCTTTAATTTAAATTTATATTTATATTCTTGGTAATCAATCTTATCTCAAACAAACTTAAAGGTACACTATGTGACTTTTTTGTTCAAAATGAACTATTTGAATGAAGTGTCAATACATAAATCCTTATGCCAAAACGTTTTCTTGTCTTATCCTGATTTATTAAGCCCATTTATTTCTATTTAGACTGGACAGTAAGGTTTTTGCAGAAATATACATTGTCAAAATAAATCAACCGATTACCGAAACAATCATTAGTGACAGCCCCTAAAAAAAGGCAAAACTTTTCTTTAGCCTATTGATTTTCACGGTATTCAGCTACAATGAAATGTTTAGCAATATTGCCAGATTTGTGAACAATATCCGTTTTTTTTTGTTTTTGTTTTTCACCTATGGGCTCTATGCACGGCAGTATTTCCGGTGAAGGTTTAAGGATGCTCAATAACTTCCACCGATCGTAGAGTCCAATGCAATACCAAGAATTTATATTGAATTTTATACTCCATGGTTATACTAAAGAAACGTTAGTCACAAAAACAGACAAAACAGACACCCCTCGTTGTGTTTATGCTTCTTTTTAAAATTATAATAAATAAACATAACTAAATATAAAATTACATCTAAACGTATGAAAGTTTCGTTTCAAAGACGGGAGGACAGTAAATTTTGAAGACTCTGCCATAATCCCGTTTTCCTCCGCTTTAATCTCCCCAACCGGAAACAGACGAGCATCCTTAGGTCAAATGCGGAACTTATGCATGCATATAGCCCATTGGAATCTAAATTAGGATTCGATAAGAAATGGAATTGATATGCAGAATCGAAATCAAATTGCAGAATCGGAATCGCTAAAATTCAAACAATACCCAACCAGTAGGATAACCATATTCATCTGCACAGTCAGCACAACCAAAACAATGTTCTTCCCAAAAATGTTATGGTGTACAATTAAAAATTGAAATATTAAGCAAATGCCGTTTCTAATAAAATTGACCCAGTAAAGCACAACACAATGAAAATTAGAAAGCAAGTTAATAACACCACAGAATCAAGCCACAACACAATGGAAACAAGCCACAACACAATTGTACTAATTTCTCGGCCACTGAATTAATACAAGGGTACGAATACTTAGGCTATGCAATGTACTTATTTCAGTTTTTCCTTTTTAATAAATTTGCAAATTTATCACAAATCTGTCTTTAGCTTTGACATTATGGTGTGTAGAGTGTAGATTAATGTGAGAAATAAGTAATTTAGCATAAGGCAGCAACATAAAATCTGGGGAAAAATTAAAAGGGTACGAATACCTTCGCATGGCACTGTATATATAATGGGGACGGTTGAGGAAAGACCTGGCTGCCCCGAAAATGTCATGTGCAAAGAAAATAGAGTAACAGTAACACTTTACAATAAGGTTCATTAGTTAAAGGGACACAAGGCAGTTATTTTAGCTTAATTTAACAGCTTCAGAGTTATTGAAATGGTTATATGACTTCTTTCGGGTTGAATGGTGGGTGTCTCGACCCCCCCTGGTGCCTGTGAGCGGAAAAATCTCACTTGCAGTTTCTGGCCGGCGGCTCGCCGCACTGAAGTATCGCGTGATATCAGCTCTCGCGATGTAACATATTCCTTTGCGAGTCTTGCGACAACACCGCACATATCCAGGAACAAGGTCGACAAGGATGGAGTTTGTCACACTATCGTCATGGCAGAGCCGGCATATAAGATATAGAAAGCTAGGAAAGCATTGTCGGAGGAACAGAGAAAGAGGAAAAAGCAGACTGAACGAGCGAGGAGTCAGACGCGAGAATAGCCGTAATGTGCATGTGATATGTCCCCATTGAAGCATCTCGCAGCACGGATGTACCAATACAAACAAATAAAACATCTCCAGGTAACTCTAGTAGATTCATTTATTTCGTTTGTTAAATAAGAGGCGATCTGAAATGTGTTGTTTTTGAATTCAAGTGACCAAAGTGCTCGTTGCCGCTGCGATCAGTTTCAGTGGATTCAGTGTTCTGTTGTGATATTCAAACGGACGCGCGCTCATTGCTCAATCCATTGCGGGGACTGAGAGACTCATTACGGTGAAATCACAAAACCCAATGCACAAAAACATGTCCCTACTTGAAATACAGCCACTAATATTTAATCGGTGTTGATGAGGAAAATAAACTATACTATTGGTAAGAATTAGAACCTAGAACCTGTGAAAAACATGGCAAAAGCATCCTCTGGACCACTAAAGTTCATGGGGATATGTATTTAATCACGTGAAAATTCTCACCACTAACAACATATATTAGATCTCATTAAACAACAAAATAAACACAATGTAGTATACTATGTAACACATCATGCCCTCCGTGAGTGGTATTTACAACAGTAATGTTAAAAACAAGTACTCCACAGTTACTCTAGGGGTCGCTGTTTGACAGCATTGTCGTCTAGTGCCCCTTTAACATTAGTAAATGCATTAACTAACATGAACTAACGATGAGCAATGCATTAGTTACAGTGTTTATTGTTAGTTAATACAAATACAGCTGTTCATTGTGCGTTCATGTTAGTTCACAGTCCATTAACTAATGTTAACTAATACAACCTTTGATTTTAATAAAATATTAGGAAATGTTGGAATTAATATTAACTAAGATTAATAAATGCTGAAGAAGTATTGTTCACATATTGTACATGTTATCTAATGTAGTTAACTAATGTTTACTAACGTTAATGAACCTTATTGTAAAGTGTTACCAAAAAAACATTGCTCATTCAAAACATGCCTATAACACTCAAAATGTAGCTGTGCCAAAAATAAATGCTCCTAACACCCCTTTATTGCCCTAAAATGTTGCAGCTTCAAAACAACCTTATGACACCCAAAATGTAGCTGACCCCAAAATGCCCCAGAATGCAGCTGGCCTCAAACACCCCTTTATTCCCCAAAAAGTAGCTGGCTCGAATCGTGCAATGACACCCAAAATGCAGCTGACCCAGAAGTCCAGTATTCTGAAAGATGATGAAGCTTAAAAGACCTGCTGCCTCGGAAAGCGGTCTATGAATGCACCTCAACTGCTTTTGAATTACGACCTGTCCCGACCTGATGGGGGACAGATTAGCAGTTTGCTAATAAGCCACAACAGTTGTCAAGTGGGCTGAAGAAGAGAAACTAGCCAGTCACAATAACTTCTGTGATACTTATTCGCACAAATAGCACGCACGTCCACTTTGGAGCCCCAGGTTAAGCAAATATGAGTCCGTAAACAGGTGTTGTTTTACAGCTAGGCTCAGATTAGCCGGCTAACGTGCTAAATACTCACATTTGCGCAGCCACTTTATCCAGTGTCGCACGATCACGCTGTGATATTTCTTGTTCTCGATGCACCAGGCGGATAGTCCCTGAATGGATTCCATGGTGTTGGTTACAGTCTGAAAACGACGGTCCAAAGTAGACTCAAAGCGGGGCGATGAGCCACTCTTGTGGCCGCTAACGCCAGCACTTCCAGCCGCCATTTTCCAGATCTTCTGTTCGCGGAGACGCGGACTCGCGGTGCTGCCGCTTACAGGTTCATGTGTAGATACTGCATGGACTCCATTCTCACAAAAAATATTACAACACTATGAATATTTGACATGCATACACAGTTTGATACACAGTTTTTTCTCTTTCTTTCTTTCTTTCTTTCTTTCTTTCTTTCTTTCTTTCTTTCTTATAAAACATTTTCCTCCTTGCTCACAGTCTTTGGTCTGAAATCACAATAACAAGGAAAATGTATTTATACATCACAGGGTGTAAGACACAGAAACTTCAGCTTCGTGAAATCACTTTGAAACATAAATATGAATCTTTTATATTGCTCAGTTATAAAACAACCAGACATCCAGCAGGGGTCAGTCATGTTCAGATAGAACACTCGAGAAATATGTGTTATGCTACTGCCAACAGTCGTGTTTATCATATTAATAGCTATCAAGAACACTTTCATGAAGTTAATGCAGACAATATATATATTTTTCCTGGTCAAATATATATACCGATATATGCTAAATATATTTTGGACTATATAAATATTTAATATATTTTAAATATATAAAAAAATGGCAAAGACATACTAAATATATCAAAACAAAGTGACAGTAAAGACCTTTACATTATTACAAAAACTATTTGAAATAAATACTTATACTTTCAATTAATCAAAATCAAAGAGTCCTGATTTTTTTTTTTTTAAGTTTCCACAAAAATATTAAGCGGCACAACTGTTTCAACATAGATAAAAAAAAAAATAAATAATAATAATAATATTGAGCACTAAATAACCATTAATACAATTTTTGAAGGATCATGTGACACTCCCGACTGAGCCTGGGTTCTCCCAAGGTTTTTTCCTCCATCCAATCTGATGGAGTTTTGGTTCCTTGCCACTGTCGCCTTGCTTTTGGCTTGCTTTTGGCTTGCTTAGTTGGGGTTATTTAATAATTAATATTTAACAATATTATCGATCTGTGTTGTACTGCTTTCATGTTATCACTGTGAAGCTGCTTTGATACAATCTGTATTGTGAAAAGCGCTATATAAATAAATGTGACTTGACTTGAAGACTGGAGTAATAATGCTGAAATTTCAGCTTTGCCATCACAAGAATAAATTACTAGTTTGAAATATATTAAAATGTCACAATATTACTTTTTAACTGTAAATAAAATGTTTAATAAAAAAATGCAGCTTTCAAAAACATATTAAAAAATTGTTCTGACCCCAAACTTCTGAATGCTATAGTAGTGTATATTTAAAATATATTTCCATTTATATGTTTTGCTCTATATAGGCTATGCCATAACTGATACAAAGAAAGACAATAAAACAAGAAAGAGACTGCAAATAACAATATAAGAAACTTTGAAACATTTAATGATATCAAAAAGTGGACCGTTGAAAAACAT
Source organism: Cyprinella venusta (assembly GCA_038021265.1). Lineage (NCBI taxonomy): Eukaryota > Metazoa > Chordata > Actinopteri > Cypriniformes > Leuciscidae > Cyprinella > Cyprinella venusta. Next base: position 25,359,810 of record CM075878.1, on the reverse strand, counting down.
TTCAGCAACCTTGACGAAAAACTTGGATATATTAACAGTAAAACAAAATGGGTTCAAAAGAATCAATAGAAAATGAGAACAGTGCTACAATGCCTGACTTTTTTAATTTTGAGGAAGATTTTTTTATTTAAAAAATATACTTTCCTCAAAATTCTACCTTCACAATTACATGAAGCTGAAGTGCATTTTAATGTTAATCAATATATCTTCATATGCACTTTTCCCTTATAGTACCATCTCCATTATGATGGCAACAACTCATATATTTTCACGATACTCGTACAGCTGTGACTACATGCGTGAAGCTAAATAATGTATCTCTAATTTCTACAAAAAGGTCAATAAAAGTCTTATCTTCCTCAGTGAGATCTTTACAGTGTGGGACACTCCACATACTCTAACTAACTTGAACATAATGTTTTAGAGAATGGTTAATAATTACAATGCTGATTTTCAAAACAATCGTTAAATAGAAAATTACTTTTTTTAGGTGAGTAGAAGGGAACAGCTGTGCATTATTCTAAAACAAAACCTAGATTTCTGTGACAAAATGAACATAAATGTGCAAACTGTGTTTGGCAAGAAAATTTTCAATAAATGACCATTTGCTTTCCAGATTATAGAATAACACTTCACGATGCATCATATCAGTTGTTTGGCTCTCTGTATCTTATTAAAAATACAACATCGAGCAATTAAAATGGCCCACGGCCCACAAGTACGGACTCTCAAGGGTCATTTTAAGGCTGCTAATAAGATCACAGAATGTTCAAGTAAAGAAGTAATAAATAAAACTGCCTCAAAATATCCTCCCATACTGCAAATCTATTCCATTCGTTGCTCAAAGTGGTTTTCAATTCAAGTCAAAAGGACATTATTAAGGTATATTCTTGTCTTGACTATTCTTCCAGCTTCATAAATATTGTCGGAAGCTTGTGTTATCATGAAAGGCAGTGCAGTAGAGTGTTTGATATCTGTGCATGTTTCACCGGTTGACCATATGGCTCAAGCACGTATTTTAAGACACATCTCCGACCTCTTAGGACTTTATATAATCTATAATCTTATAAAAACAAATCTTATGCCACCCTGTACATATGAGAACTTCCGTGTTGTGGCAGAATGTAAAGTCCGAGTAAACTGAACAGCACTTTTCACTTTGTGAAAAACAATGATTTCCCAATATCAACAGGCTGGAAAAAAATGGCCATTCCTTTAAATGCGAGAAACTTCGAAACATTATGTGTTTAGCATCTCTGTGCAATGACGTTTACAATTAACCTGTTTTTCTGGCCTCTCTCCGTTTACAGATTCGCCCAAATCTTTCCCACTTATCATCAAGTCTGCTGGTGGGTCAGAAATAGGAGTCGTGGAGGACACCGACCAATCCTGCATGAACAAAATGCTGCCATCTGTGGCTGACGGTGGTATTACAAGCGGAAGCGGTCTTCCTTTCGCTGTCACAGGGGTTTCGTTTAAGGAGTTTGTCTTTTGCTGAACTTGAAGATGGCTGGTTTTGATGTGTTTGGATTCAGATGTCATTTTACTTTGATTAGTACAGATTGCACTGTCTTCGAGTTCGCTAAATGTGCTTTCAGAGTTGCTGAGCCATGAGCTAGTGTCGCTGGGGCTTGGTCCTCGATCGTCCTGTAGAATACGTTTGCTGCTTGAGGAACTTTGCGAGTCAGAGTCTGACCAACTTAATCTGCGTTTCTGTAAGAAAAAGGGTTTGATGTTAAAAAAAGGGTTTTGGGGCGAAAATGAGAGAGTAAATAATGATAAAAGTTGAATTTTTAAGTGGAAAAATCTTTTGAAACGAGAAAAAAACTTGTTGCTTGTCACGTACGGTTTGTTTGTTTCAAAGCACTTCTTTCCGCTTACCTTTACAGGGATATGTAACTGGTCCTGATTCCAACGTGGAGGCAGACTAGTCATAAAATTTTGGAATGAAGGGGTGCCATCGCGATGCTGAGGCCTCACCTGAGGGAACCAAGCCTTTAACATCATCTCCAACTGCATAATAGTGCCCATATACTTCTCTCTATGGAGGTATAGAAGAAAAATAAGATTTAATACAAGGCATTATATGTATTAAATATGATACAGAGAAATGCATAATTGAATAGAATAAAATAAAATACCCAAGGTCAGGTTTTTGTAGAACACCCACGATCCTTCGCAGTCTATCCATGGCAACACTCTGCTGAAATGTGCTCAAACCTGCCAAAAAAGAAACAAATTAATGAATAAAATGGATACAAAATTAGATGAGGTGTGGACATACACTACCATTCACATGTTTGGGGTTGGAATTTTTTTAAAACATTTTTGAAAGAAGAGTTTGTTTAAATTATTTATCAAAAATTTAGTTAAAAACTGCAATAGAAAACATTTTAATATTTTTAAAAAAACATTAATTAATCTTTTTCAAAAACATTAAAATATTTTAAGTTCTAAAATGTTATATTTTCAATATTTTAATTACGTTTTAAAGTTGAATTTTCTTTGATGAATGGAAAATGTAAAGCATTTATTTGAAACAGAATCTTTTGTAACATTATAAATGTTTAGTGTCATTTTGTATCAATTCAATGCAATCTTAATGAATAAAAGTTGCTTATTGGCCCCATTTTTTGAAAGGTAGTGTATATAAAAAAAATTACGCATTACCTTTTTCATATCGACCTGTTTTCAACCCATTCAACAGCCCCAACAGAGGCCTGACGTACCCGTGCAGCTCTGAACACTGTAAAAGAAATTAGATTAAAACATTTATTTACCAACAAAATCATCATAGAAACATTTAAAAATGCACAACAGATTTAGAAACTGCAAAACTGTGTTGGAGGCATTTTAAACGAATGGACTGCCTTAAGACGCACCTACGCACCTTCAGTGCTTGGCCCCTAAACATGACTCATTCTGAATTTCCAAAGCTTTGTTTTATTAAAAAGTTGCATACAGATCAATGTATCAACATGACCACCCACAACTGTAAGTAAATGATACCACTAGGTGATCAGATCTGATTTGTTCATAACATTTTCAACACACATTGGTTTGTGTTTCTCTGTCACAATGGGATGCAAAGACTTTGCAAAGAGGCTTACAGTATATAGAAGGATGACCCATTTCTCAAACTATATTTGACAGGACAGCCACTCACAAGTTGATGTGTGAGAGAATGTGCTTAGTAATGGTGTGCATTTCACATTTGAAAGGGGCGATTAAAGGTACAGCGTCCTAAAATGTACGGTTTACATGTACAACTCAAGAAAGGGTCATACAAAACCACTTGACTGAAATAAGTGGATCTCAATTGTAGTCTTAAAGGGATACTCCACTTTTTTTTTTTTTTTTGGAAATAGGCTCATTTTATAACTCCCCCAGAGTTAAACAGTTGAGTTTTACCGTTTTCCAATCCATTCAGCCGATTTTTTGATATTTAGAAGAATATCATTAACAGACAGTTTCTGGTCTCATTGACTTCCATAGTATATTTTTTTCCTACTATGGAAGTCAATGAGACCAGAAACTGTCTGGTTACTGATATTCTACTAAATATCAAAAAAAAATCGGCTTAATGGATTTGAAAACAGTGAAACTCAACTGTTTAACTCTGGGGGAGTTGTAAAATGAGCCTATTTCCAAAAAAAAAGTGGAGTATCCCTTTAAGTTTTCCAGGTAACGTACTAAGGGTGTACCCATAAACAGAACTGGAACCCCCTCCACTTTCATTAAAGTCGCAGGTGTGGAAATTTTTTGGATTTCCAGTGAGTTATGTTGACAACGTTCGCGCTACAATACAGCCACAATTTCCTGATTGGCCGATTGATAAAAATCGAGAACCGAATCGAACCGTGACCTTAGAATCGAAAAGTAATCGAATCAAGGATTTGGAGAATCGCGACACCCCTATAACGTACACATCACAATATTCCTTATTTAAATCCTTCTTGCTTAAGGCATACTCAAAAAACGTCATTAATCGTTCGCTGACGTAATGCAAACGTAGGCTGACACTAATGCAAAATACTAGAGAAGCAGAATGAATGAACATATCACAGGGTAAAGAGATTTTCAGACTTACTTTGCGTGCAAACCTCAGGTCTCCCTCTGTGGGAATCCTTTCATAAGCCGCTGGGTTCTCACTGTTGTAAGCTGGAGATGCCGAGAAACATCCAGTTTGACCAATTTCAGCTCTATCACTCCTCTGGTTCACATGGGTGAGAGTCGATTTGGAATTCTGAGAGCTCCCATTGGCCAAGGAGAATAGCTTAGGATCGTCCGCAACTCCTGCAGCTTTACTCTCAGTGGTGAAGACCTCAGATTCGTCCTCCGTCTGGTCACTCTCACTGTACTGGAGAGAACTGGGGGTCGAGGAGAGGGAATATTGCATTTGCCATTTGGAAGGACTCCCTGGTGACAGCATCACTGAAATGTGAGAAAACAGATATGTGTGAGGTGGCAGATTGTTCAAAGCTGAAATGAACTGAACTGGTGCCAGTAAGGGATTTCTCTCAAGGGAACGAGGCAGCCGGAAATTATGAGGAAATACAGCGCAGAGAATGTTAACAAAAAGCACAACAACAGGGGAAAGGGCTAGTTGACGAAACTGACACTGGTTTGTTTTGGACACCAGGGTTGTTAAAACTGCTAGAATGACTTAGAGCATAGGTCTTTGACCCTGCTCCTGGAGGTGCACTGTCCTGCAGAGATTTACTCCAACCCTAATCAAACACACTTGAACCAGCTCTTCAGGATTGCTTGAAAAATCACAGACTCCTCCAGGAAATCACAGACCTCTCCTGGAGTAGGGTTGAGGACCTCTGACTTAGAGGATTGACTACAATAGTTTAAAAATGACTAAATTACCATTAAACTACTTTGAAAAAGTGTGTTGTAGGCTAGTTAAGAGTTGAAAGTGTCGTATTACAAAAAAATATTTCTTATTTTTATTAATGTTGAAAATAGCGGAAACATTTTATATCATTTTGGAAGGATCCTTTTCCTTATCCTGATTTTAAAGAAAATAATTTATGAGAGAGTGAATGGGTGGAGTGAATGGAGTGTGTGTGTGTGTGTGTGTGTGTGTGTGTGTGTGTGTGTGTGTGTGTGAGAGAGAGAGAGAGAGAGAGAGAGAGGGAGTTAGTGAGTGGAATGTGTGTGTATGCGGCCTGGTAAGCCCTACATTATGGTTTTACCCTACAAACCCCACAAAGACGGCAATATCCGAAATCCTTGTCTGGACATTTTTGTTCCCCATGAGGAAAACCGCTTATAAATCATACTAAGTGATGTTTTTTGAAAATGTAAAAACGCAGACTGTTGTCTGCAGATGGGTAGTTTTATGGGTAGGGTTAAAGGGATACTCCACTTTTTTTTGGAAATACTCATTTTACAACTCCCCCAGAGTGAGTTTTATCATTTTCGAATCCATTCAGCTGATTTTCTGATATTTAGAAGAATATCAGTAACCAGATAGCTTCTGGTCATTGACTTCCATAGTATATTTTTTCCTACTATGGAAGTCAATGAGACCAGAAACTGTCTGGTTACTGACATTCTTCTAAATATCAGAAAATCGGATGAACGGATTCGAAAATGATAAAACTCAACTGTTTAACTCTGGGGGAGTGGTAAAATGAGCCTATTTCCAAAAAAAGTGGAGTATCCCTTTAATGTAGGGGGATAGAGTATACAGTTTGTTCAGTATAAAAATCATTATGTCCCCATAAAACATGAAAACACAATGTGTGTGTGTGTGTTTACAGTACAGAATAGTAAATACAAATATGTGTATGTTGGCTTAACTGGACAAAAATAACCATTATTATCATATTATTGAGGTGACAGACAAAAATGTTGTAAGTCAAGAAACAAGAGAGGTGCTAGCACCAAACAAACAATTGGGAAAAGACAGTGTGGATTAAAAAAAAACGAATACAGGAACACAAGATACAGTCTAAAGGAGGTCATGGAGATTCCACATGCAATCCTGTTTAAAAAAAATAACTAACTATCCATGAAGAACGGCATGCCATGTTCCTTTCACTAGGTCAAAGGCCACAATACCACATATGGTCTGTATTTTAAGAAGAAAAAAATATAGGAGTTTTGAAAAGCACATGAATAATGTGCTTGCCTATAATGACTATACCTTACAATGTTGTTTAGATGGACAGCTATATAAATACAGTGTAGGGTTTCAGAATTGACCGACTCGACGAAAACACGCTTGAGGGCGTGCGGCTCATAAAAAATAAACAGCTAGGCGGTGCCATTAAGACAAATTAACTTTCATCAGATGGACTGCTTGGTGATTTAAAAAAATATCGATGTAAAAGAAGAAAGACATATTGGATAAAAGCTTTTGCAACACGAATAGATGTAACACGTAAATATTAAACGTTTAAAGAACACTATTATGTATGCTGAGTTGACTAAGCTCTTGGAACGTGTGTGGGGTGTGACGCATAACAATCCATAAAAACGTTAGCTTTTAAGCCAATAAATAGAAATATTGAAATGTTTTTTTTTTCTATATATTTAATAAATTAAGTATTCTTCACATAAACATGAAAATCATTTTAAACGTAATAATAAAAGATCAACCACATGTGGGGGAAAACAGAAAATATCACCGTAAGAGAACTTGATCAAATGTATATGTTGACCAGTCTCACGTTGTAATGGATATATTTAAGTTAATTTCCTAATTTTTAAAATTATTTTAAATTGCAATTATGACATAATGACAGACATAAACTGGCAAAACAAAGGGATTATGCAGCTCAACGTGGTGTAAACACACATCAAGCTAGATGGTAAACACGTGTAGCATTTCTGGGATATAACCGAGATATTTATTACATTTTTTAGATGTAAAAATAATTATTATTAATAATAAATTCGTAATTCCCTTACCTTAATACTGGGTCGTTTCTGGGTCGGTACCACAACAACCTAGCTCCACTGACACAATCTGACCTGTTGTACGTACGCCTAAAAGTAGTTTCATACAATCTCACGTTTAATAAGATTGTGTGTCAACGTCTTCGTCGTTCGCAGTATTGTCCTGACTGAGAGATTGTTCTCTCCTCTTCCTTTCTCTACTCACGTGACGTCACGTCACTCTACAGCGAGGGCTAACATGTGAATCGCATTCGCTACACGTGCTGGACAAAAGCCAAGGCAGGCTGCACTCCCATTGGCTGAGATATCAAAGACGAGTCGCTGATTGGACAGAAAGTGGAACCAATCCGTAAGTATCTGAGTCGAGATTGGTCGGCCTCACATGTTTGCACACCCCCCTCTTCGCACGTGGCATTCGAGTGGAAAGGCAGATACTACGGATTGAATCACGTTATACAGACGGTGCTCGCAGCTCGCCTCGTTGTTCCACATTAGGAAGAGTTGGTACCCGTGACAGTTTGTTTGGAACATAACAAAATTTACCGACAACGTTCTGTTTTAGATGACCCTCAAATTATTTTAGAAGTAACCACAGCATTATGATACTTCTAATTACATTATTTTCCTATTCATGACAGATTTACGTTGCAAAAAAACAACCACAAAAAAAATTTACTTCAACCAAAATAAATAAATGGTAACTGAAATAAAATATAAAAATGCTTAAAATATAAAAAGCTTTTCAACATTTCTACTTTTTATTTGGTTTAACTTAATGTAGCTACTAAAATAACTACAACTCAAAGAAAAATAATAATATAGGCATATATATTTTTAATTAATACAATTTTAATATATTTTAATATATAAAATGGAACATTTTAAAATAAAAAATGTATCTCATTAATACTAAAATAACATTGGTGTTACATGAAAATACATTTTGCAAGATGAACTATTGTGTCCCAAAACTTACCCAAGAAACCCATTTAAAAAAAGTCATTGCATAATCCACTTAACATTTTAGACTTTCAAATGCGGATCATTGTCAAAGTTTGTGTTGGTGAACTTTCCTTTTCTAGTAGCAGAACTATTATTGTTAGTCTGACACACAAAAGAGAAGTTCAGCTCAAAACAACAACTGTTATTGGCTCAACCCAAATGAGTTTATGAGTCTGCTCCCTGTGGTCAGTGAAATTACCAGGCAATACTACATTGTATTGTGGACTTTGGCTTGTTTCATGGTTATTGTGATCAAAAGGACACTTTCAAGTGTAACTGTGAGTCTTTCAGGGCATATGAATTAATTTTGAGCCAGCACTGAAGACCTACTGTGTGACATAAAGATTTGGTGCATATTTTTAATGTATTCTGAATCCAAAATCAGATTATAGTTAGATAACAGAACCTTTTTACATTTTTATTCTGTCTGCATCACACATGACAGCATCCCTACATGAATGCGTTGAAAGCGTATTTACGAAACATTTTTATAATCTGTAAACTATTGAAGGTCACCGATTCAGCTTCCTCCAGCTCTGTTGTTGTTTTCCACCTGTGGGTCAGCAGCCAACGCACACAACAGAATATAGGTCACATGTTAACCATGCTCTACATTCTTAAAATCAATACCCTCACTCACAATGATAATCACGACTCTTTTGGAAGCTGGGCACGTTAAGGCCCTTAATGTTCACAGCTGGAGAAACAAACTCATCTGTGTGACCAAAACTTGCACTCGATTACGTCAAACATATATGGGTTTTTAGCTGACATCAGTGTTATTTTAATATCACTGAAAATAGCTTGTATTTTGTACATTTATATTTTTTTGTTTATGTCTATTTTACTTTTAGTTATTTTAGTTTTTTTAATATGCTTATGTATTTTTTAAATTGTATTTTAGTTTTAAAATTCTTATATATATATTTTTGTTTTAGTTATTTTACAAGTTTTTTAAATGTGCGTATATAGTTTTTTTCTAAATTTGTATTATATATATATATATATATATATATATATATATATAGCTATTATATTATATTATATTATATTATATTACATTACATTACATTATATTATATATATATATATATATATATATATATATGTTTTTAAAATAAGTGTCTTATGCTCACGGAGGCTGCATTTATTTGATTAAAAATATAATTAAAAAAAATTAAAATGAAAAATTAAAAAATTAAAATTAGAATTTTTTAAATTCTAATTTTAATTTTAGAATTAAAAAAGGAGTAACATTGTGAAATATTGTTAAAAATAATAATAATAATAATTTTAAAATGTGTTTTTTTCCTGTGATGCCAAGCTGAATTTTCAGCATCCAGTCTTTACTTTCAAATGATCCTTCAGAAATCATTCTAAAATGCTGATTTGATGCTTAAAACAAATAGTAATTATTATTATCAACCCAAAACAATTTTTTTAAATAGAATATTTTTTGAAGTTATAACTTTTGATCAATTTAATCCATCTTTGCTGAATAAAAGTATTGATTTCCTTGAAGTATTGATTTTCCCCCAAATACTTGAGCCAAATAACATATAGTTACAATTATTAGAGTTAATATTAAGGTTATTTTCTTAAAAAAGTAAATAAACAATGAATGTTTTCTTTAAAAAAAACATGAAAACAAAAAAAAAATCATAATAATAGTAAACTACAAAATCATAAACTGAAAAAGAATAAATAAATAAAAGGCACATCCTCTTTACTGCATACGTTAAACTCCTCCTTGTTTTTCACCTTCTGGTTCATTGTGGATTTCACAGTGTTTTAGCATGAAGGAGAGGCTCCATCCACGGCTGTGAACTCACTAACCCAGCAGCCCATCCCCCTGGTTTACAAACAAGAATATCTGAACACTGTGGCAGAATGCTTTCACACAGCTAGGATATTTTTCAGCCAGCGCATAGTTCAACATGCACAACTATACCAATCATAGTGAAAAAAAATGGATATTGTGAATGACATTGTTTAGCCCCAAAGAAACTAAAGCAACAGCAGAGGCACATCATACATTATAGTAGGCTTAAATGCAAACATGACCGTATGGAAAACACCACACTTCCCCCATCCAGCTATACGTTGAACTTAATGACCAGACCCATCCCCCATATATCACAGAGACCTTGAAATCTTACTAAGTCCCTTCCAGTTCAATGCAGTTCAGCTTTTTCTTAGTCTGGTCACTGAGCATGGCCAAATTTAAGACTGAAGAATTGTTTGTCACTAATCACGGTTTGCTTTAATATATATAAAATAATGTTGTTTAGATATTAGTTTCTTTTTTAACAATTTATTAACGGTTAATTTCTTCTGGTAATGAAAGTATTTTAAGTGATAGATGACATGAGAATAGGCAGTTTACCCATTAACTTAACCTTAAACAATAAGGTTATCAAATACAAACTTGCTGTGGTATTTAACAACCCACTAGTTAAAGGAGTAGTTCACTTTAAAAAAAAACTTTTGCTGATAAGTTACACACCCCCATGTCATCCAAGATGTCCATGTCTTTCTATCTTCAGTCGGAAAGAAATTAAGGTTTTTGATGAAAACATTCCAGGATATTTCTCCATATAACAGACTTCAATGGGGTCCAAATGAGAGTTTCAGTGCAGCTTCAAAGGGCTTTAAATTAAACCAGACGATGAATAAGGGTTTTATCAAGCGAAACGATCACTCGTTTCAAAAATAAAATAAAAAAGTTTACGTTTTATAACCACAAATGGTCACCTCGCTCTGTGCTGTGACGCGAGTTTGTGACTCTCCTGTTCGAACTCGTTCATCAAAATAAACAAATCTTTTTTCGAGTCATTTGGTTCATTCAACGAACAAAATGAACGAATTGACTCGAAAAAAGATTCATTTTTATGAATGAGTTCGAACAGGAGAGTCACGAACTCGCATCACAGAACAGCGCAAGGCGAGCATTTGAGCTTATAAAACTTAAACTTTATTATTCATTTTCAAAATGAGCGATCGTTTTGCTTGATGAGACCCTTATTCATCGTTTGGAATCGTTTAAAGCCCTTTGAACAGTTTGCACTGAAACAGTCTTTTGGACCTTGAATCATTTGGTTACCAGTAAAGTGCATGGAGAAAAATCCTGGAATATTTCATCAAAAACCTTAATTTCTTTTCGACTGAAGAAAGAAATGGACATCTTGGATAACATGAGGGTGAGTAAATTATCAGCAAATTTTTGGTAAAAGTGAATAAACGGTTTAATGTGAAAAAAATGGTGGAGTATCCCTTTAAAAAAATAGTTGCCATGAATGCAGCAGGCCTCCGTGGATTATCCTTTACAGATATAACCCAGAAATGCAGGTCTGCATTCACCTGAGCCATTCATTTCACTGACATTTGCTCAAGGACTTTTCATTCATGTGTCAGATTCTAGTACTGTACGGGGATTTACAGTTAAAGACCCAGAACCAGATATGATGAATGAAGACCGAGAGACAGAATTATAATAAATTGAAGAAAAGTTTTACTGAATATAGTTTGCAGTTTCATCAGCAGAAGTCAGCTTCAAGACTCACATGGAGTTTGTAGGCCGCCCTGCTTACAGTTACACCCTTCACCAAGGTCTAAGCTACGCCCTTGCTTCAGGTTGAGTGATTCTTATTGGCTACTAATAAGATAAATGTAGTAATTTACACACTTATACAGATTGACTGAAAAGTATCTCCAACGATTATGCGGCAGACACTCAGACTCTGAAGTTAGGCATGTCGTGACCGGTCGCAGATTTGGGTTGCTGGGTGCCAACATATGTGCCAACTCAGTCAATCTCCAATAATGCTGTGGTTCCTTAACCTGTAACTAAAAAGACTAACACACACCGACACACAGCTTTTCCAAGCATGGATTTGGCCAGGCTCTAACTAACATCAAGATAATATGTTCTTTCTCTGAAGGAGAGCTACACTTTAAATCTAACTGGAAAGTATGGCTTTAATTGAGAAATGGCCCCTTAAACTATAGACTTCAATGATCCCTGCTGTGACCATAGTTGTCAGAGTACCCTAGAAAAACAGATGGATGTATTGATATGTTGAAGATCTTTCTCAAACAAAAGATATTTCCATATTTCATTTCTGGACGCCGGGCTAAATGACCATACTGTTACTGCATTTATATCAAATACAGACATTAGAGAATACATGAAACAAACATTTCTCACACTGGTAACTTCTACAACAAAGTAAAATCTTACAAGCCAAGTGTGATATTTAGAAGGAAACATATTGATTAATACCTTGATTATAATCACTCATTACATATTCAGTCTGGTTTAGTCTCTTTTTTAAAAGTCCCTGGTTATTTCACTTTCCAGACAATAGTAATACTTCCCCAATATTTAACCAGTCATTTAAAAAATGTAGACAGACTACATAGAAAATGTGTAGGTAGACTGAAAAGAATAACTGATAGGTCTCAGGTTTTACCAGACCTTTTGCGTTTTCAAAGTGTTAGCATGGAGGAAAGATAAGATTAATGAGTGACTACGCTGTTCCCACTTCCTTTAGGATTTGTTTAAATTGGTTTGCTATTGCTAACATTGCACAATATGGACATTTTAAAGGGATAGTTCACTTTGAAATACATTTTTAGTATGTTTTAGCTTTCCTCAAGGGCATCCAAGATGTAGGTGTCTTTGTTTCCACAGTATTTTCAATTTTGATATTTTTAGGTCAAAATCATTCTTGTCTGTCAGTCATATAATGGAGGTCTATGGTCACCACCTCAAAGAGCATGCACAGAGAAGTCCAAATTAAACATGATTTAGTGACTCGTAAACATAAGTACACATTGATGGCCCAAGACACAAAATGAGCAGTTTGTGTGAGAAAACGAACAGTAAATATCGTTTTTACCTCTTGTAACCACAGCCATGATCACTTGGACGTGGCTGTAGTTACAAGAGATAAAAACTATATAAATACTGTTCGTTTTTTCACACAAACGCCTCGTTTTGTCTTAGGCCATCAATGTGTACTTACATTTACGAGCGCACTACACTGTAAAAATGAATATTCTTTATCTAATCAATAAAATTGTGGCAACAGATTACAAGCAATATCATTTATTAAATTAAACAAATTAGAATTGAGTATTAATTAATATTCTAATTAATTCTAATTTGTACACTTTAATTAATAATATTGCTTGTAATATTTTGCCACAATTTTATTGATTAGATAAAGCATCAACATAAACATACAACTATCCCTTTAATTGCTAGCACTGAAAATAATGTCTTACATGCAATAAAACACATTTCATATTTATGTACAATGCATTTATTGTTAGTGATGTTAAATAAAAATGACAAATTCCTATGATTTAAAGCTTTTTATTATTAATAAAAACATACAATGGTTTAAAGCCTACAACATGACAACACAAGATGGAAATAAGGTGATTATGGAACAGTCCTGCAATGACCTTTTGACGTGTTAAAATGTTCCCGTGGATCTTCATCTTTGTTAAACACCAAAGAGGCTTCTGAGGCGGATCACGATGCATGACTCATCAGGTGCTTAACATGAACAGTCAGTTTATGTCATCTTAACATCCAAGCCATGGATCTTGTCTTTGTGACCTTGCTACGAATGATATCTTGCGGGCCATCTCAGTGCTGTAGATTCTCTTACAGTTGTCGTAACTCTTCCTCTGTCGCTCACGACAGGGTTTCTCATAGTATCTTTTACGTTTCACGGATTCAATTATTCCATCCGAGGACAGCACTCTGCAGAGAAAAAGAGCACATAACTACAATACCTGTAAACGTGAAATAACCTACTGAATTATCTGGTAAATGGCTGAAAACAAGGTAACCTTTCAAAGCGAATCCAAGCTTAAGCGTTGCGAAAGTATGATTATAAAACCGACATGAGGTAAGAGTTTTGATATAATCAGTGTTTTGATCATATGTTCATGCCCAGATGAACTCAACTGCACCCCCTAATACACTTCTGTAATGACATATCTAATTTACATGTTTCATTGCCTTTATTTCATTTAATCTACTATGCAAATAAAATTGAAATTGAGATTAAGATGTTAATTCCAAATTATTTTCTTAAGCTAATTACAAGGTCAGGGAACCAATGTTATTAACGTTAGCTGAAACTATTAAAACAAAACTGAAAAAGCAGAAAAACTAAAAACAAATTTTAGATGAAAAAAAAAAATAGATCAAAGATAAGAAATCTCACTTTGGGATACCTGAAAAAAGTTTAAGTTTAAGTGTGAATATTAATAACTGGAAAAAATTAAAAACAAGATAAACTAAAACTGAAATAAAAATAAAATAAACCTAAATACAAATTAGTAATGATAAAAAAGCACATCAAATTTATTTTATATATTTTATATTTCTTTAATATTGATATTTCATAGATATTCTTATATATATATATATATATATATATATATATATATATATATATATATAACTACAATAGCATATGGAAAAAACTACAATACCACTAAACACTAAATACACTAATTTACGATGAACCCTCTAACTAATGACCTGTCGTTGATTATTTAACATACTATATTCTTTAATCATGTTATTATACGTTACCAGGAACATCTACTAATTCTATTTTTTATTTATTGGTTCGTTCAAAGTCTTGACTGAGGGCTCTCTGCAACTAAGTTTCAGCAGTCAGTTGCATTAACTAAAATGACCTACTGAGAACAGATCAGTAGCGGTAGGTTTACAATTACATCACTTGACATGCGTGTCATGTAGGGTTACACCAGTTAATAGATTTAACGACATTTCTTAATTATATAGATCTTAAAATCACTCGACATCCGATAAATACCTGCTCAGAGCGCCGTATGCAGCATCGACATTGCCGTTCTGGACCATGACAGTCCGAGCAACGAACCGAAGATGGTTCGCCATCTTTCCTCCTCTGTGTTACCATCAATTGTGCTCGTGTGGAAATGCGATAGTTTGAGCAGAAAGTTCCTGGACGTGATCTCGCGAACACTAGATGGCGCCAAATGGATTAAAAAAGAAAACAGATGTAAGCTACTGTGTGTTTCAACGGCTCAGTCACACAAAAGAGAAATTAATTCAGGCAAATTTATTAATTTGATAGATTTTTACAACTTTTTATAGCTTCATTTTCAAAACAGGACGGAAACTAACAGGAGAGCTAAAGTCAACCATTCCTCAGTGAGAGATTACATGGGGGACACACTTGATGTTAATTTTGATATTTTTAAGCATATTTTTTTAAGTTTTATAACACTTTATGTAAAATTTCACCTTGAGGATGACTAACAGGATGGACATTTAAATTAAGGACACAGCAAAAACCTATTAAATGGTTACCATTTACAACAATATTCTCTGGAATGCAGTTTTGTTGATTAGAGGAAAAATGAAGATACCTGGAGTATTAATAATAATTAAATGCTGTTTTCCCCCTTTATTTTAGAAGTTGGTCGTTAAAGAATTGGATCTAAGCCTGCCCTACCATATTCATTAGGCCCATTGAGCTCCTAGTATGTTTTGTGAAATAAAAGGCTCTTCACATGGCATACGGACTTAAGCCATCCATGATTGTTATCACAAACGGCTCACTTAGTCCCCCAATAATTGACTTTTTATGTAGAAAAAATCCCCCTCCTTTCGCTGTCTTTCTCTACCATACATGAATTCCTCACCGTCTCCTGAATAATGAGGTCAGTAGTGGGTGAGTGTGGAATCAGGATTGTTTTCTCATTCAAATTCAAGTAGCTTTATTGACTCGACCACTTCAAAGAAAGACTTGCTGATGCGCTTTTAGGGGAAGCATTCAAAGGGAGAGCCAGAAAACAGCTTGAACTTTTGCCACTGTCTCCATTCTGGCTGAAAATATACAGTTTCCTTCTTTCTCTCTCGCTCGTTTTCCCCCTCCGCTTTTCCTCTGTTCCATTTCCAGGGATATCATTTCTTATCCAGACTTGTTGAAATGTTCTTGGTGGTGGGGGGGATCAGGGGGTAAAAGGGAGAGAAAAAGAGACGGGTGGGGAGAAGCTAAGGAATCGACTGGTAATTACCTCCGAGCATTTGGAGAAGAGGATGTGGTTTCAGTTTACATGGCCTCATTCTTTCTCTCCTCCCTGGTTCCCTTTTGGCCACTCAAACACTCCATTTGCTTCTCGTCTCCTCGCATGCTTCTTTCACGGCATTTGTATGAGGAATGTGGAGACGTGCACAAAAGGAACAGAACGAAATGAAGTGAAGCAGATTAGAGCAAAGCGAGAGAAAGAGAGAGTGAATGGAACTGATTAAAGAAAACTAATGATGATACTTTATCATATTAAGGTCATGGGCCGTTGGCAAAATTCGTTTGAATATTGATAAACGTGAATAATAATAATAAAGCTCTGATTGAAATAATCAGAAATCAGGGTCGGTAACATGGCTTTAGAATGATTAAAACACTATTTTGTCATTAAAGCATTTTAAGATTAAGCTTTTTACTTCCAGATTACCATAGCCCTGGTTTCACAGACAGGGCTTAGATTAAGATACTATTAGGCCTGGTTAAATTAGGCTATTTAAAGGGATGGTTCACTTTGAAATTAATTTTTGATATGTTTTAGCTTACCTCAAGGGCATCCAAGATGTAGGTGTCTTTGTTTCCACAGTATTTTAAATTTTGATATTTTTAGGTCAAACCGTTCTTGTCTGTCAGTCATGTAATGGAGGTTAATGGGGACCACCCTGGGTTCACCTCAAAGAGCATGCACAGAGAAGTCCAAATGAAACATTATTTAATGACTCGTAAATGTAAGTACACATTAATGGCAGACACGAAACGAGCGGTTTGTGTGAGAAAACGAACAGTATTTATATCGTTTTTATCTCTTGTAATCACAGTCACGTCCAAGTACTCTGAGGGCGTGGGTGCTTATCGTTAAAGCCTTGTCTGTGAAACCAGGCAATGGTCAAGAAATTTATAACATTCATTCATCTGTCACAGTATCACATGCTTTCTTATAGGCAAATTTGCCTCAAAGGGGTAATGTAATCAAACAGAAAAGTTACTTTATAATTAATAAACTATTATTTGAATGAATATTGTTATAGTCTCAAACAAGTAGTGGTTTAAGTGCAAATTCAAAGCCAGAGTCTTGTTAGGCCACAGACACAGAGGAGTCTACAGAAGCGCTCAGCAAGAGACAGAACAGAAGAGAGAAGAGATTTGAAGCTGTGATATGATTGACTGACAATGGCTGACTGTTGTGGTTTGAATACTAACAAAGCTCAGCATGAGATGTCTTTGTTGGCATGTTTATATGAGGGAAAGGGATCTGAATATGGGGGTTTCCATGTATTTTACACCATTTCCATATTTTTTGTTTGACAAAAACTCCTAAACATAATGGAATGTTTCCAATTCAGCAAATGATAACTTAATGTTACTAAATTTCAATTAAAGGGATAGTTCACTTTGAAATGATTTCATCCAAGATGTAGGTGTCTTTGTTTTCCTTTGTTCAATTTTGATATTTTTAGGTCAAACCATTCATGTCTATCAGTCATATAATGCAGGTCTATGGTCACCACCTCAAAGAAGATGCACACCCTCTAACCACAGTCACGTCCAAGTGATGTGAGGGCGCGTGCGCTTTGTAGCTGTGGTAACAAGAGGTAAAAACAACAGGCTAAATACAGTTCGTTTTCTCACACAAACCGCTCGTTTCGTGTCTTAGGCCATCAATGTGCACTTACATTTACGAGTCATTAAATCATGTTTAATTTGGACTTCTCGGTGCATGCTCTTTGAGGTGGTGACCATAGACCTCCATTATATGACTGACAGACAAGAACGGTTTGACCTAAAAATAACAAAATTGAAACTGTTCAAACAAAGACATCTACATCTTGGATGCCCTTGAGGTAAGCTAAAACATACCAAAAATAATTTCAAGGCGAACTATCCCTTTAAATATAATATATTATTTCAATTTATTGCAGAACTCCAAATTTAGAGGAGATGTGATCCATGATGACGAAAGGAAGATGTCTTTTAAGTGTGCTGCAAGTTCCTTAGGATAAAAGCGCCTGCTAATGACAAATAACACGTATTAGGATGTAATTGAGGGAATTAGCAGAATGACCCGGTCGCTCAAGGGAAATGGTGGGGCAAATAGGGGTCTAGTTGGATCTTTACTGGAAGCACGCTGTGCGCGAGGAGTGGCCACCCAATGAAACGCCGCACAGGCGCAAACGCTCCGGATTGGTCGAGAACTCAGCGCACATTTACAGGCTGATCTGAGAGAGAGAGACTGCTGAACGCCGGCAGATGAGAGGAGGAGAGCCATCCCAAACAACTGTTTGAAAGAAAAGAAAAGTCAAGAAGAAACATGGAATCAAACGTGGAGCGAACGTTTGCTGACTTTTCTGGATCCTGGAAAATGAAAAGTTCAGAAAACTTCGAGGAGCTATTGAAAGCACTCGGTGAGTTTTTAAAGATTATTAATTGTTATAAAAGAATATGTTTGAGATTATAAAAAGGAGAAATCATTAAAAGTTTTTAAGTTTAAAACACATTTTATCTTTGTATTCGTTCCGTTTTTTATTTTATTTGATATAGACGTTGTGATGGTTGAAAGTAAAATTTATGTTGTTGTTACTTTGCCTTGTAAAAAATAAATAAATAAATAAATAAATAAATAAATAAATAAAATAAATAAAAGTCTAATTAAAAGTCCGAAAAGTGCTGGGATAAGTATTATATATTTGTTATTATTACTTTGGCCTACTTAAAATTTTTGTGTTAGCCTACTTTAAAAAATATATTTAATTAGCCATTTTGTTATAATCGTGTTGTTTTCTATAAATCGAACCAAAAAAGATATTTCAATGGTCCAGATTAGAAATTCTAGCCTATAAGTTTGTCAAAAAGTTATAGAAGTATAGAAGAAGTTATAGAAGTTTCTCATTCTATAAGTAATGTCAACTGTACCCTCATTGGAGTATTAGTAGACTGTAGTGGAGTGTTAGGGTTCAGATTAGTAGAATAAGACATGTAGGCCTACTTGCAAAGTTACTTAGCCTATAGTCAGTAAAATGTCTGTTGGGAGACCATCAAAATATAGTGTTATCAGATAAGTTGCAAAGTTATAGATAGAAGTAGGCCTATGTGTAGAATGTTTAAAAGTGGACCATAAAAATAAAGTGTTACCAAAAAATTAAATTAAAAATAACTATATATATAGCCTACTGAGACTCAGTTTGACCATAAGCTCAATCAATGGAAAGCTGCATGAAGCAATGTTATGCTTGACTTCCTCATGGGATTGTGATTAGCCTCACAAACCCTGACACGGGGCCCCTCGGCCAGTCGTTTGGCTCTGCAGACACACCGTCCCTCGACCCCAATTATTCACGCCAGAAGGAGTTCAAGCACACTAAGTATGCTGTTGCCCCTAAAGTAAATATAATGAATTCAGTCTGGCTCAATATTTAAAAAAAAATCCTTGGTGTAAACATTAAGACTGGGACACCAAATTTTAATTGCATAAATATGCAACCGCTGTTTAAATTGTAAAACATTTCCGTTGAATTTAGACATGCTCATTAAACACAGGAAATTGGTCGTAAGGAAAAAATGGCTTTGATAAATGGCCTTTTAATTTCTTAGCACATTTGTGGGTGTGTTCTAGGCGTAAATGTCTTTCTGAGGAAGATTGCAGTTGCGGCAGCCTCCAAACCAGCCGTTGAGATTTCACAGCAAGGGGAAAGCCTCTCCATTCAGACTTCCACTAGCGTGCGGACCACTCATGTGTCCTTCACGGTGGGCGAGTCCTTCAACGAGGCTACGGTGGATGGACGCCCATGCACAGTAATACCACCCACCCACCCATCCATCATCTCTCTATCAATCCATCATTCCCTACATCTCAACACATCATATTCTTCTCTCTGTAAATTGCTAGACACATAAGGCAGAAATGTAGTACATTTATTAAGTTTACTATTAGAAAAAAATATCAATACATGTTATAAACTATATTGTTATTTATATTTTCTAACACTAAACTCACTAAATAACCCTAACACTAAATATGCTAACTTTATTTGATGGTGAAAGTTCACTTTTATCTATACACGCAAAAACGTTGATGCATGTTTTCATGCACAACGACATTATAAATTAATATCCAAGCTCTTTGTTGTTTTCTAACTATTCCAATTTCCCCTCAAGAGTTTTCCCAAATGGGAAACAGACAGTAAAATCACTTGTGAGCAGACACTGCAGAAGGGGGAGGGGCCTGAGACATCATGGACACGTGAACTGACCAATGATGGCCAGATGATTCTCGTAAGTACACATTTTAGCTCTTTGAATATGTACAACTGAATTATCCCAGTAGTATGTAATATAATACTCTATGAGCATCTTAAAACGCTCAACACCTTACAGTGATAGATGTCGTTCATTCATTCTCATTAGATTGATGATGTGTAGATGTTCACATTATCAGAAGTCACACAGCTCCCATTAAGGCCACTTACACTAAACAGGCCCCTCAATGCTTTGAATTTAGAGAACAAGATCTAATTCGATATGTGAATATTTAACATGTGAAGTTTAAGCCCATCGGATATGAATCTTAGATGGTGGTTTCTGATGTTTATTTTTCCAGACCATGAGAGCCGGAGATGTTGTCTGCACTCGTGTGTATGAACGAGACTGAAGGATACTTAGACCTCAGCTCATTCCATCTCAACTATGTCCACATTAGTTTATCATTGTACAAATAGCCTGTTCCTTCCACTTTTTATATGTTTGACATGTCATGTGCTAAGTTTGTCAGAGAAGGAGAGGTGTTTGAAGGGTGAGAGGCGGTACTTGTATAAATACAGTCGTGAGTTTGCATTGTTCTTTTTGATGCATTATCTGAAAAGTGTATTTATTGTTGTCGTTTGTCCATTTTATGTATATGCCACAATGTGGCTTATCAATCAAAACTGTTTTTGCCAATAAACCTTTATACAAATAAACCCCCCAAAATCCCATGACTACTTCACTGTCATCATCTTGGATATATAAATCTCTTTGACACTGACCTTGGTTGCACTTTCCCCCTTATTTTCTGCCTCATTCCTTCTCTTCAAAGTGCCCTTTGTGTCCGTTCTCTCTTTCTGTCTCCTGATCCAACCACTCGCTGGTTTGAACAACACTATAAATTTGTATTTCTCAAGTCTACATCAATTGTTGAATTATTTCCTGGCAAAGAGTAAAGGGGAAATTAGGGAGAGGTATGGAAAGAGTGAGTGAACGTTAGAAAAGAAAAATGATTTCATATTTTGAAGGTTATATTCCCTCTGCTCTCTCTCTCGCATCTGCAGCTAGTTACTGCATGAGGTCAGTGAGAATGGCTCTCGTTCCTCTCTTTTTTTGTCTTTCTGCATCCAGATCCGTGATCCAAACGGTTGTTTATTCTAAATCTGTGGCAAATGCATTTGAAAGTTTAATAAAAAAGAATATGTCTGAATAAATGATGCAAAAAGTTGCTGATGTACTTTGTATTTCATTCTGCCACAGTCACACATTTATTCAGCAGTTCAAAGACTGCTGTGTTTTTCCAGTCGGACGCCATTGATGAATTTTCCAGGTTCCCAGACAACAGAGCTCACAGTGGACTTATTCAAGATTGCACATAATTTCAGTATTTTGTGTTGAGTATGTGTGTTCTACAATTCTCAGCGGTCCCGTTAAGAGTTTTAAGCTCATATAACACACTAAGTTTATGTGCGCTGCAGTGTGCAGAGGTTGCCATTAATTTACACTTTCTAGAAGAGGTTGAGAAAGTTCATAAGCTCTTCTTTAAAAAAATCAGATGCAGTGATTATATTTTTGTGGAGTTTGCTAGGTTGTACTAATGAAAACTAGTAGGTTTTATATTTACCACATAGCAACCATAACTCTCTAGAACCAATCCAAAACACCCTAACAACTACCAAAGGGCCTAGCATCCACCTAGAACTCCAGCAACAACCTAACAACCATCTAGAAACCACCCAGAACTTCCTAACAACCATCTAAAAATTGCCTACAGTAGCAATCCCAACAACCACCTATTATAGTCCAGTCATTTTAAGCCACAATGGGGGTCAACCTTGAATGAACTGCAACAGAAGCAAACTCAGCTGATTTTGTATCCTCAATATATCCTGACTAAGGAAAAAAAGCCCAGAAGAATCCCATTAGAGGAAAGTTTAGTAAAAGACCCAAATATGTCCCATTCATACGTATATTCATTCTTTTTCTCACGTGAAAAGGGTAAAAATATTCAACTTCAGATAGATATCATCATGAAAATCACTGAATTGATTACTTACATCAAGACAAACAAAAAATGTATTACAAGTTTTTTGCAATTGCTTGTAATAATGAATATGCGAACGAATGGGATGTATTTGGGTCTTTTTCGAAACGTTCCCCTAATGGGATTCATCATGGGCTTTTTTTTTTCCTTACTCAGGACATATTGGGGATACAAAATCAGTACAAAATCAGTTGAGTTTGCTTCAGTTGCAATTTGTTCAACCTTTTATTCATAAAATGACTGGGCTACTAGATCTTGCAACAATCTAGAACCCCCTAACAACCATATAACATAGGCCCAGCAACCACCCAGCAACCACCTAACAACCATATAGCAACCACCTTTCTATATGTCTGTTAGGTGGTTGCTGGGTTGTTGGTATTATTAGCTGGTTTGAAGGTTGTTGCTGTATGTTTAAGTGGTTGCATGGGCCATTTCGACATGTCTGTTATAACAGGGTTAAAAGTTATAAATGGCCCTGCAACCACTTAAACATACAGCAACAACCCTGCAACCACTTAAAAATACCAACAACCCTGCAACCAGCTAACAAAACCAACATCCCTGCAACCAGCTAATTATACCAACAACCATGCAACCATCTAACTGCCGTAGAAATGGCTCAGCAACCACCTAATAATACACAAGCAACAACAGAACAACCACCTAACAACACACTAGCAACAACCCAGCAACCACTTATCAACACACTAGCAACAACCCAGCAACCACCTAACAAATACAGTAGTAGTAACAACCCAGCAACCACTTATCAACACACTAGCAACAACCCAGCAACCACCTAACAAATACAGTAGTAGTAGCAGCCCAGCAACCACCTAACAACCATAAGCAATAGCCCTGCAACCAGCTAACAATACCAACAACCCAGCAACCACCTAACAGCCATATAGAAATGCCTCAGCAACTACTTAAAAATACACTAGCAACAACCCAACAACCACCTAACAACACAATAGCAACAACCCATCAACTACCTAACAACACGTTACAACCCAGTAACCACCTAACAAATACACTAGTAGTAACAGCCCAGCAACCACCAATAACCCCCTAACGACCAGCAAGTGATAAAACACATTGAACCCCTACCACCCAAAACCTCATAATAACCTAGCAATGACCTAGCAACCAGTAATCCTGTAGCAACCACCCAAAACGTCCTAACAACCACCTAGCAATTCCCTAGCAACCACCCAGAACTCTAAGTAGCCACCTAGCAATGCCATAGCAACCTTTCAGAAACTTTAAACTAATACCCTTAGCAACCACCCAGAACTCCAAGTAACCACCTAACTATGCCTAACTACCAGAATGTCATAACAACCAAACTGCAATGCCACAGCAACCACCAATAACCCCCTAACGACCAGCAAGCAATGAGACATATTGAACCTCTAGCTACCACCAAAAATCTCATAATAACCATCTAGCAATGACCTAGCAACTAATAATGCTGTAGCAACCACCCAGAACGTCCTAACAACCACCTAGCAATTCCTTAGCAACCATCCAGAACACTCAGTAGCCACCTAGCAATGCCATAGCAACCTTTGAGAAACACCAAAATAATACCCTTAGCAACCACCCAGAACTCCAAGTAACCACCTAACAATGCCTAACTACCAGAATGTCATAACAACCAAACTGCAATGTCCCAGCAACCACCAATAACTCCCTAATGACCAGCAAGCAATGAAACACATTGAACCCCAAACTACCACCCAAAACCTCATAATAACCATCTAGCAATGACCTAGCAACTAGTAATGCTGTAGCAACCACCCAGAACGTCCTAACAACCATCTAGCAATTCCCTAGCAACCACCCAGAACTCTCAGTAGCCACCTAGCAATGCCATAGCAACCTTTCAGAAACTCCAAAATAATAACCTTAGCAACCACCAATAACCCCCCAACGACCAGCAAGCAATGAAACACATTGAACCCCTAACTACCACCCAAAACCTCATAATAACCATCTAGCAATGACCTAGCAACTAGTAATGCTGTAGCAACCACCCAGAACGTCCTAACAACCATCTAGCAATTCCCTAGCAACCACCCAGAACTCTCAGTAGCCACCTAGCAATGCCATAGCAACCTTTCAGAAACTCCAAAATGATACCCTTAGCAACCACCCAGAACTCCTAGTAACCACCTAACAATGCCTAGCTACCAGAATGTCATAACAACCAAACAGCAATGCCACAGCAACCACCAATAACCCCCCAATGACCAGCAAGCAATGAAACACGCTGAACCCCTAACTACCACCAAAAACGTTCTAACAACCACCTAGCTATTCCCTAGCGACCACTCAGATCTCTCAGTAGCCACCAAGCAATACCATAGCAACCTTTCAGAAACTCCAAAACGATACCCTTAGCAACCACCCAGAACTCATAGTAACCACCTAGCAATGCCCTTGCTACCGCCCAGAACACCCTCACAACCATCTAACACCCTAGCGACCACCCACTGTCATTGTGGCAGCAAGTTTTGCACAAGCGGCGCTAACATTTTCTTCTGAATTCAGCATTTACTTCTATTGGTTCCATCTGTCTGCCTGGAGTTCTTGACTCAGTTTTAAATTTCAAGAGAATGCCAAAACGCTTTCAGACACGGACCCACATCCGCTGCAACTCCTGGCATGTCCACTGCGCACCTCGTTAACCAGATTCATTTTACAAGCGCTCTAGAACAAGGTCGTCAAGTCTTCGCCGTGTATTTAACGCTGGCCTTGTGCGGTTTAAGCCCATTGTGGTGGTATATGCACTAAATTAGTCCCAGATCATGATTTCTACCGTTCTTTAATTGACACAATGCTGTTGGAAATCAGTGGCAAAATCCACACGGTCCACTGAAGCTCCAACCATCCCTGCTGGTTGCCTTGGCAACTTACCAGTACAGGCTTCATGTCAGCTCATTCCACAGGCGGTGATGTCATGGGGCCATGCATCGCTTGATTGGCTGCGGAATGTTGCGGTTTCAAAGGAAAGCAAAAGGAAGCAAGGACACACCCATTTAGGTTGTTAAAGAAAGATGGTTTGGGGGAATTACAGTAATAGTGACAAATCTTTGTCACTTTAGTATAACCTTCGTCTGAACTCAAAGATAAAAAGCATATGGTTTCTCCATGAATGGTTAGCATTCCTGTTTACCATTGCTCTGTCAAGCTCATTGATTAATGTATTGCATTGGAACTTCACTGGAAACTTGCACACTAGGATCAGAGCGTTTGGGTGTTTGGGTTTTCATCATGTGAATTTCATCTTCAACTGGTCAAAGTGCTACATTGTTTTGTAGTAAGGTCAAATTTTTAAAAAAATAATATGTAAATCTAAGCAAATGGAATTTAACAAACAGTTGTATGAGAGAGCACAAAAAGGGTGACTGAGTGTGTGTGCTTGTTTTTCTGAACCTGAATACATACTAACTCAAGGGGACTCGTGCATAGTTTTCTGTGATGGCGGGTATGTTTAGTGATAGAGTAAGGAGATAGAATATACAGTTTGTACAGTATAAAAACCATTACATCTTTGGAGATAACGATAAACCCCCCCATAAAGATAGCAAACCAAACCAAATGTGTGTGTGTACGTTATGTGTGTGCAGTGTTTGAGGTTGTTTGTGTTTGAGGTATCATATGACTGACTTTCTGCCCTCCTGTCACCCATGTGAACTCACATGACTTGAAAATAGCAAGCCATCAGCAATCTTCCCCATGTGACAACTTGCCCCGGTGCCCTTACCTATATTTTACAGAGGGAAAATTAGGTTGGTGACTCAATTTTCGAAGCAACAGTGACGCCCAGTGGTTGAAATGGGAGCAGGAAACAGATGATAGATAGATAGATAGATAGATAGATAGATAGATAGATAGATAGATAGATAGATAGATAGATAGATAGATAGATAGATAGATAGATAGATAGATAGATAGATAGATAGATAGATAGATAGATAGATAGATAGATAGATAGATAGATAGATAGATAGATATAGGCCATAAGGTGAAGACGTTTTACGTTTAATCCCGTTCCCATATATGGGGCACTAAATTGTTTTAGTTGTAATAAAATTATCTAGTGTTTCTGGACGAGAAAATAAAAGTTCTCCATTTGTAATCCTGCAGTTTATTTTTTATTACTGTTTAAAGTCGGCAATAGTTCTTTCCTTGCGTAGTCATATTTTGATCATCAGTGATGAGGCTTCGCGGAAGAATCATCACGTGCTTCCAGCTAGACCAATGAGGTGGCTGCTTTTTTGGGATGACAGGTAAACATTAGTTAATATGTCTGCCCCTTAGGCCATAAGGTGAAGACGTTTTACGTTTAATCCCGTTCCCATATATGGGGCACTAAATTGTTTTAGTTGTAATAAAATTATCTAGTGTTTCTGGACGAGAAAATAAAAGTTCTCCATTTGTAATCCTGCAGTATTTTTTTATTACTGTTTAAAGTCGGCAATAGTTCTTTCCCTGCGTAGTCATATTTTGATCATCAGTGATGAGGCTTCGCGGAAGAATCATCACGTGCTTCCGGCTAGACCAATGAGGTGGCTGCTTTTTTGGGATGACAGGTAAACATTAGTTAATATGTCTGCCCCTTAGGCCATAAGGTGAAGACGTTTTACGTTTAATCCCGTTCCCATATATGGGGCACTAAATTGTTTTAGTTGTAATAAAATTATCTAGTGTTTCTGGACGAGAAAATAAAAGTTCTCCATTTGTAATCCTGCAGTTTATTTTTTATTACTGTTTAAAGTCGGCAATAGTTCTTTCCTTGCGTAGTCATATTTTGATCATCAGTGATGAGGCTTCGCGGAAGAATCATCACGTGCTTCCGGCTAGACCAATGAGGTGGCTGCTTTTTTGGGATGACAGGTAAACATTAGTTAATATGTCTGCGCCCCTTAGGCCATAAGGTGAAGACGTTTTACGTTTAATCCCGTTCCCATATATGGGGCACTAAATTGTTTTAGTTGTAATAAAATTATCTAGTGTTTCTGGACGAGAAAATAAAAGTTCTCCATTTGTAATCCTGCAGTATTTTTTTATTACTGTTTAAAGTCGGCAATAGTTCTTTCCCTGCGTAGTCATATTTTGATCATCAGTGATGAGGCTTCGCGGAAGAATCATCACGTGCTTCCGGCTAGACCAATGAGGTGGCTGCTTTTTTGGGAGATAGATAGATAGATAGATAGATAGATAGATAGATAGATAGATAGATAGATAGATAGATAGATAGATAGATAGATAGATAGATAGATAGATAGATTAGATAGGTAGATAGATAGATAGATAGATAGATAGATAGATAGATAGATAGATAGATAGATAGATAGATAGATAGATAGATCATCATGTGACTTATTTACCTTTTATTTTTTTACAGTCTATGCTTTTCTCATTGGCTTTTAGCCGTCATGTCACACATGATACATCCTCGATTCGCTTCTGTCGTGGTTGCCATGTCCGCTTAATATAAGCGACTTTCCTGCTGCTGCATATTTATTTTTATATAAAAAGGGACGTAACGACCGCTTTATTTCTAGAATTTATGTGAAATATTTTGATTAACTTTTTTGTTGCTGTAAATTTAAGTGGTTTTCAAAAATACATTATTTAGTTTGTTTAATCCCCCGGAACGGAAAAAGGATCGCTTATTGTTTTGTTTTTTCAGATTGGCAGGCTTATTTTTCTTGTGCAACCTGGCAACACCCCTGTCATGTGATAAACACATTTCCTGTACACTAGCGCTAACAACGTTACACCAGTGATGCCAGAGTGAAATCGAAACAAATCGCGTCGCTCGTAAAATCCAACAAAAATAAGTAAATAAATAAACAATACCAAAGAAGAAGACCATAAACCACTCCAAAGAAGGACGCGATATGCTATTGATTTGAAACGGATACCTGACGTCTCGTTGTAATGTCTGTTGGTTAGCTGGTTAGTGTGAACCGTGATTTGTTTTAGTTAAATTGCGTTATAATAATCAGCTGTTTATTAAACTACATTAACTTCTTCCTGTAAGTTAACTATCCGTTACACCACACTGTTCTGGTTTGTACTTGGTTATCACGGTTAAGTTTATCTTCTTTTTACATCTTAGCAAGATTTAATTAGCAAAATCACCACCAGGATGTCAAAATACACCACATTTCCTAATTCAGCCGATGATCATAATCCATTTCAGGTAAGATATTGTTCAAGTTTTTGGAACAGTACATTGGAAAACTGATGGTGTTTTTGTTCTCATTTGGGGCCTTTATTTGTGTGGTACTGTACGTCTTGTGATGCTGTCGTAGGACGGTCATCAGACCGATCATAATAAAATTACATGATAATGTTATTGTATCCTTCCAGTGGTCCACGATTTGTATCGTTGCATTCTGTTCTTAATTTATTTGACCTGCTAGTTGTGGGGAACTTGTTGCTTTAAGTATGGATAAATTGAGGGTACGTTTAACACAACAATGATGACTAAAACGTTATATTGTGCTGGCAGACCATAAACTAGGGATGTCCCTTGGTAAAACACTGCAACCCTATAACTCTTTTTTTATTATTAGACATGAATGACATTACATAAAATATTTACAGCTATGGCAAGACATCCAAAAAGATAACAACTAAAAATATTTACCGATACCATACCTATAAGTAGTTTTTAAGGAAAGATGGCGGCATATAGTTATAAGTTATATAGTTATATAGTCATAAGTTAAATTTCCAAGTAACTTCAACTCTTTAGCAAATAAAATAGTATTTTTACATTCTTTTTTTTTGCTATCAATATACATTGGAGAGACTCGATATGCAAATTAAAATCATCCATAAAGATCTTAAAACGTTTATGGAAATGTAATTATCCATATGGAAATATAGATAATAAATTTTTAGTCTGTGAATAAGTACAGTTTATATTTGTATCTAAATAAGTCCTTTAGGTCAAAAGGTTTTTAGATCAAGAGAAACCAATTCAATCATTTGTCTCATAATTATTTAATGGCAGTCTTAAAGGGATACTCCACTTTTTTTGGAAATAGGCTCATTTTACCACTCCCCCAGAGTTAAACAGTTGAGTTTTACTGTTTTCAAATTCATTCAGCCAATTTTCTGATATTTAGAAGAATATCAGTAAACAGACAGTTTCTGGTCTCATTGACTTCCATAGTAGGAAAAAAATATACTATGGAAGTCAATGAGACTGGTCAAGGAAGTCTGGTTACTGATATTCTTCTAAATATATAAAAAAAAATCGGCTGAATACATTCAAAAATGGTAAAACCCAACTGTTTAACTCTGGGGAGTGGTAAAATGAGCCTATTTCCAAAAAAGTGGAGTATCCCTTTAAGTTATTGCTGATTGGTTACTTGCATTTTATTAGAAGGATTTCATGTCTTTTTGTGTTTTGAAGGTCAGTTCCTTAGCATATAAAGTGGTATAAGTGCAAGATTGTGAGCTTACAGTGCCAGTTCCTAGGCCACCTCAAGCTTGTTTTTAAAATTATAAATTTTGTGGTATCTGCCCAAATAATCTACCACTTTCACTAAATGAATTGAAAAGTTTGTTTTTTTTCTGTGTTTGCAGGATCCATCAGTGACGCAGCACAGCAGCAACACTGGCTATGCCACACTGGACCTCTACAACCCATTTGACAACAACACGACAGCGGTAAATATGTCCGTCCTCACAGGTGGTGAGCAGGCTGTGCTTAACATAGCCTTTAATTATTAATACAGCACATGATCGGAGTACAATGGTTAAAAAAAACAGCGTTTCATTTCAACTTCGGTTACCTGCAAGAGAACATTTTGCCTGCAATATCATGATACCTTATTTTAATTGGATTTACTTTCAGCTGACATTAATTGTTTTGCATTTTTTGTTTTGGGTAATGAAGCCTCCACCTCCCTACGAAGCCACATCTCCTGCTGCACCTCCTGTCCAAACGCCTCCCAGCAGGACCACGCCCACTGAGCCCAGGAATTATGGATCCAATGGAACACAGGTGCAGATTCCTTTTAGAATAGGCTGTTACTTGCTACTCAACACAGATTCTGTATCCCAAATCACCTCCTATTCCCTATTACTCTACTGATTTAGTCCACTGGAGGAGTTAATGAAAACGAGTGATTGGATTCAAACAATGAGTGTGCCAGAAGGGCATGGTTTGTGCTGTTTAATGACCATTTGAAATGTAGCAACGCTCCAGTAGGAATGAAAAGATTTATTTCGAACTCAGTCTTGGAAACTAGCATACATAAACCGTAATTAAACAAAATAATGATCAATTAAAATGGAATTTATACCTGTATGATATTACGCTGTAGCCACATTGGACCAGACCACATTTGTACATTATGGGTATTCTCAAGCCATTGAGCATACATCAGTTGTACATTTGTTATAGGGCTGCATTGTGGGATTGAATAAGTGCACTCACTTTCAGACACCACTACAAATGACTGTCCCCTTGAATAGTGCAATATTTAAGGATATGGGGTGATTTCGGACTATTTGTTGACAAAGGTGCATAAAATGGATTTTCTATGATTGCTTGAAATGTGACGGTATACATATTTATATCATGATAATAGAGTGACGTCAAAACCCGCAAGACTAATTCGCCACTTTATAAGTGGGGTTGTTGTTTTTTTAATTACGAGTAAAATAAGGTCTGCGGTATACATGAACTGATGATACTTGAACATTTTGCTCTACAACGTAAATTACACACCCTTATATCCAAAATGTGAATTTTTTAGCTGTTTTTTTTTTTAAAAACGTATCTTTCTTATAATTAACTAGATTAGACATCATTCCTGCAGTACTCTATTGCTGAAACTTTTAATGCTGTATAAGGTTTTTACCAGTTTGAAAATGATTCTTAAAATGCGATCTCAAAATTGAAATAATTTGTAATAAGGAATTATTCGTTCATGGTATTTTGAAAGTGCATGATCATTGTTGTGATGGATCTTATTATCGCATATCGGCACATTTACTAGTACATTTACTGCATGTACTGCATAACTTACATTCGAAAATATATTAAAATAGAAAAGTTATGTTTAAATTGTAAAAATATTTAATGAAATTACTGTATTTTTGAGCAAGTATATACAGCTTTGGCTACCCTGAACTTTTGAATTACAGTGTGTATTTTACTGATTAACTAACTAAAAGTTCATACTGTTGTGGAATAGTAAGTATAATTTGCATATGACCAAATTTCATATTAATTTCATATGTTTCCTGTTAAGTAAAACAAATGACCATATATAAATGAACATCTTTACTGTGCATGTATACCATAATACTGTGCTGAAATGCTTATTAATGCGGTAGTGACAGAAAACACTAATGCATTTCATTACGTAATCTCTCTCTCTCTCTCTCTCTCTCTCTCTCTCTCTCTCTCTCTCTCTCTCTCTCTCTCTCTCTTTCTCTCTCTCTCTCAGTCTCAGTCTGCAGTAAATGCCACCACAGCAGATCTGTTGAGGAAGCAGGAGGAACTAGAAAGAAAAGCAAAGGAGCTGGAGAGAAGAGAGAGAGAGCTGGATGCCCATGCACTTGGGTCTGGAGCGTGTGAGTGAAGGATGATGGGAAATATCTTTGTTTATGGTTTTCCGAGGGGAACTCAATTTAAATGAAACAGTGATCCACTTGGGATATCACATCACTCAACACTCACAGATAACACATTTCATCCTCTGTTGGAACGAAAGTGACTTCTGTAGTAACTTCTGTCAACCTCATCTATAAGCAAGGACAAAAATAAAGCAGTTTAATTTGAATTAATTGGGATTAATAAAATAAAATAATAATTCTGTAATAATAAAATAAAATAAAAACGATTTTAAAAAATTGCAATACTAGGTGAATCGATATTTTTTTTTTTTTTTTCCCCAGCATAAAACCAGAAGTGTATTTTAAGAACTTAAGTGATTATTTAGATGGACTTCTGAAATTGTTAGTGAGGGTTATGAAGTTGCAGAGATGGATGAGACCTGAATGAGGGACAATTAATGAGGAGGGGACAAGAAACGAAACGGTTAAAAGATGACAGTGATGGATGGATGGTATTTTTCAAAGGAGTGAGATTTAGACCTTGGCAGTAATGAACAAGACATTAATGGAGTGATGCTTGCTAGAGGATGTGATTGATGAATGGGGAAATGAATCTCTTTCTGTGTTCTTCTCCATCAGCTCGTCTGAATAATTGGCCCCCATTGCCCTCCTTCTGCCCGGTGAAACCTTGTTTCTATCAGGACATTAATCTGGACATCAGCCAAAGGTTTCAGCGCACTGTCACCACCTTGTACTACTACTGGATGTGTAAGTTTGCTCGGTTTAGTATGTCTTGTCTTTTATAGTGTGCGGATGGTTCTGGTTTGTATTATTGTCCTTAGTAAATAATTCAGTTATGAATTAAAGGAGTAGTTCACTTTAAAAAAAACCTTTGCTGATAATTTACTCACCCCCATGTCATCCAAGATGTCCATGTCTTTCTTTCTTCAGTCGAAAAGAAATTAAGGTTTTTGATGAAAACATTCCAGGATTTTTCTCCATATAATGGACTTCAATGGGAACCAAACGGTTCAAGGTCCAAATGAGTGTTTCAGTGCAAACTGTTCAAAGGGCTTTAAACGCTACCAGACGATGAATAAGGATCTTATCTAGCGAAACAATCGCTCATTTCAAAAATAAATTAAAGTTTAAGTTTTATAAGCACAAATGGTCGCCTTGCTCTGTTCTGTGATGAGCGTTCGTGACTCTCCTGTTCAAACTCGTTCATGAACAAATCTTTTTTCGAGTCATTTGGTTCATGAACGAAATGACGCGAAAAAACATTTGTTCATTTTGATGAACGAGTTCGAACAAATGGTCGAGACCTTGACCATTTGGACCTTGAACCGTTTGGTTCCCAGTGAAGTGGAGAAAAAATCCTGGAATGTTTTCATCAAAAACCTTAATTTCTTTTCGACTGAAGAAAGAAAGACGCAGACATCTTGGATGACATGGGGGTGAGTAAATTATCAGCAAAAGTTGTTCACTTTTTTTTTAAAAGTGAACAACTCCTTTAAGTGGTAGTGATTGACCGATATATTAGGCAGGTTTCTGTTTTAAAATACGTCTTAGTAAATATTGGTTAAAAGAAATGTTTATTTAAAGAGATAGTTCACCCAAAATGCGTTATATTAACTCAAAACTCATAATACAGGGGGACCAGTACCAGTATAAATCACCATATACCAGTACCAATCACCAGTATGTGATTTTGTAAAAAAAACATTTTACTGTTTGTAATATTACTAGGCTACAGTTTTATTTATCCGTTTCATTCATAAATTGTCCCCTGGGAAAATGTTTACATATTTATCGATGTAATGTAAGGTTTAATTCTATATAGTGTTATTGTATCATTATTACTTTTCCCATGAATATAGCATTTAATGCTATATTCATCACTGCAAAAAAAGTTTTTTAAATATGCTATGTGTGTGTTAATATTAATTTAATGCTGATATGGCAAACAAACAAATAAATACATGCAAACATATCCTCATACTTGTTCCAGATCTCTATGATTTCTGAATTCATATGGCAGATACAGTTTTCAATTTTGGTTGAATTATGCCTGTAGTTTCAGGAATTTTTAACTATTCATTAAATAGTGTTATGCATCACATACCAGCAGTTGTTCTTAAGTTATCCCTAGTATAGGAATATTGGTCAACCACTACTCCAGTGTGTTCCTTTACTTACTTTGTACTTCTCTTTCTCTTCTTTTAGTCACAGCATGCACTTTATTCTTTAACCTCATCTCCTGTTTGGCTATGTTCTGTGGCCAACCCAGTAATGTTTCGGCACCAGTTGGCTTTGGTTTTGCCATCCTTTGGTTTCTCCTCTTCACCCCCTGCTCCTTCGTCTGTTGGTACAGGCCTGTGTACAAAGCCTTCAGGTACGAACACAGACTCAGCGTTTGGAATTGATGTCTCATCCAAACATCATGGGTCAGTCATTGTGCATTTCTGTCCTCTTTCTCAACAGGAGTGACAGTTCCTTCAACTTCTTTGCCTTTTTCTTTGTCTTCTTCGCCCAACTGGTGCTTTATGTCATCATGGCTATCGGTATCCCTGGCTGGGGCTTCAGGTGAGCGTGACGAAAGATTTTTTTGCTAACCTACGTGTTGACTTTTCAGTTAGCGGTAATTGTGTTGTTCCATCCTTAAATTTGGTCAATGGCTTGTTACTCTTTAAACTTCTCTCTTTCTCTCCCGTTTGTTTGTTTCAGTGGGTGGATCGTGAGTTTAGCCGCTCTTAGTGACAACACCAACAAAAATGGCAAGGCAGTGGGTGCGATCATGCTGATCAGTTCTGTGCTCTTAACCGCTCAGGCAACCATGGGAGTCATTTTGCTCAAGAGGGTAAATCACATCACCTCTAACAGCAACAAATGGACCTTTACACATCTATTGACTGTCAAATTAAAGATATAATCCTAAATATAAATTGAAAACCATACAAAATTTTCAAATTCATTCTTTGGTGAAGCTGTCTATTCCTCTACGGCAGTTTTTCCACAGTTATTTCAGGGTTTAATGACAAAAATAGTGTTTAATGATTAGGATCATGTGACACTGAAGACTGGAGTATTGATGCTGAAAATTCAGCTTGCCTTCCAGTGTTGATTGTAACGCGTTACTAAATAACTAGTGACCACGCCGGCACCTCCATGTCATGATTATATTGTTTGCTATATTTGCTTATTTATTAAATCCAGGCAACTTGTTGATACAATTTATACAAAACGAAATTCACTTTAAAGGAAGGCTTTCTTCAAAACAAAACTTAATGAAGTGGTCAAAATCATGTCTGACCCACTCAATGTCTCCCGATATATTGCACACTGAGTCCGAATTTCGCGTTTGAAATTTCCGCACGTTAAAAAAAAAAATCGAATCGGGTTTTTCGCATCTGTAGCAAGCAGTTTGAATGGTGTTTTGAAAATTCAGAGCCACCGAATCACAAATACGAAAAAACGCATACGAAAATTTCGGACTCGGTGTGCAATGACCTTTACTCATACTGTTCACTTTTCATACTAAAATGATACTAAATGTCTG
This sequence comes from Cyprinella venusta, assembly GCA_038021265.1. Lineage (NCBI taxonomy): Eukaryota > Metazoa > Chordata > Actinopteri > Cypriniformes > Leuciscidae > Cyprinella > Cyprinella venusta. The sequence continues at coordinate 25,324,349 of CM075878.1, read as the reverse complement.
CTAAATGATACTAAAATCATAAAAAGTAGGCTATACGATGTACAAAAAAATCTGATGAGCCCAGAATATGAACGCAACGTGTTTAATTACACGGTAAGCATTTTCCTATTTCCCATAGAAAACCACGCTTAATTTGGCTTAATGCAGATTAGAATATTATTATGCCCTTATTATGCTGAAATAACAAGATAAGTTTTCATTTTTTTTTACTTCACCATGCGGTTCAGGACTTCAATAGATAATTGCTCCCAGAAATAATTTTTGGGGGTGCTAACTGGGAGCTTTGGTCTTTCTTGGGGGCTTTCATTCTAGCCCCTCCCTAGCGTAGCCTATGCATATGCCTATCCAATAACGGGCATTTCTTCATAAATATTCAAAATTTTGATAAATGCATTATGCATTTATGGCATTATGTATGGCATTATGCATAGTAGAACTTTATGTAGGCCTACTCATTTAGGAACAGATATTGGGTTCTGCCTTAAAGGGATACTCCACTTTTTTTGGAAATAGTCTCATTTTACCACTCCCTCAGAGTTAAATAGTTGAGTTTTACCATTTTCAAATCCATTCAGCCGATTTTCTGATAATTAGAAGAGTATCAGTAACCAGAGAGTTTCTGGTCTCATTGACTTCCATAGTAGGAAAAAAATATACTATGGAAGTCAATGAGACCAGAAACTGTCTGGTTACTGATATTCTTCTAATTATCAGAAAATCGGCTGAATACATTTAAAAACGGTAAAACTCAACTGTTTAACTCTGGGGCAGTGGTAAAATGAGTCTATTTCCAAAAAAAGTGGAGTATCCCTTTAAGTAACCATAAAAGTAACGAGTAACGTAAGAAGTTACTTTCCATATGGGGTAACTAAGTAAAATAACGGATTACTTTTTTAAAGAAATAACGAGTAATGAGTTACACTACTTTTTAAAAGTATCTTCCCCAACACTATTGCCTTCACAGGAATAAATTACATTTTGAATTATATTAAAATAGAAAAAATTACTATTTTTTCTGTCATTTTGATTAAAACAAAAGCAGCATTTTTGAGCATAAGAGACCAATGCAAAATTTTGAACAGAGGTGTATGTAGAATTTTAATTCATAACACATATTGATCTGTTTAATGATGATTTCTTGCATATTCTTCCATCAGGTTCATTCTATGTACAGGCAGACTGAAGCGAGCTTTGAGAAGGCCCAGGCCGAGTTTGCCACCGGTGTGCTTTCCAATCAGGCAGTGCGCCAGGCAGCCACCAACGCCACCGTTTCTGCCGCACAGGGCGCCTTCACTGCACCTCGGTAGAGACCTGGATGGAAAAAGAGATAAGGCTGATGAACCTGATTGGTTACGCTGCCCTGAGACAAAGTGACTCATTCTAGCACCCATAGGCATTGCTGAATTGCAAACCAACACAGTTACCCTAGACCCCTCTTGCATGCATGTCATAATGATAGTAATGCTACATTGGATTTCTTTTTCTCTTTGTCGGTCTTGCTGAGCATCAGGCCGTTAGTTCAGACATGCAAAACGGATCTAGGTGTTGATGTGAAATTATAGTTTATATGAATGCTCTTTATGAGGATCTACAGTATGATCAACTAATACTACTGTCTTATTTCCATTTATTATACTAGAAAAGTCACTATAACAATTTAAGACCATAACAATACCCAAGACCTCACGTTTTGGCTTACAATTCTTGCATATTTACTAGGGCTGTCAAACGATTAATCGCGATTAATCGCATCCAAAATAATCCAAATCGCATCTAAAAGTTTGTGTTTACATAATATATGTGGGTGCACTGTGTATAATTATTTTGTATGCATATAAATAAATATACACACATGCATGTATATTTAAGAAAAACATTATTATTTATATACAAAATATTTATATTTATATATAATATAAATTATATATAAATCTATATAAAGTATATGCATGAAAATTTCTTAAATATATACAAGCATGTGTGTGTATTTATATACATAAAATAATTATACACAGTGCACCCACATATATTTTGTAAACACAAACTTGTATTTTGAATGCGATTAATCGTTTGACAGCCCTAATATTTACAGTACATCTCTAAAGCTTGCCAAGTGTAAGGTGCAGCAGCCTTGCAGATTCACTAAAGATGTGCCACATTCTGCCTTTGCTTTTTTCCTTGACATCTTCCTTTCTGTGTTAATAGCTGTACATGTTCAGGAAAGGGATCATTTCATTGCTCTAGAATTGAGGTTACTCATAAACCTGTGACGTTTACCTTGCCAAAAGTTTTTTTTTTTTTTTTTTTTTAAACGAATCAGTGGATTCTCAAATCTTATTTTAGAGATTTATCATTTACTTTATTAGTCTGTTGGTGGATGGAACCTTATTTATGAAAAAGCATGTTTTGATGCAGCTTACATCAAAAGTATGTAACTCTTTGCATTGATACACGACTAATGCTTTATTTTCATGGGTCAAGGCGGGCGATTTGTGCTTTGGAATACAGAATCGAACATAAAACTTAAATGTTCTTATCAGAATGTGGTAGCAGAGATTGGTGTGTTATCTGTGGCCAAAATTGTTGTGTTGCTTTTGTGATTTGTAATCTTTTTGTAATTTCAATCTAATGTTTTGTCTAACACAACTGTATATGCCTGAATGAAAGTATTGGTTTTTACTGTTATTGTGTTGCTGCTGCTGTATGTCACTGTGTTATGTTTTATTAAAGTTCATGAATATGCATCTTATACTTGGATTTTACGGTCTGGTTGCCAACATTCTTTAAAATATCATCTTTTGTGTGAAGAGAGAAACTCAAACAGCCTTGGAATAACTTGTGGGTGAGTAAGTAATGACAAATTTTTAATTTTTGGGTGGCACTGTAAGATTTACTATTCGGAAACGCGTTTCATTGATCGTTCTGACGCGTCACCTTGACAACCGACGCTCCTTTGCAAATGTGTCGCGTAACGTCATAGTTCTAAGCTATGTTGAGTAAAGATGGCGGAGGCTTCTGCTGCCCCACGACACCGGTTCTTCTGTCATTTCTGTAAAGCTGAAATCGATCCCAGACTACCGGTGAGTACACGGCAACACTTCATTAACTAGCATTTATCTGCTTTTGGTGGTTTGCTCACTCCATATTAGCCTCAACGCAATCGAAGTTTTCATTCTTACAATTATAACTTACAAGGTGTAATACAGTAACTTTACAGTATATATTTATTATATTGTCTTATATAGTTCACGCGCATTAGAATATAACTGGGAATGTCTTTCATGTTAACTGCGGACTAAACGTTATAAGGAATTGTGATGAGTGCCATGGTTGCAAGGGATTCGGTATCCTAGTTTGGGAGTTACTCTGATGCCAAATTTAGCACAGACTCGATCCTCTGCAATCACGCAGAAACATGCAGTGCATTTATTGGCATGATATGGATGTAATATATCTTTTGGGTAAACAAGTGGAGACGCTATTAAATTACCCTGGCATACATTCATAGAAGGGTCAACTGCATAATAAAGGTAGAATAATACTGAAAAGTTCAACTGTGTTCTCAGGACAAAGGTATTTTTCATAAATATTAGTTAGGGTAAATTGTCACATTTATACAGTCTATGGTTATCACATGTCTTTTAAAACAATACAGTATTTGTTGACCACAACATATGTTTGGTATTTCAACACTGTCTTGATTTATTTAATATTTTTGTTCTGTTTTAATTTAGATTAAAGCCTTTTTAATGGCAAATTTCATTATGACAACTTGCCTGGTAGTCATTATTGTCAGCTATTAAAGGTTGATGTGTGTTCAATTAGCTGTATTTTTCCATGGACAATAACAATGGAAATGTTCAATAGCCATTTGAAGTCAAGACCATGGTAGGCTAAGATAAATAAATCCACTCTGAGGATTATTCACTACAGTAAAAAGTGAGACAACTATATTATTTTTACATTTTATTTTACACTAAATGTTATCGGGACAAGCTGTCCAGTGTTTTAATACTATACAGCATTTGCTGACCGCAACACTTGTAACTCCTGTAACAGGCTGTTTAATGCAAGTTCCATTGAAGCAACTTATCTAATAAAGTACTGTCAACTATTGGGGTATGCTGTCACGAAAGGTAAATGTGTTTTCAATTAATCAATGTATTTTTTTATGGGCAACAACAATGGGAATGTTCAATAGCTTTTTGTAGTCAAAACTACAGTAAAATAAACTAAAAAATTTAGTTTGTGACAAACATTAATGTTTGCTTGACAAAGCCTTGTTTGAAATTTTGAAAGTTTGATTGATTCGTGTTGCTAGAAAGTTTTATCACGTTGCATGTCTTGGTATGTGTCTACTGTCAAGCATGTTTTGGCTCATTGGTAACATTTTTTATTTAGTTGCCAGCATGCTTTTGCATTTTGCTAACGTTTCTAGGATGTTTTAGCATTTTTTTAACATGATTTAAATTGTTGCCAGCATGTTTTAACATTATTTTTACAATTTATGATTATTTTCCTATTCCTAAAATGTTTAACTCCACTGCAACCTTCCAGTCTCTCTCTTGAATCTAACATGGAAGTAACATAAACTGCAATTCATTGACTGGCCACCAGAGAAAGGCTCAAAAAGAGAGTCATTACCAAAAGACCCCCATGGGTCCAAACTTTACAGCAAAGTGCCCAACTTTACAGCAGAAAAAAATGTACACCCTGGTTCAAAAAGTGGTTTTTGGTCTCTATTCTGTTGCTTTTCCCCTTCATGATACCTGAAGGGGATGGGGTTTTTTTTATAACTCATCTGTTTCTGTGTAATTAAGGGCATGGCCACTTGACAGGTGGATTGCCGCTGCTGTCACTAGCCGTTTGTCTGCTGTCCGTTAGCCCACCCAAACCTACGGGTGACGCCATGGACACTACGTCCCTATTTATTTTTTACAGTCTATGGCATTAGCGCATTACTAGAATGATCTAGCACGTTGCTAGGTTGATCCTAGCATGTTTTATGATTTTTCTTACATGTTTAAACATAATTTTACAATATGCTAGCTAGCATGATCTTCTAAGCATGTTTTAACCCATGCTAGGATGATTTAGCATGTTGCTAACATGATTCCAGCATTGTTAGCATTTGAATAACATGTTTTAGCGCATTGCTAGCATGTTGTAGTACGTTTCTAGCATGTTTAACATGTTGCTAGCCTGTTTTAGCATGTTGCTAACATTAGTTTTTACATGTGTTATTACACTTTCAAACATTTGATAACCCACACTTTGTATGAAAACCTCTATGAGCCACATTTACTAACAGTTTGCACCAGAGCAAACACTCTTTTGGCATTTAAAAACTACTGTCAGGATTTCCTAAAGACGTGCAGTGAAAACTTTGCACTGAAAAGGTGTGGACAGTTATTTTTGCAGTTGACCTTATGGCATATGATATGCATTTGTAGAATCTCCTTGACAGACGCAAAATTTATGGGAGGAGACTGTTTAAATGAATCACGCAACACAATTTACTAAGGATTGCGCTAGTCAGTTTCCTGCTATCTGCACTATTATTTAATAATCTTGGCTGCTCTTGTTAGATTGCATTGGGCATTATGGAAATGATCCGACTGTGTTTGTGTTCTTTAATGTGGTCTTTGTCAGTAAATCACCCGCAGAACTTTCCCCTTCCATCGGCGCTTTTATGGGATTGCACTTTCACGCTAATTTACCCTGTTTAGTAACCTAAAAGTCATCATCTGAATTCAGAAGTCATTTGTTTGGAACTGATGTACATAATAAATTACCTTTGAACAGGAATATGTTTGTCCCAGATGTGAATCTGGCTTCATTGAAGAGGTGTCAGAGAACTCCAGGTGAGTTTTGCATTTATGCCACTATATAATTGCATGTATCTCCGTTTATTATACATAAAATATCCTGTTTATGTCTAGGAATAATTTGTCTTTTAATTATGATGTTTGTCATTTTCAATGAGTAAAACATGTTTCATCAGTCTTCTTCAGAGTCGAGATGGCAGTGATGGGACTGGTAGTGATGACATGGCTTCACAGTTTGCTGAGGTAAACTATAAAATTATATATATATATATATACATATATATATATATATATACCCTCCTTTGACTCAGAATGACTTTTCTGGTGCAGAGGAAATAATTCTTTAGGGGGGGGGGGGGGGTCAGTCAGTTTTGTTTCTCTATGAGTCTTTTGTCTTTTCCTTTGATTAGCTGTGGCAGCTGCTCTTCATGGAACGTTCTGCGCTCCTATCCGACCCCACGGTCACAGACGCGTCCCGCAGCCGCTCTGGGGTCGAGGCAGCAGTTGGTGATCCTGCCTCTGGGACTGCGGGACCTGCAGCTTTAGAGGAGTCTTTGTCAGACTGCACAGAGCCTGCACTCCACCCTCAACAAAACAGCCAGGAGCGAAACTCTAGACTGGATCAGGGACAGGCTGTGGAGGGGTGTGTAGTGACACTTGTTACAGCTGCTGTCTTCTAGGAGTTCTACAAGATGGAATATATAATAACCTGAACTCGCTCAAGTTTAGCATTCAGTTTGAACAGGCAAATGTTTTATACATAAATATAATCGCTTTTTTTTTTCTTTTGCACAGAGAGGATTTGTTGATTTGCACAGTTGCAACATTTATAATATATTTACGATATCCATGTTTCTTTTACTTGGCTCTGGGATTTGACTTGACTAATCTGGAGTATTGTTTACTAATTAAATTCATCATGTTTAAACCAATATACACAAAAAACTATTTTAAATCAGTCTAGTTTCAAGTACTTTGGGTATTTTTAACACCTATTTGATGCTAAATTAATCTAAAATATTCCAGAATTTTCTTTTTTTAATAATTCACGATTAGTCATTTACCTGGTCCAACAGATAGATCATGGTTTCAACATTAATAATTGGAAATTATTATAGGAAAAAATCAACTGTAACATATTTGCACACTAACACACTCTCATACACACTCACACATGCTCTCAGTTTGTCTCTCTTTCTCTCTCTCTCTCTCTCTCTCTCTCTGTCTCTCTCTCTCTCTCTCTCTCTCTCTCTCTCTCTCTCTCTCTCTCTGAAACAATACCTGTCAATTATGAGTAGACACAAGAGGAACATAAAAACACAGGCTAGTGATAAACAGAATATAAACTGGTGTGATTGGTAATGTATGTCCATGGTAATATTGTGGCGGGAAAATAGAACAAAGGAAAGCATGTGACTGAAGAGAAACAAACTAAAAGTCCTTGAAAACGAAACTAAACAAAACGAAACTAAATGGATGATAGTTAAGAAACATTTCTTAAGCACCAAATCAGTATGTTAGAATGATTTCTGAAGATGAACATTCACCCTTGACATCACCCTTGACCCCTTGACAAAAATAAATGTCATTTTAAAATATATTGAAATACAGTTTAAATACAGTTCAAATACAGTTTACAGAAAACAGTTTAATCTGATTTTGTTAAAGGGATACTCCACTTTTTTGGGAAATAGGCTCATTTTACCTCTCCCTCAGAGTTAAACAGTTGAGTTTTACCGTTTTCAAACCCATTCAGCCAATTTTCTGATATTTAGAAGATTATCAGTATACAGACAGTTTCTGGTCTCATTGACTTCCATAGTATATTTTTTTCCTACTATAGAAGTCAATGAGACCAGAAACTGTCTGGTTACTGATATTCTTCTAAATATCAGAAAATCGGCTGAATTGATTAGAAAACGGTAAAACCCAACTGTTTAACTCTGAGGGTGTGGTAAAACGAGCCTTTTTCCGAAAAAAGTGGAGTATCCCTTTAACTTATCTAGAACTCTACAAAGACTGGAATTTTTGTAAAGAATTTTTTTTGTTTTAAATAGACACCCATATCTCCATTCAATTTCTGCTTTTGTTGATTTTTCTTCTTTTTTAAATTATTTTAAAGACTGATATTCTGAGATTATAAACGTTAACTCTTTCTTTTTAAATGCAACAAAACTGTCTTTGTTTCTTTAAGGATTGTCCAGCAGTTCTTGGCTGGTCTGTTTTCCAGTTCTGACAGTGCAGGTTCCCAACCCTCCTCATGGTATGTGTATGTGCTTTACTACATGTGATTCTGTTTAGTGGGATATGTTCCTGAAATGACATTCCTGTAAACCAATCAATTCATCAGATTTCAGGTTTGGCTGGGCTTAAACAATATTCGAATCAACCAATCACCTTTGTTTGTTTGACTGCACTGTTGTTCCAGGACCAACAAAACATATTCATGTTCCCCTTTGTCCTACAAATGTACTATATGTGAAGACAATATCTACAGATCTATCCAATGTTTTCTCAGGTCTAGCATGCTACACTCTAACCCTGAAGATTATGCTTGGGGACAAGGAGGTTTAGATGTGATCATCACACAGGTTAGTCACACTGTCATGGGTGACTTCATCTAATGATATGACTCATCATGTCCTCAACCTTTTTGCACTCTGCCCCATTAGTCTTCACAGTATTTTGCCTGTTGCCACTTAAATTTCCCCAAGCTAAAGTCAACTCCAAGAAGATTTTATTTGACCAAAATTAAAGAAGCATTTAGAATTATTCTGTTTTTTTTTCTGTTCTCTTCCAGTTGCTTGGTCAGTCTGAAAATACCGGCCCCCCTCCTGCCGAGAAAGAGATGATCTCATCTCTCCCCACTGTTAGCATCTCCTCCGAACAGGCTGGTAAGTTCCCATAATCCTCTGAGTCACCATGCACACTTCACTTTAAGTGCTGTAAAGCAAAACAAGGCTGTTCACACACTTCTGGTCACCTCCAGGAAGCGTTTTTCTTGCTTTTCCTGGCAGTCTATTGTATTGAGTATGATAAATTTAAGAGGGTGAATTGGAAAGTGTTAAAATAAGAGGAATCTCTTTGATTCTGACAGCAGTGCATTGTGTATTTGCCTTATTCGTGTCAAATGTTTCCAGAGACTCACATTTTCCCCCTTAAATTATTGATTGCTGTGGTACAAATCAGTTTGTTCATTCAGTCACACATTTTTAAAACGTCCCAGGTGACAGGTAACGTTCTCAGGACTTTATAACTTTTTGGCTAGGTTCTCTCAAAACTATAAACAAACGCCCTTCCAGTTACAAGAATGTTTGTTCAAAGTCATCTAGTCTTTAATAACGTTCTCAAAATTTTAGCTCAGAAATTTTATTTAAAGGGATACTCCACTTTTTTTGGAAATAGGCTCATTTTACGACTCCCACAGAGTTAAACAGTTGAGTTTTACCGTTTTCCATTCAGCCGATTTTCTGATATTTAGAAGAATATCAGTAACCAGACAGTTTCTGGTCTCATTGACTTCCATAGTAGGAAAAAAAATATACTATGGAAGTCAATGAGACCAGAAACTGTCTGGTTACTGATATTCTTCTAAATATAAAAAAATCGACTGAATCCAATCGAAAACAGTAAAACTCAACTGTTTAACTCTGGGGGAGTGGTAAAATGAGCCTATTTCCAAAAAAGGTGGAGTATCCCTTTAAACATTGTTCATCAAACTTTTTTCTGAAATGCTTTACTTTGTCTAACTTTCTTTAAATGTTGCTACTTGTTTCAGAATGTTCAGAGAACATTCAGAAAATAATATTTTCATAACTTAGTGGGAACATAAGTAACGGTTCTCATAAAGTTTACATAATTATAAAATTGAATGTTCCCTTTACATACGTTTGAATAACCAAGAAAAAACATTGAACATTCAGAAAAGAAAAAAAAATTCATAACTTAAAGTGTCCTTATAATGCTATTTTAAGGTTTCCTAATTTTGTTTTGGAAGTTTACAATAGAAAAAGTACAGATAAACAAATCTACAATAGGTTTACTTCTATCCAAGGTCAAAAAACACTTTCATTTTCTCAAAATATACTGTACATTGCACATCACCTAATTTCTCGAAGGTTCATGCTGAAAACGGTTCATTTGAAGATTGAATCTCTCTAAACCTCTTCTTACCTCAAGCCTGATTGGTCAGACGGGCCCAGTCTCTTGTTATTGTACAATAACTTTATTTGTTGTGAACTTTGATTTTTGAAACTTTGCAGACATTTTACATTTACAAACAGCTATATTTACTCTGCGTGAAAGGTTATATTCGAAAAATTATAATAGTGGCACTTTAATGGGAACATACTGTACATATTTTGTAAACTGGGATGCAGCACTTCACAATTGCTTTCTCCGTTTTTCTTGTATGTTCATCCATGCATATTTTTCCCTGTCTCTCTCACAGCATGCCGGCTGGAATGCCCTGTGTGTAGAGAGGAATACTCTGTAGGGGAATCTGTCCGACAGCTGCCCTGTCTGCACTACTTTCACAGCAACTGTATTGTGCCCTGGCTTCAACTGGTATGAGTCTCATAAAACAACCTTAGCACTGGATCTTCTGTCATCAGACTCATGTTTATGAAACCAAAACATAATATTAATTTAGTTCTGCCTGCTTGTCGTTAATAGTGGTGGCCATGTGTAATTGTTGGTTATACAAGCAAAAATGTTTGGAAGGACCTCTAGTGGTGGACTTGGAAAAACAGCCTTACTCTAATTGACTAATAATCAAAGCCTGTCGAGGTGGTCAGTCATGACGTCAATTTGTAGACCAACCCGAAATCTAATTCACTCTTGGGAATTTCCACTGGGTTTTTCTTTTAAATGTCAGTTTTCTAATTTATGAGCACAATAAACATTGTGGTTAACATTACTTGAAGAGACTCACATTTTTTCTCTACAAAATTACATCCAGTCATACCACAAACATGAATTTTTGAGGTGACAGGTTTGAAATGTGCTCAGACATTAATGATATTTGACAACTGTAGGTCATGGAATACTAAATTACGTGCTAAAATAACCTATGCTACCGTTTAAAAGTTTGGGGTTGATTTTTAAAGAAGTCTTAATGCTCATCAAGGCTACTTTTATTTGATCAAAAATTCAGTAAAACAGTACTATTGTGAAAGATTAGTACAATTTTAAATAAATGTTTTCTATTTTAATGGATTTTTAAAATGCAGTTTATTTCTGTAATGGCAAATTTTCAGCATCATTACGCCAGTCTTCAGTGTCACATGATCCTTCAGAAATTATTCTAATATGCTGATTTGCTGCCCAAAAAACACTCCTCATTATGTTAAAAACAGGATTTATTTAAATACAAGAAATATACAGTTCAGTAATGAAACTTCTGAGCAGCTAATTCAGTTCTCATAAAGCGTCATAAAAACCCTAATCCACATTTTCTGAGATTTTATGAGAGTTGTGTGTTGAACATCATAGAAGTCAATTGGCGCTTTTCCATTAGGCCTACCAGAACCAGCTCGACTCGACTTGCCTCGACTCGGCTCGCTTTTTGCTCCGTTTTCCACTGCGGACAGTACGTTACCGCCACATATAGTACCCGGTCGTCATAGCGACGCCTTTCGTTTCTCGTTGCCCCATCAAGCTCTCGCTGGATCTTCTCTTAACGGTCGCGAAGTACGTTCTTTTTTAAATGTAGTAACTACTCACTAAGTACGCGATTTCGGACGCAGCCATACACTAGACCTCACCTTGGGGTTCTAAGCATGCGTCAAAACCGCCGCCATCTTGGAACAGGGTTGTAGGAAGTAGCTTGTAACGCTGCTATCTCTGCCTTTACTTCGAATTCATTGATGGTGGTGGACTTTTGTGCAGCGTATGATGTTCACGGATGAAATCTGAACTAGGAAGAATGTTTTTTTAAAAAAAATTCTTTCTGAAATCAATGATAAATACATGTCTGACCATTGGAACAAACCAAAAAAACAAGAAAAATCGCATTCATGAAGATTTATGGTGATTTTATTTCCGTTAGACCTGTGTCTACTACATTGACGCTGATGCATTAAAGTGGAGGGGCTCCCCTGTTTCAAGATGGCGGCTCTATTGACGCATTCGTTCCAATGAACTGCCGTAGCCAAGGTGATGTCTAGTGTATATGTCTATGCTCTTCGGCAACCAAACAAACAAAAGTCTGCACCTCTTCATTGACCACGGCGTATACTTTGGAGAGTGTTGCTATGATGTCAGTCTTCCCCCTCCACTCAGCACTCAACCACGCCCACTTTTGTATCGTTTTTCAAAACAGTAGTGAGAACTGACTGCTTCTGAAACAGGGGGTTTCAGGACCCTTTAAAACTGACTGAGTCAGTCCAAAGTGCACATTGGGATTTTTTCTAGCCCTCCACCTTCCCCAGCACCACCTGCCTAGATCTGTCAGGGCTTCTCCCTACTTCCCTTTATAGCAGCTTACATTCTATTCACTGTATTTATGTGCATGTTTCAGCGGCAGCGTAGCAGTTCTAGCCTTCCAAGACTAAACCTGTTTACATTCCATTCTTATCAATGAATGCTGTTTAACTATATTCCGAGAGTTGTCATGATTGAACTGCATTTAATTTTTGAGATTTTTTTAGTTTAGAGTCATTTTTGATCAATTTAATGTTTCCTCACTGAATAAATCATAGTGACCCTAATCTGTTGAATGGTAGCGTATGAGAAAATTTAAATGGAAAAGAAATGACTCTTCTGTCCTAATTTTGTGCTGTTTTGTGTTAATAGCATGACACCTGCCCTGTCTGCCGGAAAAGTCTGGATGGTGAAGACTGGGGTTCCCAGCCACAGACAGGACCTCCTGGGGCAATCCCCTCACCGACGAATGTAGAGGAACGTAGCACCTTTGAGACTGTTTAACCTCCTTTTCCTTCCTTGATTAGTTTGATCAATCCAGGACAAGGAGAAGCACCATAGCCATGTGCATCAGTGCTTCTTGGAGACCCTAAAAAGACCTTCCAGTCAAGTGCCTTCCATTTCGAGAGACATTTTTAATTCAGACAACCCTGTTTAAAACAATATCTGTTTGATAAGCGTCTATATCTGTTCATTTTGTTTGCATAATGTCTGTGAACCTAAAATCCCATCGAGGATGTTTTCAGTCCAATTTCAACTTTGACTTCAGTTTTGGTAATTCCAGGTTGGAATAAACAGTCTCTTCGGTGGGCCCGCAGGACTGGAGCTCACAACCGCTGAGATAGATGATACAGATGCCTCAGGGGATACGGTTCAAGTTGCATAATGCATATTTAATGGCATGGCACACGTTTACCCTATAGCTTCTTCAGAGCTCTCGTTTCAATAATCACAAAGAAGTCAGCGCACAGTTCACTTTCCCTTACCTGTCAATGGATGACATCTGCTTCACACATGCCTTCGCTCTCACAGAGGCATCGTAAACACGAAGATTTAGCCTAGGTACCTGCTGAAGTTTTGCGCTGTCAAACGTTTAGTCTGCTCTACATGTTTTAGGTTGATAGTTTACACTTCTGTTTTGTGGTTGTTGTTGATTTACATTGCTACATAAAGTTTTTTTGTGAAGTTTTTGGGGTTTTTGAAGATAGATTTGAAAAAAAAAAGTACTTATGATATCTTGAAGCTCTTCCTTTGGGTGCTTTTGTCCTCATTCTCAGGGTTCCTTGACTTCCTGCTCCATATTTTGATATTGAGGTACAGTCCCATATATAAGAATGTTCACTTCACAATATGGCCTTTGAACATTTCGAACGTGAACGTAAAATGTTTACAAGAAAAATTATGTAATAACTCGAAAAAAGGCACTTCACTTTTATAAGCCAACCTATTACACGTTGCACTCTCAAAGCAAATAAATAAAATAATTTATTACAAGTTTTGTGTGTTTAAGACTATACGGGGTTTTCAAATGTTAATAGCTTGAGTTCAGGGTGGTCGATGGCTGATATATTACAAATAATTCAACCTATTGATTGAAAAAAATGTTTTATTCAACATTTATTTTACATAATATTTAGTAATCTCAAATATTTAAGCCTAGTATTGGATTGAAGACTCATCTTAGAATTGTGATTAATTATCATATTATGATATACCAAATACCATACCAAACATAATTCCATAAATTAATCATAATTGTGAGTTGTGTTTAGTTTTACATACACCTTTTGGGGTCAGTATGATTTTTTAATTACTTTTTTTCTAGCAAGGATGCATTAAATTGATTGAAAGTGACAGTAAAGACATTTATAATGTTATAAAATATTTAAATTTCAAATAAATGCTGTTCTTTTGATCATTCTATGAATCAATAATGGAAAAAGCAATCAGAGTTTCCACAATAATATAAAATAAAGAGTTTCAACTTTGATGATAATAAGAAATGTTTCTTGAGCAGCAAATCTGGATATAGACTGGATTAATGATGCTGAAAGTACAGCTTTGCCAACACAGGAAATAAATGACAATTTAGAAATAGAAAACATTTTAAATTGTAATAGTATTTCACAAAATTACTGTTTTTACTGTATTTTTCTATCAAATAAAGGGCATTCAGTCTTGGTGAGCATAAGAGACTTCTTTCAAAAACACAAAAAATCCTACCGACTGGTGTGTTTGCATCCTTCGAGAGAGATATGCTTTTCAAAATTGATCTGTCATTTAGATTTTGTATGAAGAGAAAGCTTCTGAATGTAGCTTCCTAATTAATTTATGTTATTAATATTTGACACGTCCTCATTGCATGCAGTCAGTCAGATTAATTATCTCATTTGCAGCTTGGAAAATCCCACATCAAATTAGTTACAAAACAGGAACTGTTTCACTTGAACTATGAATTTTGATTTTCATTTGTCATTCATACTTATATGCATTAATTCATACTTAAATAATGCACAGATAATCATGAGTTAATATATAACTCATGAAGAGCTAAACCATTAATCAGTGATTACTGCATTAGCAACTACTAAAGAGTCTGATTAATAGATTAAGTAATATATGAATTGCTATTAATTCAATGTATCATTGTGTATTAAAAACATATTTTATTAACTAGTGTAAATTAATGTGTTAACCACAATTAGTCAAAGCTATGCACTTCAACTTCCAGTTGTCTGCTTTAATTAATCATTAGCTAATGATTTGCAAAGGTATCATTATGTTATGACTTTACTTGTTGGGGCACATCATTATTAACTAGCCATTGTAGTAATTTGCACACGAATTTGCACTAACAATGAAGTAATTAATCACGTATTAATGCATATAAGTGTACCTGTCATATTTTCTGGAAGTTGAAATACAAAGCTCTGGCTCATTCTGGTAATTAACATATTAATTAACACTATTAGTTAAAAAAATGAGTTATTATGGAATTAATCAACGATTACATATTTAATTAATAACAATTAATGTATGAACTAATACATTAACCCTACAGACTCTTAATTATGTGGTAATAATGAATAGCTTAAATAATCATTAGTTACACATTCATTCAGTATTATCTGTGCATTAGTTAAGCATGAATTAATGCTTATTAGTGCACCCGTATTAATTAATTTGTCTTTAAATATCACTTGAATCTCTTTCAGGTGATAAACAATTTAACAATGACAGTCCTCTTGAAACTTTATGCTCTTGTTCCACTTAAAAGAATACTTCAAAACAAATAACTATTAGTTGCTGGTTTCCTAATGATGGATTCTGCTCACTTATACTATTACACAACCCGCCTCACGGCTACGATTCCCACGGGAGTCTCGATATTTCACTGTGGGTAAACACTGCCACGAGCGTACAAAACACGACCCTCTTGTTCAGGAGTCAATCTTTTTGTGATTCATCAAACGTTAACGTTACTGCTCTACATTTATAGCCCGTATGTTGTTCAAATGTCTGTAATTGAATATGCCCGAACAATTTAGCAGGGAGAAAGTGTCGAACAACCTAGTTCTTCGACAACTGCCCTCGTCTCCCCTCCCTTCTACTACCCGTCCCCCTCCTTTCCTCACCTCCCCTCCCCTCCCGCCCGCTCTGACTGTGAGAATGCCCGTGGTGTACTGACAGAAACGATACGGGCTTAGCAGACATGGAGGCCCGATTAACGAGAGAGGCCCATTCCGACGCGTCTGAGCTCGACTAACGCTGACCCGGAGAGGGATTCGGGGGACACATCAGATTATCACGGGTAACAAGCGCCGCACACAAGACGGGGGAGAGGGTGAAGAATTTGAGGGAGAGATCCATTTCGGGTCCTCTGTTGATTCAACGCAGCAGCCGCCATTTTGTTGACAGTTCGTGTTTTTAATAACCCGTGCAAGGCTCATCCCGAAGAGGGTTAGATTTTTGTATTCTGCTTCTTTTGGTCCTCCCGAGGATGTTTGTACGCCATTGTTGGATTTTTTTTTGACGACCGGGGCGAAAAGGGAACACTTTACTAATCTGAAACACACCAACAGTGGCTGCTTCGTTACATTACTAGTCGTGTGGACGGATCGCGGGGGTTTAGCTAGCCATACCCAGTAAATGTGCCTGACAGGACATATCAGCCGTTTCATTAGAGTGCGGGTTTAGTGGTACCAATTACCTGGTGTGAATTCACTCATTTGTGAGGTAGTAAACAACACAGAGACGTGAATTAAATGACCGTTGACGTTGTGTACGTGGGGTTGTAGCCGCGATGAACTTACATTGCTCTGACATGTGTCTTAAAAAAATTGCAATGGCAGCAATATATTTTGACATCCCGTTGTAGTAAGAGTCACAGTCTAATAACTTGCTAATACTGTTTCATGCAGTCTAGTTTTTGACATATACAGTAATGTAAGGTTTAGCTCAAGATATGATGCTTTGCTAACTAGCTATGCTAGCTATATTAGGATCATAAACCGTGACCAGTGCGCCTCACGTACATAAATATCGTAATTATTGCGGGGTGACTAGTTCTAACGTGACAGACTTGACGAATATTTCGTTATGCCATGCAATGGTTAGAATGTTCTCTCGAAAAATGTGACCGTTTTCCCTTTTGCTTTTTTTTGGCTATATCAGCAATTTCAAGATAAATATCCAAGCGACCATGCTGTTGCGCACGAAGGGAGGATTTTGATCTCAAATTATGTGAACGCCGTTCTGGACCGCTATCAAGGTGAGTTGCTTGTTAATTCTTTCAGTTTTTAAACTGCAAATTCTCAATGAATTGTTTAATCCAGGTGGTTTGTTTATTAGGGCATCAGCTGTCAAAACAAGTGAAGAAAATGCAGTATTTTGACGCGTAACTCGCGAGCTTTGTTTGTTGTTGCCAAGTGTTGCGGTATTCATGAATGAGTTCTGGTTTTACGTGTTCATAAAAAAGACAAGTTTCATTGGAATGAACCTCCAGTAGCACCTGCGAGTAGATCATCCTCAGTTAACCTCACTCCTAATAGGGTTCAGTGCACATGCAAATTGCGCGCGCCTTTGCTTGGTTATATTTTTTCCCATTGGAGCAGATGTCTTGAGGAGCGTAGGAAAGTGTAGAAAGTGGTGTCTGGAGCCTCTGAACCACCTTTGACCTCTGACTCCGCTGTCAAGGAAACCAGAACTAAGCTTCCCGCTGCCTGAGTGCTGTTTGAGTGGACAGCCGTGATTGCAGGCATTTAGTTTGTGATCTGAAAAGATTGCGCTAAGACGCATTGTGTTTGAAATATGAGTCCAGATCAACAGCAGATCCCAATGCTTAGCCTCTGTTAGAGAAGTTTACTATTGCATCTGGTGCTAAGTGGCGAGTTAGTAGATAAACAAATCTAACAGTTGCTCCAAAATAGTAGACAAATATCAGTTGCATTTTAAAAAACAAAACAGATGGCACATACACTGTAAAAAATATTTTCAAGATTCGTTATCACAACATATTTTCTTTTGTCAAATCAACTTAAATAATTTATTAAGTTGAGATAACTTATTATTTTGAGTTTCTGATGATTAAATTGATCTCTTTCGTTGTATTAACTCACTTTTTCCAGTTCAATCAACTTAAAATTTTAAGGCAACCACGTTACTTACTTTTTTAAGTTAAACCAACAATATTTTTTTTACAGTGTACACAAGTCTACTTTTAATATACTGTTCAAAATGAAGATTAGAATTATGTAGGCGCTTTCTTGTTGTTAAATGTTAACATTCATAGTTGATGTGCTAAACGACACTAAAAAATCACTTTTGAGACCAGTTGGTTAAAAAATAATTGCAAAGATGTCTAAATAAGTGAAATTAACTCTAGACAGAAAAGTCTAGACATAATTGGTTTGCCGATGCCACTTGGCTGGATATTGATTTCTAATGCAACGACATTCAAGTGTGGATAGTTCACCCTAAAATGAAAATTCTGTCATCATTTACCCTCTAGTTGTCCCAATCCTGTATCTGTCTTCTGTTGAACACAACATATGATATTTTGAAGAATGTTGGTAACCAGAATGTCCGAATTTTCATTTTTAGGTGAACTATCCCTTTGAATGTCTAAATATATTACATTCACCCTATTTTTCTAAGTGCATGTTTTTGATCTTATTGTGGCTGATTCATCTATGCATGTAATTTTTAATCAATGTCAACTAGATTTTCCAATGAAATGACAGACGTCTTTTTGGTGACACATGTCAGACTCATGTCATTCACTTAAACTCCGCCCCTTTTATACAATCTTTCAAGCTTGCATCCAATCAACTCCATCCAATCTGTAACTGATGAATAGAACTCAGTCCCCTCCCTTTTTTATTTTTTGATAATGTTTACTTCAGATATATCTCACAATATGAAAAAAAAATGTTGCTACTCTGGTTGCATAGCAACTCCACTATGCAAATAGTAGCTTAAAAGACAGTTTTGAATAAAACAAGACATAACTGCATGTAAAGGGATAAGTGGGAAATGAGATGAGATGCTAATTGTCTGCTGTAAGTCATATACACTATATTTTTAATAGCTTTTAGATGCAATTAGTCTCCTTGCCATCTATTCACCATAAGGCTCACTAAATCTCTCCAACTTCAACTGCTCCACTGTCTCCCAATTTGTCCTGCAGTGTTTTTTGGCTGACTGGAGGTTGTGGCTTTTAGAGAATGAACGAGAGCACCTAATTTCATAGTTGAAGAAGAGGCTGTCTAAACACACTGAGTTAGTATATTATATCTCTATGCTGCCAAAACAAGCACAGATTATAGAGTCATGAATGACAGGTGCTGAAAGAGCGTGGATAGAGGAAGCAGAGGAATCGACTTCAGAGTACAGTTTTTGTCTGTTGATGAATTCACTTTGTTACACTGAGACAAATAGCTTTATCTGGTCACACGTTATTTTAGTGTTCATATTTCCACGTACTTCCATAAATAACTGAAAAGAAGCTGTAATTAACTATATACTTGATGTGTCATATTTGGGTAACACTATAACTTACTAAGTTACTATAAATACTTCTATAACCTGAAATTATGCATAATTACATAATTATAGTGAAACAAAGATGCCTTAAAATAAAGTTTAACCCATTTTTATTAGTGCAATTATACATAGTTCACATTGTTATAAGTATAGTAATTGACTAGTAATGTGTAATATTTGTAGCACGACTAGTGTAAAATAAAGTGTTTTAGTTGGTTTGTTTAATTTATTTTGCTCAACTGGTAGAGTTTGATGCTTGCAACGGCAAGAGCATGTGATTCCTATAGCATCAGATACATAAACGTAAACGTGTTGGATTATTAGCAAACGATAGCTTGCTGCAATTCTGTCCAGATTTCCCTCAAGACTTTTCCCGCAGCCATTTTGCAATACAAGGTAGCATTTATTTTTGGCATCTTCTCCGCAAAGAGAGGAGGGACAAGAGAGCGAATAACACAGTAACGAGAAGCGGAGTATGACCCAGAGCGCTGAGGAAATAGGGGAATGATTGTCACTAAGGGAGGGACGGACCAGGGAAAAAAAGATGGAGGGAGGGAGCGCTAGGGAAATGTGTTTTCGATTAGCAGAAGCACAACGGCTCTAGTTTGACCGCTGTACTGTTAGATTTCCAAGTGAGTGTTAGAGGGAGACTGAATGAGTGAGAGGACGAAGAGGGTGACAGAATGGGGTGAAAGGGTAGGTCGGACACAGAACAAGCGAGGTGTGATTTTTGGAGGACCATGTGTGAAACGAGAAGCAGCGAATGGAGGAGTGTTTAAGTGAAATGGGCTGAGTAATCATAGTAAACATAGAGAAGTCAGAGTAGAGAGAAGGAAGGCCTGATTCCAAGTTCTGTAGCCAGATTGTAGTTGTGGTGATTTCACAGAAAACAACTCCCTCAATATAAAAGACCACCACTAATGAAATAACACTCCGTAAAACGGCTCTCTGAGCTTTTTCTCGTGCCGAGCTCTAAACGTCCGTAGCCATACATGTAACGCTCCAATGCCCTAAGCGTTCTTAATAGACTTGTGTAATATTTAAACCATCACTCTCAGTGGGGCATAAAGAAACTGTCCACTTCCCTCTCTTTTTCCTTTTCTTTCCCGGGCCTTTCATTCACTCTGTGCTTTTCTGACTAGAAGTCATAAAAAGGCTCGGAAAGGTGACTGGATCCTCTGTCTCCCAGAGGACCTTTTATGTTGAGGTCACCGCTCGGTCTCGCCTCCCAATGACTCGACCCTCAGAAAGCACCTGTGGCTGGTGCAGTACTAAATTACTTAGTGGCCTTTTGTTTTGGAGGTGTTTTAGCAGCAAAAGGTTACTTTTATCAAGCCCCCCAGTACATTTTTGTGCATTTATTAGAATATGAAGCTATGAAGCAATGCAGTTGTAAAAAAAGTTTTCTTCAAAAGCCTCAATGATTCATAAAAATATTACTGAAATGTGTTTAGTTTAGTATTTTTGTGTCAGCTTTATGTCTGGCAACAGATTTCTGGATATTAGTGAATTGCAGTTGTCTAGCCTTTCTATGTCCTAAGTTTGTATCATTCGAAGTCTTATTTGTGGTGGTAGTGATCCATGTTTGCAAAGCCATTCTGTGTTAATAATTAAATTAAAGGTTAACGCTGTCTTAGAATTGTGGCTTATTTGTCTTTTGGTCTTAACAACCTTCTGTTTTTATCTCCTCAGTTTGAAGGTGAGAGAGCTGGGCACTTGGCAAGGGACGACATCGCTTCAACCCAATAAGGATTTATTTCCGACCTCTGCTACACCCCCCTTCCCCTTCCCCTCCATTCAACTTACTTCCTCCTACCTGACATCTGGAAAGTCCTCCTGTACCTATACCTGCAAGTAAGAACATCCTGTCACCCTCAAGCCCCCCTTGTTCCCCAAATCACCAATGGATCAGAGGACACAGGGGGGGCCCTCTACGCCACCTCCACTCCCTGCCAATGCCCCCCCAACAGAACGCGAGAAGGAAGGAGTAGGAGGGAAGAAGGACGATGAAGAGGAGAAGAAGAAACGAGAGAAACCGAGAGATGGAGCACAGAGTGAAACTTGTGGTGCTGAAAGTGGGACTAGTGACCAACAACAACAACAACAGCAACCCACACAGTTCTCAGTCAAAGAAACCAGTTACTCTGAGGGCAACGTCAAACTCAAAATAGGCCTGCAGGCCAAACGCATGAAGAAGCCACCTAAGATCCTTGAGAACTATGTCTGTCGGCCAGCCTTCCGAGCCACTGTAAGACATAGTGGAGGCAGAGGCGGAGGGCGTGGTAATCGTGGGGCTGGAGCCATTGATGGGAGCAGCCACACTTCTAGCCCAAGTCATGGAAAAGAAGGAGAGAAAAGCCCCTCTGTCAACCGAGGAGCACCTGTATCATCTACTGCTCCTGCTGCTGCATCTCCCTCGCCTTCTCTTCCTCCTCCGCCGGTTTCAACCAGCCAAGTCACTCCTGTGAATGGAAGTGCTCCAGCAAAAAGGGTAAGGTTGTTTAAACTTGTCATGCAGCATTCTTAGATGTCTAAGAAATTGTAAACAATGAAAAAGACTAGCTGAAATTACATAACAAGCATCCAGTACAACAAACCAACAGGGATAAGGGATAGACAAACTTCAAATATCCCTCTCACTACACTTTCCTTTCGCTAAACTGTGGTTTCATCAGATAAATAAGCTTTGCTCACTCTTCTCACTTTTCTCTTTTTCAGTCACCCAAACACTTTCTGTTTTTTCCTTTTCCTCATTTCTCCATTAACTAGGCCTATGCTTTTCTGTTTGACCCAGAGTACTTTGTTGTTCACTTTTAGATTTTGTTTCTCCAACTTTGTCTCAACTCTGTCCTAATGTATTTTAACCATGTTTCTATTTCTCTATTTCGAACACATACTCCTTCTCCCGTCTCTCTCTCTGCTGTCCTGAAGCTGTATTATTGATTTGAAAGAAGGAAATAAACAAGTAAAATGGTCCAATATTAAAATAATGAACAGGAATTTTAGTGGCATAAAACATTAAAAAAGACATAAAATTAAGTATTTTTTCTAATAGCTTGGAGAAATCTAGCACAGTTAATAATGCATCCTTATTTTGTGTTCCATGATTTTCCATATTCCATTAAATTAAATGTATGTAATAGTGTTTCTGTGACTCAGTATTTTCTTCTTTATATACATATAGGGTCCTCCAAAACTTGCCTGTAAGTCAGAGGGAAAAGCTGATGTCAAATCTGTTGCTTCTTCAGAGAGACCCCTTAACCTTCATCGCCCCATGACAGAAAGCAAATCACACTCCTCTGGAAAGAAAAACCATGTTCCACAAACCAACTCCCCGGCCCCATCGCCACCAACAATGCCCCCAGCTGTCACATCGCAACAGGAACCCAAAACAGATGGGATCTTAAAATCTTCTCAGTACAATTTTTCTGAGGGGCAAAAGGAACAAGAAAGAGGAATTTCTGCCTGGGGTGCCCCTACTGTGACCGAGAAGCTTGCACAGCTCATTGCTACATGCCCACCTTCAAAGTGCCCAAAGCCGAAAGCCCGGAAGGTGTCTCCAGCTCCAGCACACAGTAGCTCACCTCCCTTAATTTCTAATCTGCAGCGCCCTGAACGGGCTATGGCAAATAGGAACACTTATTCCAGGGCGGTGCACCATGCCCAACCTCCACCGGTTTCACGGCCCCCAGGTCGCCCATATGGTTCCAAAAACAAAGACAGTATACTGGAAAAATTTTCTGGCACCTCTAGAAAAGAGGATTCAGATGGACTTTCAAAAGGTGTCACGAATAGCAACAGCAGCACAACCACCACCACCACCACTAGTACTGTTCTGTCTCAAAACAATAGTCGTTTGACAACGACATCCACAAATGAAAGCACTGACAACAGTACTACCAATGGATTAAAATCTCGTCTTGGGCATTGCCCATCTCATCCTTCCTCCACGGCTTCTCTTTCTTCACCCATATTTTCCTCTTCGTCATCCTCCTCCTCAGAGAGAATTGGAAGTACAGGATCTCACATAGGTTTGCCAGGCACCCTAGCCTCATGCCCTAGAGCAAGCCCCTCCCGAATAGAGGAGTTTACTGAGAAAGACAAAGAGCGTGACCGAGACAAAGACACGGACAGTCCCAGAGATTTAAGTAAGGGCTCCACTCCAGCCATGGCAGGGAAGCAAGATGCTAAAGAAAGGTGTCCTTTGTCAGCTCCTCGAAATGAGAGGGGTAAACACAGTGAGAGCTCAAGCCCAGTCAAACGTAGTCCCAATCAGGAAAGCCGCGTTAGTGGGGTACCAAGTCCTGCTGAGTCCACCAAATGCACTATTTCTCCTTCATACCCTTCTGGTGCCAGCAGGAGCCCAACACCACTATGCGATGACATTAGGCCTACATCTCCTGCATCACCAACTGAGCAGGATTCAAAGCCTCTTAAGAAGCGGCGGGGACGGCGACCTCGCTGGACGAAGGCGGTGAATCGAACCCACAAGTCTTTACTTGAGGCTGCTTCTAACCATCAGAAACTCACCACACCAATGCCCTTAGGGCTTTCATCCCTATCCCCTGTTCGGCGTCCTGTGGGACGGCCTCCAAATTCTAATCTCATGCCCCCCAATTCTAATCTCATGCCTACTGTTGTTTCAGAACTTTTTGAATCTTCACCCAAGAAGAGGGGGCGGCCCAAGAACAAAATGCCTCGGTTAGATGCACCAGCACGGGGCCGCACCCCAAACAAACTGGCACCCTCAAAAGTCTATTCCAGTCTGCTCAAATCTAAAGAAGAGCAGGACCCCCCTGTTTTGCACCCTGAAGTGGACTTTAATCCACCTAAACCCATGGCAAGAAAGCGAGGGCGCCCCAAGCGCTTACCTCCAACCCTTCCACAAGAAACCCAGCCCCCAACACTTGCTCCTGAGTCAGGGGATGCTTCAGTTGGTGAAAAACCATTTCGTAATAAGGGCAATGGGCAGCTCATCATGAAGACGATTATAGGCAAAATCAATAAAATGAAGACAGTAAAACGAAAGAGGCTCCTCAGCCAAATTCTGCTTGGGCCGAAACCAGGGACTGAGCAGGAAGGCCCCAGAAACAGTGGGCCACCAGGAGCTCCAGCTGCTACAAAACCACAGTCTCTTTCGTCACTGGCTGCTACATTTGGGGGCAAACTAGGGCCGCAGATCAATGTTAGCAAAAAGGGGACAATATATATGGGTAAAAGGAGGGGTCGTAAGCCAAAATCATCAGCTAATCTCTCCCCAGGTGCCCCCACACCCCCTCCAGAACCATTCTTGTCGCCAAACACTTCTTCCCCACTCCATCATCATCAGTCGCAGACCTTGCAAAACCAGCAACACCAGTTGCCTCCATCTGAGGTGTTCCCTTCCCCATCACTCTCACAGTCAAGTGGAGGTCAAAGTCCCATTAGCGATGCTAGCTTTGTTGAGCCTGGCTCAGTGCATTTCTCATCCCACCCACACTGCAGCCACTCCCATCAGGGCCACCACTCGTTCTCCTTTCCCCCGCCTACTTTTTCAGCCCCCTCTGCTCGCACTATAGGGAGCTCCACATCATCCACAACGCACCCATCTCAAAAGAAGTCTTCTTGCCGGGGTTACCACCATCACCACCACCACCGGCAACACTACCATTATCGAAAGTTTTCTCCCCCAAGGCCACTATTGCCCACATCTCCTGCTCCTCTGAGTGAGCTGAAGGAGGCCACACCTTCCCCAGTCAGTGAATCGCACAGCGAAGAGACGGTACCCAGTGACAGTGGCATTGGAACAGACAACAACAGCACCTCTGACCGTGGGGAAAAGGCTGGTTGTGCAAGTGGCTTAGCTAGTGTAGGGGTCTCACAGGGTATGGGAAGTGGACTCTTAATGCCTGGTGTCATAGGTCCAGCCATGGGAGCGGGAATGGGACTTTCTTCAAGAGGAAGAAGGCGGCACTCATCTTCAGTTCTCTTGGAACGTCCGTCACCTACACCCTCTCCACTTGGAGCGAGGGCATCACCTGACCCAAGAAGACCGCACCCAGCTGCCCCATCATCTGCTTTGGTTGGACATAAAGAGAAGCACAAGCATAAGTGCAAGCGTCGTGCACATGGCTGCCCTAGCTATGACAAAATAAAAAGGCAAAAGCGCAAACGCAAGAAGAAGTACCTTCAGCTGCGGACACGCCGACAGGACCCAGACTTTTTGGCTGATTTGGATGAGATCTGTGTTCAGCTCAGTGATATACGAATTGCTCATCGCACACCTACACTTCGTTTGGGTAGCAGCTTGGGTCTGGGTGCTGGGGCAGCAGGACCGGCCCGTGGGTCTAGCTTGGGAAGTGCCAGAGCCAGCAGCAGCCTTGGAGGTGGAACCAACCCACCACCCCATCACTATCTACATAGAGACCTCTTGCCCACCATCTTCAGGATAAATTTTAGTGGATATTATTCGCCCCACCCAGCCTACCCATGTGATTCACTTCATTATGTCCGTAAGCCAGATCTTAAAAAGAAAAGAGGACGGCCACCTAAGCTCAGAGAATCTATATCAGAAGTACCGTTTGTACCTGGGTTAGGCTTTCCCCTGTCTAGCGGTGGTTTTTATCACCCCTCTTATGGTGTCCCATACTCTTCTGCCCCACTGGGACTTGGCTACTATCGAGGTTATACCCCAGCAAGTGCCCTGTACCCCCACCCCCATCACCAGACTCCCCACTCTGGCCCATCCCACCATGTTCATTCCCCCTCTTTTCCTCCACCTCCGCCCCCTTCTTATGTCCATCATCATCACCCATCCCACCTGCTTCTTAACCCCTCTAAATTTCACAAGAAGAAACATAAGCTGCTTAGGCAGGAATATCTAGGTGGTGGTCGTTCGTCAGTACTCTATCCTGCCATGTCGTCTGAGCTGTCATTTGGCTGGCACCACAAACACAAGCATAGACACAAGCACCGTGACCGCTGTGGAGAAGAGGAGGGTGATGATGGTGGTGGAGTTGTAGGTAGCATAGGTGGCAGAAGTGGAGGAGGTGAGGGGATGGGAGTTGGAAGAGGGGAGCGAGGGAGTGTAGAGTCCCTTCAGCGCTGCCGGTTTGGGCGAGACGGCTCTGCTGACTCCAGTGCTAACAAACAGGCAGCTTCTGCCAACTCTCCTTCCTCTTCCTCCTCATCCTCTGCAGAACGGTACAAGCGTAAAGAGGCCTCTTTGTCTTGTCTTGGGCCTTCAAGACTGTCTTTGGGCAGCACGAGCCGGGGACATCATCCGGTTGACTCCTGGTTTAGAATGGGAAGTTCTGATACTGATTACTCCAAACTCTGTAGAAACCAGTCTGGGGCATTCTCTGAAGGACATGGGCAAAATACAGTGGAGTGCTCAGAGAGTGACGAGGAAGATGCTGCTTCTCCCATTGAGGAGGCAGAAACCAGCCACCACACCAACTTGTTTGCATCTGCACTATCTCGAACTTCGCTCAAGGGGAGTCGGAGCAAAAAAGGTGGAACGTCAGAGAGCCCCAGCCTTTCACGTTTGGACCGGACAGTGAGAAGGGATCGTTCCACATCTGCAGAGAGGAGAGAGATGGGTAAGTGAAAAATCTTATGAACTAAGCTGATATTGATAAGCCTATTAAACCTATAAACCACAATTATAGTGCAAAAGTATTACATTACATCCATGTTCAGTTCAGTAGTGTCCTTGCATTTTTTTTACATGTTGTTTTCAACTGACTGAATGCAAATATGAGCCTCCTGATGTGACCCTAATTTAGTTTGACATCGTCAAGGTTGCAGAATTAATGCAGTGAAATGTTGTCACTCTCTAAATATAGCTTTACCTCAGCGTCCTCCATAATTCTGTGCTAAAATTTTATTGGGCTCACTTGCTTCAGTGCATGCTGCAAATTTATGATTGGTCTTCAGTACTTCCTGTCAGTGGTCTGTATTGATTTCAAGGCCTGGTCATCACATTAAAAGTATTTTGCATGACCTGTTTAAAGCAGTTAATACAAGAATAGTCAAAGCTGCAGCTTGTAGTTAAAAGTCCTACAGTACATACTATCGAGTATATGGCTTGTTGCAAAATAATTTCTTGTGCACTCTAATAGCAGTGGGATACCAAATAGGTTACTTTCATAGACCTGGGGCTACATTTTTTTCACACTAACATATAAACAACACCTGCTCAAATGTTACAGTACAGAACCAGGTAAAACAGAGCAGTTTTCATAACAATGCAGCTTCTCAGTCATGCTGGGATGGATGGGCAGTGTGTTTGTGTATATGTGTTAATGCATAGAGGGTCCCTAGTGAGACAGCAAAGTGTAGTATGTAATCCAGGATTAGAGCTCAGGACATGAGGTCATCCACCGGTCATTCACTGCACCATTAATTCATGGTAGCAGACAGTGAGAGCAAGAAACTGATGAGAAAGAGTAAAATAGGAGGATTAAAGGCTAGAGGAAAATAGGACTGATGAAAAAAAGTCTAAGATGTGATTGGAAGGAAGAGTTAGTTGATGATTTGGTGCCCATATATACAGTAGTTAGTGGTGCTCGCTAAGACAGTCATTAATATGTGATTTGAGCAAAGAGCTAAGCAGCTAACCATAAGTATTAAACTGATTTGTAACTCGTCCCACACAGGAATTGTGGAAAAAGCACATTGTCTGATGGAACGACAAGATGAATAGAACATAATAGACTAGACTGTGTTGAAAGTGAGTTAGACTGAGATTAAGTTAATTAAAGGGATAATGGAGGATAGAGGAAACACAGTTAATGAGGCCCTGCACACATGAATAGATGATGCTGCTTTTTTGCTGAATCTGTGAGATGATTCTTTTCTTCTACATCAGAATTTGGCCATTGGGAGATAAATTGGATTACAGATGGTGTAGAAAAGATTATCAAGTCCCCATTCTGTTATTTGCCTGTTAATAAACTTGTTCTAAACAAAGATGATAATCTAATCACGAATTTCAGAGTTTAGTGTAATCAGTGGCAGGATGCTGTGTTGAGTGTGGCTCAGCGTTGCAAAGGATACAACATTAACCAGTCAGTAACAGTCATTTGGTATATATGTGTGTGTGCTTTTTTTATTTAAATTCAATTCATTTTATTCAGCCACTCAACTCTCCATTTGGTTTAATCTCACAGGGAATGTGTCTGGCATGCAGAACCGAGGTGGTCAATCCAGTGTTCCTGAGGTCTCCGAGGGTCCCCATCATCGGCACCATCACCCTCCTCTATCCCTCTCTCACTCTTCCTCTTGCCTTTCTCATTGCACTCTTGACCAGCCTGGAAGTGCCGCAGCTCTTCGGCCCACCAGTCGCCAGGCTAGTCCCTCCACATGCTCCTCCCAGCCTGCATGCGGCCTTGACTCCCCCCCTTCGCATCACTCCCATCGGGCCCCTCCCAAAAACAACCTGCTCCATGTCAACAAAATCCTCCGTGCAAAGAAGCTCCAGAGGCAAGCGCGGACAGGAAACAACGTAGTGAAAAAACGGGGTCCGGGCCGTCCCCGTAAGTACCCTCTGCCCTCGCCTCCCCCATCACCACAAGCATCTGAACAAGAGAACCACCCGTTACCTGAAAGGCACAGAGGAAGTGTGCTCTGGGAGGGAGACACCGTGGTTGATGTCATTGAGTCTGTAGTGCAGAGCCAGCGCAGAAAGGGACGCAAGCGGAAACGCTGGGAGAGGGAGACCGAAGGAGGCGATGAGGAAGAAGAGGAACCAGAGGAGGAAAGAGAGGCGGAAGAAGAAGAAGACGACGAAGAAGAGGAAGAACGGTCTGCTGCTAGAGAGGAGGATGTGATGCCGAGAGTTCGAACAGAAGGAGGGAGGGAATGGTTGACACAGGAAGAAATGCACTGTTTTCGCAGGTATGCATTACAAAAATGTATACTTTTTTTTAGCAAGGATGCATTAAATTGATCAAAAGTGACAGTAAAGACATTAATGTTACTAATGATTTTTACTTTTTCAAAATGCTGTTCTTTTGAACTTTCTATTCATCAAAGAATCTTGAAAAAAGTGTATCACAGTTTCAACAAAAATATTAAAGAGGTCATGAACTGGCTTTTTAAATTTTATTATATGGTTGTCTGAGGTCAGCTTATGGCGTTCGCTTGGTTTTTGCATTCAAAAACATCGAAATGAATAAGTAATAGGCTATTTTCTACCCTAGTTTTGAGCCTAGCTGAAAAACGCTCGGTTTTTATGGGCGTCTCGCACTGAAGACTTGGAAGTAAACGCCCACTGCTGTGAGTGGGTAACAGTTTTGCATATTATGAGTTTCAACTCACCCGTCGATGCACTTTTGTTTTGAAATTTAAAATTTGTGGGGAAATTGTTTTGAAAACGTCCATGTTGTAAAATGGCAACCGGAATGATTCGCCCGTACATGTTCGACCCAGAGTCCGTGTGTTGCACCATTCCTGTCAGATCCAAAATAGACGGCACAGCAACGATCTTTTCTCTTAATCGGTCTGCAAATCCAGTCTTGTTTACAAAACAATCCCCATTGAAATAAAGCGAACAGACGGAAAATGTTTTACCTCATCAGCTGGAACGTCATTAAAAATAAAGTTGATCCATGCAGTCCTATTGGAATCCAGAGGAAGCATATGCAGCGACTGTCTTCTTCCACAACCAGGCGCTGCACAATATTCTGTATTGCTCGGTAGCTCCATCCGGTTTGTCATCACGAGGTAGGCCTATGTTATTTAGCTATGCGTGTAATGCGCGAATCGGTGGGCGGGGCTAAACCAGCCGTGTTGAAGTAGGCGAGGGTGGTGTTTTATCCTCTTTGACGTCATAGTTCCCCACTTTGAAAAACGAGTCGTTTGCTGGGGCTGGTGTCAATAAAAGCTTTTATTGGACTAGCAAGAACGTTTTCAGTTCTAAAACTTATAATATGATGACCTCTTAGATGTCAAAAGCTCAAGGAAAATTTGATTTCTCAGTTCATCACCCCTTTAAGTAGAACAATTGTTTTTAATATTGATAAGCACATCACCTCTTTTCTTACAGTGTCTGAAATGGCTCGATAAAGTATTCAATTTTGCTAAATCCCTCCTTTCCAAGAGCTTCCTCTGCTCTGATTGGTCAGATGGCCCAGTCTGTTGTTGTTGGTCTACCGCTTGCAGCCTGGTTCTGAAGTTTAGTTTAAAATCAAAATGGAATATAGAAAAAAATTGGCCTTTCTACGTTCTGGCTCCATGTCATGGTCAAAAAGCTCTCTAAAAATGCAGATGATATTTTTCATGATTCTTTCTTAATCTCATTATAAATAATTGTTTTCTTATTTGCAGTGCAATGGAGGGAAAACCTGACAGCCAGTCCTCCCCAGAGTGCACAGGCCCTACTACCGCGGAACAAGCCCCAACCCCATCAGTGACCACTCAACGGGAGAAGAGAGTTGCTAGACCACCCAAAAAGAAATTTCAAAAGGCGGGGCTTTACTCTGACGTGTACAAGACTGATGAGTAAGGGTGAACTTATTCAGCAAGCCCTTTTTATCATCTAACATTCATATCCCAGGTAAATAAACACTTTCTTTCTGCATTTCCCCATCAGTCCTCGCAGTCAGCTGCTACAGCTAAAGAAGGAGAAGTTAGAATACACTCCAGGTGAACATGAGTATGGCCTTCTACCTGCTCCCATTCATGTTGGTGAGTGTTAACTTGCAGTTGTTGCCTGCTTAGTCTGCAGTTGTAGCCTGTTGATTGCTGTTTAGTCGACTGTAGGATTTTCGTCATAATATTTTAAAAGAACTATTGGTCCCACTTTATATTAAGTGGCTTTAAGTACTATGCACTTATATCGAAAAATAAGTACTGTGTACTTACTTTTGCTGCTATTGAGGTGTGATACAGGTAAGGTTAGGCTCAGGTGTGGTGGTATGGGTTGGTTTAAGGGTAGGTTAAGGTGTAAGGGAAGGAGTAACAGTGTAATTACAAATGTAATCACATCAATTAATTATAGCTGTAACTGTAGG
Organism: Cyprinella venusta; assembly: GCA_038021265.1. Lineage (NCBI taxonomy): Eukaryota > Metazoa > Chordata > Actinopteri > Cypriniformes > Leuciscidae > Cyprinella > Cyprinella venusta. The sequence continues at coordinate 25,293,058 of CM075878.1, read as the reverse complement.
GATCTTCAAAATATACGTACAATGTAAAAACACGTTTGTACACAATAAGTCCATTGTATCAAATGATAAATTTCAATGTAAGTGCACAGTACTTAAATCCACTTAATATAAAGTGGGATCGAACTATTATTTAAACAAATAAGCTTGTGGACTTGTATTGGTATACAGCTGTCAGTGTCATTCCTAACCAGGTTATTATGGATGGCCTCATGGGCAATCAGGCTGATTAGTTATGGTTTATGAGTTATGAGGTGATTTGCTGATTCAATATTGGAGTGAGGCAGCCTCAATTTAAAGGACAAAGCAACTGAACTAATAACTGCTATTTGTCTTTGGTGTTTGTCCAGGGAAATACTTGAGACAGAAACGCATTGATTTCCAGCTGCCTTATGACATCCTGTGGCTTTGGAAACATGATCAGGTAGCTCCTTAAAACCACATCTTGAGTTGACAGCTGCATTTGTCATTTATGTTTTTTTGCTGCAAAAATCATTTCATTAATCAGTATTTAGTTCTTGTTTTCTGATAAACATCCTTAAAACTACATACGTTGACTTGTGAGATAAGACTTGTTTTCAGAGAATATATCCTACAAGCATAAATCTAACAATAGTGAGGTTTATGAAAAAAATAATTAGCCAAAAGGGTTATAAAAATATTTCTAAAAACAAGTTTTAACATTTAAATCGATTTTTTTAGCAGTTTAATGTCTGAATGCTTGCAAAAATCTTTCTAATAAGAGATGAATCTTTGTAGCTTCACAAGAGACCTGATGTGCCTCTCTACAAGAAGATCAGATCCAGTAAGCAAATTTGAATTGTTTTTATTACTGCCCAGAACTTGCATCTGTTTCCATAAATATACTGATTTGAAAGGACTGGAAGTTGTTGATTTTCAGGTCTGCTCTCATTTTTGTGTTGTGTTTTGTGTGCATGCTTGCTGATGACTAAGAGTAACACATTAATCTTTTTTCAATTAGATGTCTATGTGGATGTGAAGCCTCTTTCTGGCTATGAAGCCACTACTTGTAACTGCAGGGCGCCTGAAGACCAAAACGAGAAGGGTTGTCAGGACGACTGTCTAAACAGGTAACGGGGCAATTAAATACTTATTTTTCGGATCAGTTTTAAGAGGCTTACATCATCTTCTATGCGCACTCATTAGTGCGGTTGTAGCTCATAATGTGGATCCCATTGGTTTCTCATCTCTCTCTGTCTTAGGATGATCTTTGCTGAGTGTTCTCCTAGCACATGTCCGAGTGGTGATCAGTGTGATAACCAGCATATCCAGAAGCATGAGGGGGTGCAGTGCCTTGAACGTTTCCGAGCTGAGGGGAAGGGCTGGGGGATCCGCACCAAGCAGCCCCTACGTTCCGGACAATTCATCATTGAGTACTTGGGAGAGGTGGTCAGCGAACATGAGTTCAGGTTAGCCCCATTTTGGCTGTAAACAGCAACTAGTTTGAACATGTTACAATTTGGTATTGTCCAACCTATATTTAGACCACGATAATTTCTTTTGTAGCCAATACAGCATCAATTTTTCTTGGGAATGAAAGTCCTGCACAGTGGCCTGGTGGATTTTGGGCCATTATATTGTGTGTATTGGTGCATTATCATGCCCTTCAGGGTACAATGTTTGAACATTAGGTGCACATGGTCCTCCTGAATGGTTTGGTAGTTCTTGTTAAAGTGCCCATCGAACACAGTAGGGAATGCTGTGATATTGCAGCCCAAACCATCACTGATCCACCCCACGCTTCACTCTGGGCATCAACAGTCCGGATATTAAGCCTCTTTGGGGGTTCTCCACACCGTGAAGGTGGACTCATTAGAGAACAATACATGTTTCACATTGTCCACAGCCCAAGATTTACACTGTTGGCACCAATGAAACCAACATTTGGCTTTGGCACAAGTGACCAAAGGTTTGGCTATAGAAGCCCAACCATTAATATTGCCCCGGTGGAGCTTCCTACAAACAGTTTTGGTGGAAACAGGAGTTTTAATTCTGTAGAGTGTTGGGCAGCTGTGGTTCTATGTTTTTTGGAGACAATCCGGGTTAGTACCTGGGCATCCCTTTCAGACAGCTTGCTGTTGCTTCAACAGTTACTCCTGTTATATGTGGTTTGTCCTACGTGGTAAAGACTACAATAAAGACTTTGTGTCCTGGTCACAGATGAGCCAGCACCAACAATTTGTCCTCTTTTGAACTCTGATATTTCTCTTTTGTGGATTTTATGTACATCTGTGCTATTGCTGTGCACACTCTGCTCTTACTGATGGAATTTTAAATATACACTATCGGTCAAAAGTTTTAGATCAGTAAGATCTTTTATGTTTTTAAATGAAGTCTCTTCTGCTCACCAAGGCTGTTTTATTTGATGGAAAAAAAAATGACAAACAGTAATATTGTGAAATATTATGACAATTTAAAATGACTGTTTTCTATTTTAATATATTTTAAAATGTAATTTGAAGGCTGAATTTTCAACTGTTGCTGATTACACATTAGTTTTCAGTGTCACACGATCCTTCCGAAATCATTCTAATATGCTGATTTTATGCTCAAAAAACATTAATTATTATTTTCAATGTTGAAAACAGTCGTACCATTTTTTCCCCCCAAAATTCTGATGAATAGAAAGTTCAAAACAACAGAATTTATTTAAAATATAATCTTTTCTAACATTATAAATGTCTTTACTGTAACTTTTGATCAATTGAACTCATCCTTGATGAATAAAAGTATTTTTCTAATTTCTTTCCCCCCCAAAATAAAAAATTAATTCTTACTGACCCCAAACTTTTGAATGGTAGTGATTAATGTTACAAAAGCTTTCCATTTCAGATCAATTCTGTTCTTTTGAACTTTCCATTCATTAAAAAATCCTGAAATAAAAATGTAAAAAACTGTTTTCAACATGGATAATAATCATAAATGTTTCTTGAGCATCATATTATAATAACTTCTGTAGGATCATGTGACACTGAAGACTGGAGTAATGATGCTGTAAATTCAGCTTTGATCACAGGAATAAATTACACTTCACTATATATTCACATAGAAAACCGCTGTTTTAAATTGTAATAATATTTCACAATATTACTTTTTTTTTGTATTTTTTATCTAATAATTGCAGCTTTGGTAAGCAGAAGAGACTTCTTTTAATAAAAAAATTTTGACCGGTAGTGTAAATTATTTATAAAACAGGTTTTTACAATCATTAATTAATATTTTTTTATAATACATTATTTTTATAATTAATATAAATATCAAATAAACACAATACCTTAACCTTTATGAAATGGTGTTTATTAATTGAATTATATTATTTATTATTATTATGTTTAGGAGTCGCATGATGGAGCAGTACTTCTCCCACAGCGGCAACTACTGTCTGAACCTGGACAGCGGCATGGTCATCGACAGCTACCGCATGGGCAACGAGGCCCGCTTTGTCAACCACAGCTGCGAGCCCAACTGTGAGATGCAGAAATGGTGAGTGAAACGAGACCGCTGATGAGTCACTGTTGAAGTATGGCAATAAAATCCCATCAGCTTCTGATGAATTCAGAAACAGAAAGGTCATTTTTAACGGTGAGTCAGTGGGGACGTGGACAACCACGAGCACTGAGTAAGCAATGACTGTATCCTCTTGAAATTGCAGTATTATGAACAAGCCACGGTCGTGTTGAAAAATTTAAGAGGAAGGTCACATTTTTGTCTTTTACACAAGGTGTTGGAACTTGTTTCATAATAAATCAGTGTAATTAGTCGAAACAGAAAGATTATATATTAGCGGTAGGATCCTGAACTCAAGATCCAGGTCAGTAGCCAACATCTGCTTGGCACCGTTACAGACACGTCGGGCTTTTGTGTACACACACAGTCTACAGAAAAATTGTATCTTCTGTTCTACGTTTTTTTTCTCTTGCACACACATACACACATTAAAAACTGTACTTGTTGGCTGAATGGTGGCAGATCATCCATCTTTTCACACAAGAGCGATTATCTGAAGCTTGTGTTTTAGGGTGGGGGACACAGCTGTGCTGCCCAGTGTTTAGCTGTTAGAGTGCACACACACCCACATCTGTGCCAAAATGGCCTCATTCTACCTTATTGCATATTGTACAGCCTAGTTTTTCAATATCAAGCCCACAATTCTTGATATTGCTTAACATTCTGATTAAAAGATCGACATTCAGACTCGATGTAGCTGCAATCTATTAAATAAACCTTCTTTAAAAAACATTTTTTTAAACTTGCTCACCCAGGATTTTGAATCGTAAAGGATATATAAAAAATGGGGCTGTCAAAACGATTAATCGCATCCAAAATAAAAGTTTGTGTTTACATAATATATGTGGGGGCACTGTGTATATTTATTTTAGATATATAAATACACACACACATGCTTGTATATATTTAAGAAATATTTTCATGTATATTCTGTATATGGATTTATATATAATTTATATTATATATAAATATAAATATTTTATATATAAATATTTTTTTTTTCCTTAAATATACATGCATGTGTGTTTTTATATATATACAAAATAATTATACACAGTGCCCCCACATATATTATGTAAACACAAACTTTTATTTTGGATGCGATTAATCGCGATTAATCGTTTTGACAGCCCTAATAAAAAATATTATTAATCTCAGGAGAAAGTCTCATAAAACGTTGAACATCTGATTAGATTATTTGAGCTGTAACAATGTGCTTCATAAGTGCTGTAGAATCCCCACTGAGGTTGAATGTTTCTCTCAGGTCGGTGAATGGAGTGTACCGCATCGGTCTGTTTGCTCTGAAAGACATCAACAGCGGAATAGAACTGACATATGACTACAACTTCCACTCCTTCAACATGGAAGAACAGGTATGTTAAAAAGAGCTGCAGTCACCCGTGTCCCGCATGTCAGGAACATGCCTGTCTGAAGCATGTACATACACATGAACATGCAGCTGTGTTTCGTTGCGGATGCTTGTACTTATTCGTCCAGATCGCTGGTGTTGATTCAGTCACTCATAGCCACTTGATTCTTCCAGCCACAGAATCTAGAAGGGTTGGGACTCCAAATAACATTATATGTCATACATTATATACAGGGCTTGACATTTAACTTTTTTGCTCATCAGCCACTGTGGCTAATTGTTTTCCAAAGTTACTAGCCACAATATTTTCACTGGTCACAATTTTGACATTGATACCATGGGGAAAAACTGCCTTATAGATATGTTTAATATTTGGCAGCAGACATATTAGGCAGCTGTCACTTTAAGACCTGACACACAGATCCATTATACTGTTACATATGTGTTTTCTTTCTCAATTGTTGTGTTTACGATCACTTAAAACATAACTAACTGTGTTCACGTGTTCACGAATACTCTCCAAGAGCGGCAATAAGCCCAATCCCATGGTGAAATTCAAGCCCTGTAACACCAATAATATTCATCCAGAGCAAATAAATGAGTGAGGCGAAGTGAGTTGTGTGCGAATTCGTTGTCGGAGAGATGAGCGCGAGAAAGTGCAGGCGGTATAGCGAATCTATTCTGTGGAAAATGATTATTGGAATCATTTCACATATTTCAGTATTGCTATGTATCGAAAAATCTGTATTTTTGACAGCACTAAATATCACTTAGTTTATTTTTTCAGAGACATTTTTAAAAGACTACAATGGAAAAATGTATATATTATATATTAACCCGCCGGGTGTTAATGTCAAGCCCTGATTATATATAATTTTTTTTATTTTGTTAACGCTTTACTTAAAGCCTTTAAATGTAATGCATTGCGAAGGTATTCATATTGTACGTTATAATGCATTTTATCATTGCACTAGGGCTGTCAAACGATTAATCGCAAATAATCGCATCCAAAATCAAAGTTTGTGTTTACATAATAAATGTGGGTGCACTGTGTATAATTATTTTATATATATAGATAAACACACATGCTTGTATATATTTAAGAAATATTTTCATGTATATACTTTATATAGATTTATATGTAATTTATATTATATATAAATATTTTTTATATAAATAATACTTTTTTTTCTTAAATATGCATGCATGTGTGTGTATTTATATATATATAAAATAATTACACACAGTGCACCCACATATATTATGTAAACACAAACTTTTATTTTGGATGCGATTAATCGCGATTAATCGTTTGACAGCCCTACTTTTCATATATAATTGTAACCAAAGTCAAAGTGCATTATAATATTTGAAGATTTCTTGTTGCATCTGAATTGGTCATTTGTCATGAGTTTTAATGCGTTATACTTTCTAAAGGCGAAAACAGTATTGTCATATATTATAACTATAGTTACAATTATTCACAACAAGACCATACAATTGGCATTACAAGGCATAATTAATGTAAAAAAAATACTTTTATAACGTATTATATACAAATCCTCAAATTTTTTTGTAAGCTTCTATCATTTGTATTAATTTATGTATTTCACATTAATAAGGTTGTTAACATGTTGTGGACATGTCACTTCAGACAGTTTTATTTTTTAGTGGAATCTTACTTTTATTTAAATCTTACATTTTTGATGTGTATTTGTGATTTGTGACCACATTTTTTTCTTGCTTGCCTAATTATAATGTTTCTCTGCTCTTGTTGCTATGCAGCAAGTCTGCAAGTGTGGCTCAGAGGGTTGCCGTGGCATCATTGGCGGGAAGAGCCAGCGAATCAATGGGCTGCCTGGGAAGGGGGGCGGATCAGGGGGCGGAGCCCGAAGGCTTGGGAGACTGAAAGAGAAACGCAAGTCCAAACACTCACTGAAGAAGCGGGTATGAGACAGTTAATTCAATAACCATGCAGTTCTATTGGCTGCTTTAGCTACTAGTACAGCATAGTCCTAATGCAAAACTCTTTTCTTCTTTTTGACCTAAGGAGGAAGAGTCCAGTGACAGCAGCAAGTTTTACCAACACCTTTTAATGAAGCCCATGTCAAACAGAGAGAGGTAGGATCCCATCACACAAGTCTAATGCATTGTATTTTTATTTCAGTAATTTTGTACTTCAACTTTCAAAATACATGTTGTAAATGCCTAATCTCTCATAGTAAAGGCCCAAACATCCTCCACTGATTTCTTGTTTAATTCAGGAACTTTGTGCTGAAACATCGAGTGTTCCTGCTGCGGAATTGGGAGAAGATGCGTGAGAAACAGGAACTTCTGAAGCGAGAGGGAGAGAGAGAGCGAGAGAGGGAGAACAGCAGCCTGTCTCTTTACACACGCTGGGGAGGAGTCATCCGCGATGACGGGAACATCAAGTCAGGTGTGTGAACAACATGCATGCCAGCTGACTAATATGATGCATGCAAGTTTGTCATTTATTGCTTTGATTATTCAGACAGTTAGGTAATCGTGATTAGCATTGTTTGTTTCTTTTGTCCAGATGTATTTCTGACTCAGTTCTCGGCGCTGCAGACGTCACGCTCTGTTCGCACACGCAGACTCGCGGCGGCCGAGGAGAACACGGAAGTTACACGCACTGCTCGCCTGGCACACATCTTCAAAGAGATCTGTGACATGATCACAAGCTACAAGGGTAAACAGACGCTAATTCATTCAGACAATAACATCACACATAAACCCATAAAAACCTGCAGTTTATGCTATTGATCTCATTGTCGCTTTAATTGCTGCATAATCATCTTCATTATGCAAAGCAAGAACCAAAGTCGTAATCGTGGCGTAATGGAGTTAGACTGAGTTTGACATGTTTTTCACATCTGTAGTTTCTCAGTTTGGTTGAGTGGATGCTGACACTCGTTAGTCGTTTGTTCTAATGGAAATATCACGAAATGATTTAGCTATGCAAAATTCAATTAGTGAGGTATGCGATTCTGCAAAATGCTTTTACTTGTGATTTCATCTAGAATGTTGAATCTAATTTCAATTTAATCTTGCATTTTTGTTTTATTGCTTCAGTGTCAGACTTGTTTGGACTTGCACACTCACATAATCAATTGCTTTCTTGTACTTTTGAAGATTCATCTGGTCAGACTCTTGCTGCACCGCTGCTTAACCTGCCTTCTAGGAAGAGGTAAGAATAATATTATGTTCTTAATACAGAATATTTACTAGGGTCGTGTATCGTTTGAATTTGAACGATTCTGATTCCGATTCCTTGTTTCGATTCCGGTTCCCAACGATTCTCGATTCCGATTCTTTTAAGAGGCGGGGTCAAAAAAGTTTAGCTAACCTTGCTAACCAACGGTCTTTCTGAAGGAAATACTCCTTTCTAAAGGGAAATACTCTGCATTTTGCCGAGATTTTGTTATTTTTAGAAAAGTGAAGCCACACTTTGGACCGCCGACGTAAGCTACTCATGTTCGACTCGCGCGGTTATGCCAACACTTCCGGTAGACGCTTCTTCATTGGTGTTGTTCAGCGGTTTCTTCTTCTGGTCGGCGGACTGTGAATATCGAAACTAGGAATCGAAATTTTAACTTTTGAACGATTCCGGGAAAAACGAAAAGTTAGTCCCGGTTCCAATCGATACTCGATTCTCGATACCCAACCCTAATATTTACAACATGAATTTGTACTTTGTAGTTATTTGGTGCTATTTATTTGGTATTAAAATGGTCTGCAGACAGGCTTAAGGCCCTGATATACTTCAAGCGAAGTTGAAGAACGAACTGGTGTGACGTCTTTTCGAAACAAAATCAGGCCAAAACAAAGTTAGTTTGGAGTTCATTTTGGGAGTTCGAAACTGCTTTCCGAAGCGAACTTTCCATAAAGGTATATGATCGGCTGTTAAACACCTTCATACTACCATTGGTCCGTGGTGATGATTTAATAGCTAGGTGTGCTCTGATGCTCTCAGGGTTCCTACAGGGTCTTAAAAAGCCTTAAAAGCATTGAATTTATGAATTTGGAAATAATACCTTAAAAGTCTTTAAAAAGTCTTGAATTTTGATATCTGGGTCTTAAAAATTGTGCTGTATGTCAGTGTTAATTTCATTGATGAAAATAATGATGAAAACTTTTCTTCAAAGACATTTTTTCACTGACGAAAACGAGACGCTAGTTTTGAATGACAAAAACTGTGATGAAAATCTATTGCCATTTTCGTCAACGAAAAAAAAAACTAGATGAAAATGTTAGTGTCGATCTGGGAAGCGATCCAGTTAGAACTGACGTCCTGTGTGTGTTTGGCTAATGTTAAAACACAACTTAGCATTGTTTTTAATGTTAAAATAAATAAATGTTTTTATTTTACCTGCTTGACTTATCATCTTTTACTCTTTTATTTGAAAAATAAATGAACACAAGTTGAAGGATTTTGTTTTTCTTTGCTGGTAGGGACGGGGAATTGGTATTAATTTTTTTATATAAATGGTCTTAAAAAGACTTAAATTTAACTTGAAGAAACCTGTAGGAACCCTTATTTGATGTTGGACTTTTCTCCAGTTCATTTCTTTTGTTCAATTTGTCAAGGTCAGGAACGAAAGGTCACAAAAAGAGCTTTATAGTAGAAATTGGCTGTTTTCTCACTGCTGTTATGCATTTTTGTGTTGTTGAAACTGAAAGTTAAGCAAGTAACACATATTTCACTGGTCATTGAAATCCTTGAAAGTTTGTTAATCTGAAAGCAAAAATGCAAGGCACTGGAAAGGTTTTGAAAATAAACATGCGTATATACAAGTCCTTGAAAGTCCTTGAATTTATTTTGCGCAAGAAAGAAAAAATGTGAAATTATTCCCTCCGGTCCGCTAACCTGTTATTTCGCCAACACTTCATGGCCTAAGCATACTAGCTTGCTTGGTTTACATTAGTTACACGCATTTGTGCGTTTCGTTAAGTGTTTACCGAGTGAGGTACTTTCTGTTGTATTTTGTCATGACATTCGCATGTGCACGAAACTATTACGATGATACCTCAACGTTTCACAGACACTCTGCAAACCATAGCAAAAATAGTCTAAAACTACTGAAACGATGTAACCTTGGTCTCACTTGAAATGTGTCCCGTCATTAAGTCCTTGAATTTGACGGTATTGCACCTGGAAAGTCCTTGAAAGGTCCTTGAATTTGAAGTTAACCAGGGTGTGGGAATCCTGTTTTAAGCATTTAAACATAGCTCTCAGCAGTGTGGGTGGCAGTAGGATGTTCGCTAATGGTATACCACAGCTTGTGCATTTCAAACTTCTTTTTACCCCTAAGCCAAGAACGAAAATGAACTTCACCATGAGTATATCAGGGCCTTTAGGCTATGTTCACACTGTCTGTCAGTCCAAATCCGATTATTTGTGCTTTCAACTGGAATCTGATCTAAATTATTAACGGTTCAGATTTTTTACAATATGACAATATGTAGCCGCCGTGCTGGGCTACTATGTCACTCTTATGAGGCAGCGACAGAATTGTTGGAGGCGTAAACACGTACGTAAACATGCGAAATCCGATAAGAGCATCTGACTGAAATGGTTTTACAGAAATGTGTTTTGAATAGGATTTCAAACCACATATGAATGTAGCTCAAAACTCGCATTTCATGTGTTATCTTTTATTTTAGTATGATCAGATTCCAATCGGTTATGCACAAAAATTGTCTTCGGACTGACAGTCTGAACATTGCCTTAGTTGTCAGAGACCTGCAGATTTGGTTCTTATGAAAGTCTGGGGATTTATAACTGCAGTGAGAACAGTCTTGTGATCACTATAATGTCATCATCCTTAATGGCAATACTTTTCCATGTTCATGTGTGTCTACAGAAATACACAGTACTATGAGAAGGTCACCGATCCACTAGATCTGAGTACCATAGAGAAGCAGATCCTCACTGGACACTACAAAACCGTCGAGGCATTTGATACGGACATGCTCAAAGTCTTCCGCAATGCTGAGGTTAGTTACATTTCTCAGGCTTTTTTTCTAACTCACAAATATGATTACTGTACTCTATAATGTAAATCATTATGATATAATTCTAATGAATACAAATCATTGTAATTAATATAAGTACTCAGTTATAATGAATAATTATAAAATATTAATAAAATTATAAAATTAAAAGTTATTTGGACAAAAGTATGGAAGCTTGTTTTCGCCATAGAATGAAAAATATAAAAGGTAATTGCGACTTTTTATCTCACAATTCTGACTTTTTTTTCTCACAATTGCAGGTTTACTTCTCGCAATTCTGACTTTATTTCTCAGAATTGTGAGATGGAAAGTCAGAATTGCGAGATATAAATTCAGAATCACGTGAGATAAAGTCGCAATTGCGAGAAATAAAGTCAGAATTGCGAGATATAAAGTCGCAATTGCGTGTTATAAAGTCAGAATTGCGTGATATAAATTCGCAATTGCGAAAATTGAAGTCAGAATTGCGAGATATAAATCAGAATTGCATGATATAAAGTCGCAATTGCGAGAATTAAAGTCAGAATTGAGAGATATAAAGTCAGAATTGTGAGATATAAAGTCGCAATTGCGTGTTATAAAGTCAGAATTGTGAGATTTAAACTATTCTAAGGGGGAAAAAAATTAGTCTTTTTTCCCCTTAGAATTGGCCTTATAAGTCGCAATTGCGAGTTTATATCTCACAATTCTGAGAAAAGATGTCAGAATTTCGACATATAAACTCGCAATTATGTGTTATAAAGTCAGAATTGCGAGATGCAAACTCGCAATTGTGAGAAAAAAAGTCAGAATTGTGAGATAAAAATTTGCACTTGTCTTTTTTTCTCAGAATTGCGACTTTATATCTCGCAATTCTGACTTTATATCACGCAATTCTGACTTTATATCTCGCAATTCTGACTTTATATCACGCAATTCTGACTTTATATCATGCAACTCTGACTTTATATCTCGCAATTCTGACTTTATATCTCGCAATTCTGACTTTATATCTCGCAATTCTGACTTTATATCACGCAATTCTGACTTTATATCTCGCAATTCTGACTTTATATCACGCAATTCTGACTTTATATCTCGCAATTCTGACTTTATATCACGCAATTCTGACTTTATATCTCGCAATTCTGACTTTATATCTCGCAATTCTGACTTTATATCTCGCAATTCTGACTTTATATCTAGCAATTCTGACTTTATATCACCCAATTCTGACTTTATCATGCAATTCTGACTTTATATCTCGCAATTCTGACTCTATATCAATCAAATCTGACTTTATATCACACAATTCTAACTTTATATTTAGCAATTCTGACTTTATATCTCGCAATTCTGACTTTATATCTCGCAATTCTGACTTTATATCACGCAATTCTGACTTTATATCACACAATTCTAACTTTATATTTAGCAATTCTGACTTTATATCTCGCAATTCTGACTTTATATCTCGCAATTCTGACTTTATATCACGCAACTCTGACTTTATATCTCGCAATTCTGACTTTATATCTCGCAATTCTGACTTTATATCACGCAATTCTGACTTTATATCTCGCAATTCTGACTTTATATCACGCAATTCTGACTCTATATCTCGCAATTCTGACTTTATATCTAGCAATTCTGACTTTATATCACGCAAATCTGACTTTATATCTCGCAATTCTGACTTTATATCACGCAATTCTGACTTTATAACTCGCAATTGCGACTTTATATCACACAATTCTGACTTCTTTTTCACAATTGTGAGTTTATATCTCACAATTCTGACTTTATTTCTCAGAATTGCGTGATATAAAGTCAGAATTGTGAGATATAAAGTCAGAATTGCGTGATATAAAGTCAGAATTGCGAGAATTAAAGTCAGAATTGCGAGATATAAAGTCAGAATTGCGAGATATAAAGTCAGAATTGCGAGATATAACGTCAGAATAGCTAAATATAAAGTTAGAATTGTGTGATATAAAGTCAGATTTGATTGATATAGAGTCAGAATTGCGAGATATAAAGTCAGAATTGCATGATAAAGTCAGAATTGGGTGATTAAAAGTCACAATTATTTATTTTATTTTCTTGTTCAGTGGTTGCAATTGTGAGAAAAAAAGTCAGAATTGTGAGATAAAAAGTCACAATTATTTGTTTTTTTGTTCAGTGGCGCAAACAAGCTTCCATACAAAAGAGTTTTAAGATAGGTAAAAGGTAATTTTATCCTCATTAGAAAAACGTAAAAACAAAAGAAAAGTTGTAGAAAACTCTTCTCTGGCTTATTCTGCAGCACTTTCCTTAATCTCTTCTTCTTCTCAACAGAAATATTATGGCCGGAAGTCTGCTGTGGGTCGTGACGTGTGCCGGCTGCGGAAGGCGTACTACGGCGCGCGTCATGAGGCTGCTGTCCAGATTGATGAGATCGTGGGCGAGACGGCCAGTGAGGCCGACAGCTCTGATTCGCTGGAGAGAGACCACGCCCACAATCACCACGACGGAGGGGGCAGCCACGACAAAGACGACGATGTGATCCGTTGCATCTGTGGCATGTACAAGGACGAAGGGCTCATGATCCAGTGTGAGAAGTGCATGGTATGTGCTCATATTTAAAATTTAGCGTGCGTGCAACTCATCCCACGCCATTTGTGCTACATGATTGATATGGGTTACTCATCGAGGATGCATTCAATTGATCAAAAGGGACAGTAAATCATTACTGACAATATATTTCTTTCAAAAACAAACTTATAAGTATAATGCATGTCAAAAGTTTGGAAACATTACATTTTTTTATTTTATTGTATTACCAAAAAATACTTTGAGTTGTTTTAGTTACCAATAACAACTGTACGCTATTTAACTATTCATTATTCATATTGTGTATGGATTTTAAACCCCCTCTAATATGTATGTTCTGTGTTTCTGTCTGTCAGGTGTGGCAGCATTGTGATTGCATGCGTTTGGAGGCAGAAGTGGAGCATTATCTCTGTGAGCTGTGTGACCCTCGTCCAGTCGACAGGGTATGTGACCTTTTCAGTCTGTGTAACCTTACAATTCATTCTTCCTCCCTGACTGTGTTTAGAACAGCCATATGGTCTCTTATCACAACATTTTAAAGGTCACTTTAAGATTAAGATCTTCTCTGTCATTCGGGAAGTTCTGAACTTTTGAAAGGATTTTTCGTTTTGTCTTTTATGCATTTCCTTTCATTGCTGCAACAGGAAGTCCCAATGGTGCCCCAACCCAGCTATGCCCAATCAGGATCCATCTATTATATATGCCTGCTGCGTGATGACTTACTATTGCATCAGGGTATGTGCATGTGTGTGTTTGTGAAAAAAAAAAAAGAAAAAAGAATTGAGTACTTTTATTCTGCAAGGACACATTAACTTGATCAAAAGTGACAGTAAAAGACAGTGTTGCAAAAGATTTCTATTTCTAATTAATGCTGTTCATTTTGAACTTTCTATACATCAGAGAATCCTGAAAAAAATGTGGAAAATGAAAGTTTAGCTTTGCCGTCACAGGAATAAACGACATTTCTTTTAAATTGTAATAATATTTCCAAGTATTTCTGTTTTTAGTGTATTTTTGATCAAATAAATGTGGCCTTGGTGAGCATAAGAGACTTTATTTCAATTTTACAGACTTAAATCTTACTGTTTTTTAACGGTATTTTTGTTAAAATGTGTTGAAATGATGTCCTTTTTTTGGATTTATATTTGTAAGCATACAATATATGTATTTATGTTTGCGTGTGGCCATCGTAGGTGACTGTGTGTACCTCATGCGGGACAGCAGACGCACACAAGAAGGCCAGCCGGTGCGTCAATCATACCGTCTCCTGTCTCATATCAACAGAGACAAACTGGACATCTTCCGTATCGAGAAACTCTGGAAAAATGAAAAGTGAGATTTCCCACTCTCCCACTATTTAAAACTTTCTGATTCAGTTGTTTATTTGGACACCTTAAACACAAATGAAGTTATTTTAAAAATGAAATCTGAGAGATTTCCCTTTCCATTATCCATCTATACAACTACCACTTTGACGCTTCAAAAAGTTCAGAAAGAGATTGTAAAACTAATTCATATGAATTCATATAAACATTGATCAGTGAACATTAAACAGAAGCTCAACCGAACCTGCTTGACGCACTGTGTAACACGTGTGAATGAACCTCATTGGTTCTTGCACTTCAAATGAACATTCTTGAGCTTCCGTTTACCACAAATGATGTGTGAGTTGATGAATGTTTAAGTGAATAAAAGCCTAAATTCAATCTGTTCAGCATATAAACTGATCGAGCCTCTTGGACTAAACCTCTTGATTGATATGGATTAGTTTACGATATCTTTATAAACTTTCGAAGCGTCAAAGTAGTTGCTTAGCTGTCAATAGAGGGTAGAGCCCGACCGATAAAGGATTTTGAAGGCCGATACCGATATATTTTTGGGTTTTAAAATCCGATATTCCGATATATCGGCCGATATATTTTTTTTTATTAAATATTGTTGGATTTCACACACGTGTAAAAGAAAAGCTAACTTTTCTGCACAAGATACATTTGATACTTTTTCTCTACGTCTAAATGTTCACTCCTCGCAAGTATAACTTACATTTTACAATGCAGGGACTGTAACTAGAGATATGCTAGTTATAAATACAGTAATCATTACTTTATTTAGGCAGAAAAAGTTCATTGTGGTTTCCAAGCTCATTAATGTTAACGTTAGCGGTCTTCCACTGATGATAGTGGCATTAGCTAGCTTTGTGGTTAGCTAGTCTATGATGAGTAGGGTTGTGTATCGTTTGAATTTGAACGATTCTGATTCCGATTCCTTGTTTCGATTCCGGTTCCCAACGATTCTTGATTCCGATTCTTTTAAGAGGCAGGGTCAAAAAAGTTTAGCCAACCTTGCTAACCAACAGTCTTTCTGAAGGAAATACTCCTTTCTATAGGGAAATACTCTGCATTTTGCCGAGATTTTGATATTTTTAGAAAATTGAAGCCACACTTTGGACCGCCGACGTAAGCTACTCATGTTCGACTCGAGCGGTTATGCCAAAACTTCCGGTAGACGCTTCTTCATTGGTGTTGTTCAGCGGTTTCTTCTTCTGGTCGGCGGACTGTGAATATCGAAACTAGGAATCGAAATTTTAACTTTTGAACGATTCCGGGAAAAACGAAAAGTTAGTCCCGGTTCCAATCGACACTCGATTCTCGATACCCAACCCTAATGATGAGCCATGATTTAGCAATAGATAACGTCATACTGCAAATTGTAAAACATACGTTTTCAATATAACAGGCCAAGGAGAGATGTTTAAAGCGTGTTTCGTCTGTTTTTATTTTAATTTTTAAACATTCATTTAACGGCCATTATAACTGCCGATACCGATATTTTGGAAAATGCCTAATATCGGCCGATAATATCGGTCTGGCTCTAATAGAGGGACAGAAAGCTCTCCGATTTCATCAAAATATCTTCATTTGTGTCCCGAAGATGGGTTTTACAGGTTTGGAATGAATTTTCATTTTTTGGGGAACTAATATCTTTAAATGTGTTCTGGACTCTCTTTCTCTTTCTGTAGAGGTGAAAGGTTTGCCTTTGGTCATCACTATTTCCGCCCCCATGAAACACACCACTCTCCTTCCCGCCGCTTCTATCATAACGAGTTATTCCGAGTGCCTCTCTATGAGATCATACCACTGGAGGCAGTGGTGGGGATGTGCTGTGTGTTGGACCTGTACACTTACTGCAAGGGTGAGACGTTCACACGTACAACCGTTTTAAATAAATCAACTGTAAGATTCAAGAGATGCACTGAACCAGATGTTTCATGCTGAAAACACCACACTCTTTGAATGCTAATGACTGCTTCTCTTGCTAATGGATTCAGGTCGTCCGAAAGGGGTAAAGGAACAGGACGTTTACATTTGCGACTACCGGCTGGATAAATCGGCACACCTGTTCTACAAGATCCACCGCAACCGATACCCGGTGTGCACCAAGCCCTACGCTTTCAACCACTTCCCCAAAAGATTGGCGCCGAAGAGAGACTTCTCTGTGAGTAGCGGAGGGGGAAGAAATGTTTAAGAAAAAAATAAAGACGGATGTTTTAGGACCGTTAAAGACCATTATACTTTTTCGAATATTATATTACTATAATATAATTCGAATATTATATATTACCTTTCATGCAGTTCGTAAAATAACTATTTGTTAATGTAAAAGGTCTGCACGACAAGTAAAGTTATTGTCTTCTAAAAGAAAGAATCGATTCTGAACTTCGAAACGATTAGTCAGGAATTCCAGTCTCACTTTCGTAACATACCTATGTAGGTTTGTAACAAATTTGCATAATGCCAGCCTATGGTTTTAGGAACTTTGTCCCGCCCTCAAACACTGTAATTGTAGCTGAGAAGCAACGTAGACGCTGTTTTCTGTGCTGTGAATCCACTTTGCATGCGCTACCAAAGGATGAGGGCTAGCTCTGGAATTGTTACGGTAAAACCAACGCCAGTGTAACTGTTCGAATCACTGTGAATCAAACGCTGAGGAAACTTCAAGAGCTGAAGATCAGATATTGTACTGGAAGTTTTATAATTATATCACATTATGTCACACAATATATTTCTTATCTTTTTTAATGAATATGTTTGTGTGGGGTGAAATTTGATATGGACATTTCTATCTGAGATTTACCCAATAATGGTGTTATGGTCACTAACTTATTTTATTCATATTTTTTTTTACAGTTTTAGATGGGAAATTATGTAAAAAAAAATATTACTATTTATTTGTAATATTAATAACATATTTTACTTTTTTGTTTTAATATACTGCAAAATGTTTTCCTTTTCCTGTTTTGAAATTTCTTTCAGAGATTCACCTACAAATCACTTTATATCAAATGTTTTATTGTTTTTTTGTTTTTGTTTTTTTGCAGTTTGACAGTAGATAGGATGGGTGAAATTTGACCTGGATAATTCTTTGAGATTCTTCCATAAATGTTATTTTGGCCAATAATTTGTTTATATATATTTTATAGTTTTAAATTATGAAATTAATATGATTAATATGAAATGATATTATTAATAAACATTATTAATAATAATAATTATGTTTTGAGCTTTAATATGTAATATAATTGTTACATTATATTACAAAAATATTTTTACTTTAGGTTGCAATTTGAGTTTGACATTTTTTTTTTCTAAAATAACCCGTATCTTATTATAGTTTAATATTACAGTAAACTAGTGCTGTCAATCGATTAAAAAAAAATAACTCGATTAATCACACATTTTTTCTGTTATAAATCTGGCTTGGCTGCTGTCACTTTAAAACCAGTCGCCGCTGCACATGACGCAGGATCTCACACACATCTCATTTTCTCTCTATTCTTTACGTTCATTTAAGACTTTATTCAACTCATTTAAGACTGCTCTTAAGTCATGAGGGTCCTCGACAAAATGGACATTTTGGCATATTTGTGTGTTATTGTTCGTTCAAGCAGTATTCTGGCATGCTGTGCGCACTATACTGGCGCGCGTCATTCTGTTCGTTGTGTGTGTGTCACATAGACAGGACATTCACAGACAGTGTGTTCTCTTTTGTCTTGTCATGCTTGAATGGTTTAAAAGCATTTGCATGAATAAGAGCAGGATCATAAAATGTAACGCTAGCCAAAGGATGGCAAAAAACGGATGTGGCGTTAATTGCGTTAAATATTTTAACAAGTTAAACTGGACAAAAATGAAGCGCATGCGTTAACGTTGACAGCCCTATAGTAAATATAATATATTTTTTATATTTTGGCTGTTTTTCAATCAGAAGTGGTGTTATGGAGTCTATTTGATTACATTGTATCATTGTATTTTTCCCTCTTAACTCATGACTGTTTGAATCTAAACTAGTTTAGGTGGGCGAGGTGCTCCCATTACATTTTCATGAATTCATCTCTCTTTCTACAGCCTCACTATGTGCCGGATAACTACAAGAGGAACGGCGGGCGTTCTGCCTGGAAGAGTGAGCGGCCCAAAGGTGCAACAAACTGCGATGAAGACCCCTCCCCCAGCGCATCATGTGACCAACTATCCACCGGCTACTCGAGAGATGGGGACGAGGGCGGAGGAAGAGGAGCGGAGGGAGACGTGGAGACCTCTCAAGAGGACTCCAGCGCCCCTGTTCCCCAGCAATCCACGTCACAGGAAAGGAGGACTGGTGGAGAGGAGGAAGACGTGGAGGAAGAAGAGGAGGCTGAGGAGAGGAGAGACGTGGACGAGGGCGTTCGGGAAAGGGGAGGAGGAGTGCGGGACGTGTTGGACGCCCCATCCTCAGCCTCGCTCTCCTCTTCCCCTCTTCATCCATCAATCCTGGGAAGGAGGGAAGCACAGAGAGAGCGACTGAACAAGATTCTGCTCGATCTACTGCATCGGGCGCCCAGCAAGAATGGTAAGACTAAAGGCCCGTACACACCGGGACGAATATCAGCGCGCGTTGTTCGTCAGTGTTTTTCAACGCGTTTTTTGTGTTCACACCCAAACGATTTTCGCTGAAAATGAGCCGAGTTAACATGCAAATTCATTCCCTAACATTAGATGGCGTCAATTTGCTCTGCAATACCACTCCATAACAGTTTTCTTTTATCAAGATGTTTGTAGTCGCAGTCGCGTTTGTCACATAGTTCTTTATGTTCTAAAACCAACGAGACCAGCAGCTCTACTACATTCATCTGGCCTCGCATCTTCGTCGTCTTATTTCTTCCTGGCAGTGTAGACCATAGATATGTATACAAAGGCTGGATCTGTCGTCAGCGCTGCTGGCCAATGGAGGTCGTCGTCTGCACCTGGCGGCCATCTTGTCACAGGCAGCTCGCTAACTCGTAACATTGTGGTAATGGTACATATACTATTTAAATAACCATAACTTGCTCAATTTTCTAACAATTTTCAAACGGTTTGGTTTGTTATAAACATCAGAGATGTAGCTATGTAGACACTGCATACTTATGAATAAAAAGTGTATAAATAAATAATCATCCAGATAATGATAGCCTCATTAAAAACGTTTGTAAGAAACCAAACCGTTTGTAAATCCGTCAAGATTTCAACGAGATAAGAGTGTTTGTGTGCATGCTGACCACTCATCTTGCATCAGCTTGTCTGTGACAAGATGGCCGCCGGTGATGACGATAGAAACTCCGCTGTAGCACATCTAGCCTTTATATACATATCTATGGTGTAGACGGCGACGCTACTTGGCGTAGATCTTCTTCGCCATTGCATATGTGTGCTCGGCAAGACCGTTTTGAGCTTGAGCGCCCCCAAGTTGCGTTTTACTGTAACTTCAGAAGCTCCAAATACATGAGCAAAAGCGCCAATCTCATTGGTTCGATAGTTTTTGACGCAGCGCGTCAAACTAAAAAAACCAACCCGAGGCGATTTTTTTTTTAAAAATGACGCTTTTACGCGTCAGTGTACACACATTGGCGCCCTTTGTTTAGTCACGAAGCGTTAAACGTCGACGAATATCGCACGCGAAATTCGTCCCGGTGTGAACAGGCCTTGAGAATATTAGGATTTAGTTACATCACATCAGTATCTTGCAACCTAATTCCATTCTTGCTTTCACAAATCTGTTCATTCTTGTTGTTTATGTTTATTTTATTGATGACTCCATTTTTGTCATTCAGTACCATAAATTGCATTTCTTCCGAAAGGAGAGAGAGATTTCTTTGACAAGGACTTTTTATTCAGGGGTGAAATTGGACCAGTTTTTTTTTAAACGTGTATTCATAAGCTGCTCTTTTAAAAGGGATACTCCACCCAAAAATGAAAATTCCGTCATCATTTACTCAACCTCAAGTTGTTGCAAACCTGTTTGAGTTTCTTTCTCCTGCTGAAGACAAAGGAAGATATTTTGAAGAACGATTGGAACTTTGGCACCATTGACTTCCATACTATACTTTTTTTTCAACTATGGAAGTCAAGATGCCAAACAACTGTTTGTAATATGAATTATATCGTTCTTCAAAATATCTTCCTTTGTGTTCAGCAGAAGAAATAAACTCATAAAGGTTTGCAACAACTTGACGGTGAGTAAATGATGACAGAATTTTCATTTTCGGGCGGAGTATCCCTTTAACTCCGCACTGAAACTAATGTAATGCAAGTTTGATAAACAAATTTCCTCATGTCTCCTTTACAGCGATAGATGTGACGTATCTCCTCGAGGAAGGCTCTGGTCGCCGCCTCCGCAGACGGACGCTTGGACTGAGCGAATTTATTTGCAGGAAGTAACGCTGAAAGCACTCTCTGCTGAGCACGCTTGCAGAGCAGCAAGAGAATAATGGATATCGAGGAGCAGAGGTGGACTACACCTGAAAAAAAAGAGGGAAAATGGAGGTGGGAGGATATTTATATCTTGCAGTTTCTTTCTAAAGGAACTACAAGAGAGACCAGGCCGAGGTTCGTGCACTGAGGACACGCTATTTGCTGCGTGTCGTCAACCTTGATGCGTTTCAAAAGTGCAAGTGTCACACATAGGAAAGTTGAAACTGAAGAAAAGCGCCTTGAAATTCAAACCCAGTTGTCATGGATGAACTGTGTCCAGTGACTAAGTTGTTAAGGAAGCGTGTGGTACTAAATTTGGCCTTCGATTCGGCTGCAAAGAGAAAAACTGGGAGACCGGTGCCACCTTGTGGTCGACAGTGGCAATGACTTGAAAACGACCAAGAAAGAGCAGAACGAGGCAAAAAAAAAACTGAAATAGGAGCGACATAGGAGGTGCAGTGTAGCGCACACACACACTGCCCGTAGACTGAGAAGAGAGAGAGGACGAAAGGAGAGAGCTGAGAACGAACGTTGGCTAACTGCACTTTTAACAACACGGACATCATTCGCTCCCCGGAGATGTACGGATAAGACACACTAACATTCACACAGTATTGATGAATGCTGTATGATAAAGCAAAACAAATAAGTATATTACCTTCTTTTTTTGTTTTTTGTTTGTTATACTGCAATTACATTAGGAATGGAGCACGACGGGGGTATCCATATTTGTGAGTTCGGGACTTCGGGACTGGGCTGGAATGTTTCGCTTCTGTTATCGTGGGCATTGCGATTGGTTAGAGTGGGTGCCAGCTCCGCCCCCTTTTAAAAAAAAAGTATTTAATTCACCAGCTAAAAAACAACAAAACAAAATCTAGCAGTGGAGGCGCGCTGGCTTTAAATATATATATAACGCCTTAGAATGCCATGATCTTGAGCGTTTTTTGTTTATGGTAGTGTCTACTAGTGTGTGAGATTCTTTATGGTGTAAGAATGTGTGTGTGTGTGTGTGTGAGTGAGCCCATTCTGATAATATAAATACGAAGAGGAAACAACTAAGGGCTTGACAGCAGTTAATAAACGGTTAAATTCATGAATTCACACGAACTTATTAAATCATGTGATGTCATATTTTTTGTGGTTTGTAGGGCGGGTGGGATGGGGTTGGGTCGCGGTTTTTAGTATTGTCATTTTCTTTTCATTTTTTTAATGGCCTTTCAGGTTGCCATGGAGAATGTTTATATACAAAATCATGATGAGATTTGTTTCGCCCTTAAAGCTTCAGCTACGACAGATAAGTGTTTCAACCCCCTTAGATGGACCGACAGAAAAAAAACAATGATGAAAACTGACAAACAAAAGGAAAGTTGTATAGTGCCAAGCTATGTATATATACAGACAGGAAAATGTGAGAAATGTCTCCAAAAGCAATATCTTGATAATGGATTTTGTGTATTGTATTGTACAGGATTCAGCCCTATATGTATTATTATTATTATTGTTATTATTATTAGCATTCTTAAACGATTTGTATTGACAGGACTGTCACATGTAACTTTTACGAGAAGTGGAGGAGGAAGTGGCAGACGTTCTAATTAATAATCGCTACAAATTTCCATAAACGACAAACCGTCTGAAACCTTGCTACCCAAATACATGAATTTAGCGCATTTCGAGAGGGAGGATTGTCTGATGAACTTTGTCGACCTGGCACCCGTCACTGTAATAATTAATATGAATTATTATTATTATTATTATTACTTTTTGAGGAGAAAAAGATATAATGTTCCTCGTTTTTCTTTTGCTGCAAAGTGTTGAACACTAAAAAAACAAACCAACATAAAAATGTAAAATGATATTTTGGCAGGAAAAGAAGCTGTCAACCCGATATCATGTTCTTAATCTCCTTTTTTAATTTTTTTGTTCTTCAAATGAGAAAAGATTGTTCTGTTTTTTTTGTGATAGCGGTCATAAATATAATGCTTGTATTTCTTGTATTTGTGTGTTTTTGTGTGATTTGTTTAGTTCTTTTTAGACAATCACAAAATAAGATGCAAGCATTGTATATGGACAGACTGGCAGGCATTTTGTGATGTTGTGTACAGTTTGTCGAAACTTCTTCCACTCTGGTTCAAAGTTTGTAATTATAAAGTCATGAAGATGCTGTTGGTTTTTACTTTTTTTGTTTTGTTTTATATTCTATTTGTTTCGTTTGTTTGTTTGTTTTTTAATAAAAAGCACTACATTATTGTGAATATACTTGCCTGTTGCTCATACATTTAGCAGAGAATCTGTGATGCAGTTCTTTACTAGGTCATAACCATTATTACTCCAGGTATACAGACAAATCGTATTTTAATTGTATGGACAGTCAATACATCTTCAAATAAAGTGAATTTTAACTATTGCGTAGCACATTGACATTGTGTACCATCATTTGAACTGCCAAATACATTTGCAAAGAAAACACTAACTTAATAAATACATTGCATTTAATTAATGCCAGACATAAGTGATGTTTTCACATGATGTAGTTACTGATGCTTAATTCTTTAAATCATCACTATAATGTTCTTAACACATGTGTGCCTTGTAATTTGATTTTCTCTTATAGTACAACTATCTCCTGACAGAAGAAAAATATTCATTTGAAAAATATAGCTTTTTTGTAAGGCTTCATAGCGTCACATATTTACGAAAACATTTATTAATTCAATTTAGTCTGTAGGTCTTGTTTTCCTATAACACCTCCAAAAAAATATATATTGATATTACATGTGATATACAATTCGCAAAATATATTTTTGATTTAATTCAATAGATGGAGCCGAAATGATTGCGTTTTTTAAAACCATTCTGCAGTCTCTTGAATAAATGTGTCAATATTTATAGTAATTACTTGACGTCGCCGTGTCCGCCATCTTGGAACGGTCAGCATGTCGTCACTCACGGTAAGAATCAATGATACCACACAAGCGCAGCTTTTGGTTGCTTTAAGAAGATCTCACCGAAATGTAAATTCCCGAAAGATTAGATAACCTTTCACAGGTGAGAATGTGTTGGTTTGGGTTCTTATATGTATTAATTCAAAATTACATGGTTTTAAACTATATCATATTATCGGAATTAAAGCTGAAGCCTTTTTGTTGTATTGTGTAAGTTTAACAAAATCATCTGCTATGTTACAGATATAAATATTCATACTGATCCATACATGCGTCTAAGTCTTTTTTTTTTTTGTTTGTTTTGTTTACAGTCTATGTCTGAGTACGGTTGCAGACGCAGTCACCTTTGACCGTTCCAATATGGCGGACGACAGTAAGTAAAGGAGCTTGTTTATTTCTATGTTCTGAGCTTCCTGTTTACCGCCATCCACTAGGTGGCTTCAAAAGTAACTGTTGAATTTCATGGGTTGGCACGGCAACGAAATACAACCTGAGCCAGCTACAACGCTAGTGCTGAATGAGCAAAGTTTACTAGCCTATATATAATTTTATCATTTAAATTCATTATCTGGTTTTGTTTTGGGTTTTAATAAATTGAAATAGGTTCCCAATGAAAAGATGAGAAAACGAGTTGAGAAACCCTCCAAAGAGAAAGTGGACAAGGTGGATTCTGGGATTGAGGAGGAAACATCTAAAACCTCAGGTATCCGACTGTAAAGTCAGACTGGATTTTGATAATGTGGTATTTATTATAACCAAAATATATGCCATGTCCAATGATGGCAATTAAAGTCAACTGATTGTCATTGTGTTGTGGTATCACTCACTCTAGATGATTACCAGTGTTCAGGAAATCTAGAGTTGGACTTCACAGAACTCTGTAAACTCATGGGTGTGAAAAAGATCCCTTCCGTCAAGCTGAAGCAGTCAAAATCTGTGATGGGTAAATGTTGTACATAAGACAATTGTGCTCTGCTCCCCTATTAAAGATGCTTTTTAACACCACACAACTCTTCATTTTTCCTAATAAAAAACCCAAACCTGGACTGAAGAACACAATCAATCTCAGAAATCCATAGACAGTCAAATGACAACATGGTCCTCTGAGCCCTGCCTTGAGATTGAGCTGGAGAATGAAGACCAGCCTAAGACAGTCAAGATATCTGGTAAGGCCGTTGCTTTTATAGATGCAGTTGTTCAAACTCCAGAGAAATATTTCATATCAAAATGTCTGTTATTTTTTCTATAGGATGGAAGGTGGATGATATGATGCTTCAGGTGCTGAGCAGGACATTGCCGTCCCTCAGTAATTTCCAGTGCTTACAGTGAGCGTTTGTGTGTGTGATATGTATGTTTATGGGTGTTATTGTTGCAAAATAAACAGTATGTTATGTCCATTTCCCAATAACGGTGATGCTTTGCAGCATGTGGCGTGTAGGCCTGACGGATTGCACTTTCGCCTCCTTGAGAAACACAGTGTCTATGTGCTCAAATCTCAGGTGAGTCAAAACTGTCTTTAAGGACTAGAATGTCTAAAATTCCCATCATTAATCCATTTTTTGTGCCATTAAGGCCCACATTCAGTTTGTTTTTTAAAGTGTCCCTATTATGCCTTTCAGATTACCTTCCACGTAATGTGTAATATAGCTAGCTGTTTGTGAATAAGGTCTGCAAAGTTTTAAAGATTTAAGTGCACACACAATAAATGGAGTTATTAGCTATGTTTCCATCATTTTTAAGTATCCCATCAGAAACGAGTGATGGAAACTGCAAATTTCAACAATAACAAAATAAAAAAAGTTTTTACTCTTGCTTGAGGTGGATTTTGACTTCTGCGAGAAAGAGTCAATGCAAATAATTTGTCGAATAAAATCTGACGAAGCGAACATTAAACCCACATGACTGATCAGCTGTTTCCGCTGATGATATTTTATTTATTTATTTAAAATTAGTTTGATTTGTTTCCTTGATTTTTTGCGAACTTTGAAAAGATTCGCTTCACGTTTGGATGGAAACCTCAGTCTCTTAAAAGAAAGAACCGATACTGAACTGCATGCAACAGGTCCTCAGTAATTACAGCCTTACTCCTTGTGCAAACCTATGTGGGTTTGTAACAAATGTACAAATTTCATATTTGGTATCTTTTTGTTTCCAACACGCGCTGTAAGCAGTAGACCAATCACAACAGACTGGGCCATTTGACCAATCAGAGGAGAATAGGCTCTTGGAAAGGAGGGGTCCCAGACACTAACAAAGTGTAGGCCCAGATCCGGCCCACATCTACCGGTACAGGGGGTGGGGGAATCCACATGTACCAGATGTAGCCCAGATCTGGGCCGACACTATGTTGCTTTCTGGGGTTTAGAGAGATTGAATCCTTTATTGAACTGTTTTAGACACAGAGGAGATGCTTCGATGAATATTATGAGAAAATTAAGGTGTTTTTTGACCTTGTATGCATGTAAACCTATTGAAGAAGACCTCCACACCCAAACTAGCATAATAGGGACACCAGAAAACATTAATTAGATCTCAGAATGTTATAAACCATATTTCCAAGTCTTAAATGATCTTTTTTTCATGAAATTATGCTATAGGTCTGCCTTTTGCTACACCACAGACAAAAGCCAGAGTGAATAAACAGTGCAAATTAGTGTGAGAGCACAATTCCAAAAAAATGCTGGTGGATCTAATGATGACATGCAAATTAAAAAACGCAGAAGCAGACCAACGCAAACTACCAGGTAGCGTCTGATTTAAGGCATGCCTTTTGGGCAGTAAATAATGGCGTTAACCTTAGTTAATTACTTTGACACTTTATTCACTTAGGCCTCGTCCACACGAAGCCAGAGCTTCCCCTATCCGATATTTTTTTTTCCTCGTTCTAAGAAAAAAGTCCGTAAACACGGCGGCGTCTCGAAAAATATCCGCGTCCACACGAAACCACTGAAACCGACTGAAAACGATGTAGTAGACATCCCAGACCAGTATGTGGTGCTGTAATTCTGCCATAGATATCCACTAAAAATGCGAGAAGAAGACTTAGAGGATGCGCATAAAACCTTGCGCGCTGTAGGCATTAAAATAAAAGGCTATGAAATAATATTACGCACAGTTGCTTATTTCCTTTTTACCAGGAACTTTATTGAACAACCATAAATTGCCTGGTACAAAATAGGGAGTCACGATATTCGATAACTTATCGAATATCGGGCTCAGAAAGCTTGCCACAAAGAACCGGCAAAAGTAACGACTTTGTCAAATATAGTCATTTTAATTGTTTATTAATAAACTAATGTTTTCTGTGTCATTCTTGACTGAAAAGAGGAAGTTGATGATGATGCTGACTCGCCAATTCCAGCGTTGCCAATTCGCAGTATTGTGAATGCGCCTATGGAGTAACGTGGGCTAATGCACTTCATACGGATTAGGCTATAAAAGAGAGCAGCCTATCTGTTTCTGTTCGTTTTTAATTGTTGTTAGTCGATGTTGTTTAAACATAGCTATTTCAAGATTTCTATATATTTCTGAGTTTTCGGTTCATTTATGAGACGAGCTCCAGTTCACGAGCAATGCAAGTTATTTTATGCCGGGGCGTCCACGTCCTGATTATGGCTAGTGTCTTGTCTGCTATATAATTGCTTCTTATTTATTAAATCCAGGTAAGTGATTGATGAAACGTTTATTAAAATAAAGATAAAATTTATAAAAAAACGAAATTCACTTCAAAGATGGGCTTTATACAAAACAAAACTTAATGTGGTCAAAATTAGGTCTCCCGATATAGCCTATTGCGCAGATGCACGCGGTTCACTTTTCATAATCAAGATTCAATAAACGAATAACATGTTTAAACATAAATATTAAACTGAATACATTTCTTTAATGGATATAACGTACGCCTAACCAACAGAGAAATATAATGTCGGAGTGGAACATAGGCCTATGGGTGCGTTTTTTGAATAGCCAAAATAATCAAATAATCCCATCGATCGTCGAATATTATTTTTGCTTTAAATCCCCATCCCTATAAAATACGAAATGTCTTTATCAGACAACAGACAAGCAGTATATGAAAGACAGTAGCCTAGGCTATAGGCCTAAAAAAAATAAATTCAAGTAAATAATAAATAAAGGAATACAAGAGGCTCAGAACTTTCTGCCGCATTATATTAGGCTATTATATTATTATAGGCCTGCAGTTCGGCAGTTGTTGTCTGACAAGTCGACACGTGGGGTGATGACAGCATCGTTTCACAAAATATACGGATTGGCCGTACACACGAAAACGCAAAGGTGTCGTTTTCAGATTTATCCACCTTGGGACCCGGTTTCAAAAAATAGCGGTTTCACTCTCCCAAAACGCCGGATCCGTGTGGACGAAACGCCAATACGGTAAAAAATTTATACGGATCCATCGAAACGCGTCTTCGTGTGGACGGGGCCTTAAATTGTCTCTCATAAATTTTGTGTCTGAAAGGGAAACTCCTACAAATGCATTTGCAATTATTATAAGGTCAGCCGCAAAAATAACTGTCCACACTTTTTCAGTACAATATATTTCACTGTGTGTCTTTAGTAAATCCTAACAGTAGTGTTTTAACTCCAAAAGAGGGTTTGCGCTGCCGCAAACTGTTGGTAAATCTCACCCAAATGATCTTTTCGGAAAATAAATTATGATTGAGTGATAATAGATACTGAAAAATCTGATGACATCGTCTACTGACTTTTATATTGTTAGGAAATTGGTTTTGGATGGCAATCCACTCCCTGAGCAGAGCTACCACTTACTTATAGGGGAGGACAGCATGTGAGTAAACACACACGCACACACACATTTAAATGTGTTTATAATGTTACCAATGTTACCAAAATGTCTGTTTCAAATAAATGCTGTTTTGAACTTTTTATTTATCAAAGAATCCTTCCATTCATCAAACATGTTTCACGGTTTCCACATAAATATTACACAGCACAAATTGTTGAATAATAATAAATGTAATAAATGATTTCTGAAGGATCATGTGACACTGAAGACTTGAATAATGATGCTGAAAATTCAGCTTTACTCTCACAGGAATAAATTACATTTAAAAAAAAATTAAATTTTGATAACATTTTGCAATATTACTGTTTTTACTGTATTTTTCATTAAACAAATGCAGTCTTGACCTCTTTTTGAAATCAATTAAAACCCCAAACCTTTGATTGGAAGTAGACAGATAGTTATAAACACTTTAACCTAATCCTAACCCTTGTAAAGGTTGGTTTGCCTACAGTGGTGCTATAGGATTGCCGAATGACTAAAGAAACGTTATCTGCAAGACTGTAGAAAACTACATTTCTTGTATTTGCACCCACTGCTACTTATACTAACAATGGAAAGCGCAGTTATAATAGCAAAATATGTGGTAGAGCATTGTTATAGTGTGACGATATTGTATTGCAATAGAGAGCCTAAGTCCCGCCCCTTCGCTTCCGGCTCATGGGACCTTATTTCGGAGAAAATATGAATGGAAGTCAATGGCGAGAGACAACTTATCTTTTTATTCCGTCTGAACTGTGCCCTGAATTACACATATGATGTTTGTCAATTTAAAAGATGATTCTCAAAGTCACAAACGTCACAGTTTGTCATACAACAGAAGAGTAACATTTAGTTTTATGTGAAAATCGCTCTGTGAACTACATCTCCCGGGAAGAGAAACGAGATCCGCTGCTCGTGTGTGTGCAGTCTGGTACAAAACACTCAGGTAGGACGGCGTAACGTTACGATTATAACGTAAGACTGTAGAAACAATGACAGACAGCCTCAGTAAAGTTAGCTTCATTCATTGAGAGAAAATGTGCGCCTTTGGGGTTTGTAGTCTTTGTAATTACGTATTTTCACAGTCTTATACCTCAACGGTTTTACATCAAACTGCGACTTTCTTTACTTTAAAATGTATCTTTTAAATTGACAAACATCATATGTGTAATTCAGGGCAGAATTCAAACCAGATCAAAATATTTGTTGTCTCTTGCCATTGACAACCATTCAATATTTTTTCGAAGTTAGGTCCCATGGTGGTCGACCGGAAGGGGAGGGACTTAGGCTCTCTATAGGTAGCACCAAGGAATCAAAACTAGTTTTGTAAACATCATTTGTAATTGAAAAGGTTTAATGACAATATCTGGTTGGTTATACTTCAAATAGTTACAAAATAGATGTATGCACTCTAAAAAATGCTGGGTTGTTTTAACCCAATTTTGTGTCAAATATGGACAAACCCAGCCGTTGGGTTACATTTATAAATTGCATTTTTTTAATCCAACAATTGGGTTTGTCCATATTTGACCCAAATTTTTTAGAGTGTGAGATGATAAAATCATATAGGCCTACCATTAATTGTACCCAGTATGTGTGTAAAATATTTCATGAGAGAGAGAGAGGATTGCTTTAGAAAAGAAAAGAGAGAAAAGAGGCAGTCGGACCAAGCCCGTTTCCAATTTTTCCAAATGTTGAGGCGGGCTTTACACAATGACGATAGCCCTGATTGGTTTTAGGTCTATCCAATTGCGCCCAGAGGCGTTTGAGCGACGTCCGTTGGTGAGACCACTAAACTAAAGGTGTGACAATTCGATTTCCAAATGGCCTGTGGAGGCGGTTGGAACAGGATAGCAAGTCTTTGTTGATTTTCAACCTTACACCCTTTTCACACCATTTTTACAAATAAGGTTCTGTCAGATTTAGCTAACCCTTTGGAAACGGGCTTTGAATAAACCTTCACAATAAATGAATAAACTCAGTTACAACTGAGAAGGTTCTGGTGTCAACCAGGCTAGGAGAGCCCAAGTCTAGAGCTAGAGAAAAAGAAGAGGGAAAGCAACAGTTTGGGGTAGAGTTATTCTTTTATGCCTTGTTTCACCATGTGACTAAAACTCAAATCAGAGACATTCAAACTGACCAATTAGAAGAGAACAACTTCCCCCACTAAACTAAGGTGTGACAATTCGATTTCCAAATGGCCCGTGGAGGGGGTTGGAACAGGAAAGCAAGTCTTTGTTGATTTTCAACCTTTTACACCATTTTTACAAATGGGTTCTGTCAGATTTAGCTAACTTCTGGGTACAAATTTGGTGAAGTAGGTACACGTATACATTTGTTGCTTGCAATATAGAACTAGAATGTATTATAGTGTTATCGAAATGCATTATTTGTAGTTTTTACACTCAGCTCTTTTAAAATAATGTCTATGCAGGCTGACAGACTTATCACTACGCAACAGTCACATAGGAGAGGAAGGAGCTCGTCTGATTGGCTCGTCACTGTCCACTGTACACACTGCCAACAAAAACCTCCTGTCACTCAACCTGGCCTTTAATAGCATTGGTGATGCAGGTGCAAAACACATTGCTCAGGTGTGTAGATTTATAGGCAATTTCTAATGATGTCAAGACTGCATACGCTTAAAATTGAGTTTTTATTATCCCCCATCCCTCTTTCTAAAGGGTCTGCGTTTCAACCGTTCCTTGCTATGTCTGTCCTTATCCCACAATCAAATAGGAGATGACGGAGCAGCTCGTTTGGCTGAGGTACGCACAAGTATGAACTTCTATTAACAACTACATCTACGTTTGGCTTAGTTGAGACATTAGACTGTGAAACGTGCATATTTCTTTGAAACTCTTTCTCATTTCTTTTTTTAGGTGCTTGGCCCATTTGCTCTGACACATGAGGAGATAGTTGAGAGGAGGAAGCTGTTAATTAAAGTTCAACCATCAGTGATCCAGCCGTCCATGGTTAGTCTTGCAGACTCACAGGAACAGCTTCTTTCCGTCCCCAGCAGCTTTTCGCTGGATCGCCTCAACAAGATTTCAAAGAACACCACCAAAAAGAAGGTAAAGCATTTTTGGAAAGGCTCACGGCTTTGACAACAACCTCCAGCGGCTTAATGAACCTTGCCGGGAATCCAACCAACATACATGAACTATGCTAGCCACTATATTTCTGTATCCTATTGACATCTGCATTGTTGTTTGCGACAGAAGCATGCCAAACACACTCACATGAAAAGAGTGTCTCTTCTGATTTCGATAAAATACAGTGGTTTACAGTTGTTTATGAATGTTTATGTGTAGGACAACCCTAAAAAAGAGGAGAAACCAGCGTCAGCTCAGGTAGCCAAGAAAGAGGAGCCAAAAGTGGCCAAGAAAGGTAATTCAGCTAATTCTATTTGAGATTCTTTTCACTTTATATTTGATGGTTTACATGTAAAGTGAATATTTCACTTAGATGATAAAGTTCCCCGTAGTCAGGCTGGAAAGATAGGACCCAAAGACAAGAATCTGACAGTTTCCGAACAAGAGGTAAGAATTAATTTAACAACTCATCCCATTGACGAAAATATACATGGGTGAATAAATATTTAAGATACTATTAGATATTTCATGAAATTATTACTGAACAATCATTATATGATCTGGCATAATATTGTAATTAATAATATAATCTGTCAAACATTTTGAACACAATTTAGCTAGAGAATACAGTGCTTTCATAATTATTAGGCAAGTTTATATTCTGATCATATTTTTTCCAAGCACATTTGACCATTTCCAAACCACATCAATCTTAAAACCTACTATTAATTTTGTATATGATTTATAAGCGATATATAATTATTAACGATGGCTGGAAGTGAAAAACGCCTTATATAGATGCATAATTGTTAATCATGTTTTCTGTTACTTGTAAAATGGGCCAAATAAGATATAATGGAGTTTTTTGTTCTTGTTTTTTTTTCGCTTTGGTACTATTTTCACATGTAAGGTGCAGAACTCTCATTGCTAATATCACAGCAGATCATAAGTCCCAATAAAACATGAAACAACATTTGTGAACATAAAGCATCTTCTCTTGACTTGACCATCCTTTTGACATAGCCATATTTCTAACATGCAGTCAAACGTGACACTCAACTAATTTAGGCCACGTTTACACAAAGCCGGGTATTTAAACGAATATTTTCCCCCTCTCTGTTTTCAAAAATAACATCGTTCACACACCCGCATAAATACGCCGTCGAGCGCCATCATAACTATGCCAAACCTATTGGCGGCAGTGTAGGGAGAAGGATAAAGCCATGCAAGCCAATCAGAATCCTCAGAATCGACAAGAGAGAACCTAAAACGCCGTTTCTCCTAGTTTACACGGCAACACATAACCAGCGTTTGCAGAAATCTCCACTTTGGCCGGAGTTTTTAGAAATAATCGTTTTCTTTCGTTTTCCGCCTTAGCCAGATCAGATATTTCATGTGTTCTAGCTCAAGCACAGCTGGTGCAACTAATGAAGCCCTTGATTAGTTGCATCAGGTGTGCTTGAGGCAACACCTGTTTTGCTGGCTTGTGCTGTTGCTATTCAGGGTGTTGAATAATTTTGAGATTGCGAAAGGCATTAAAAGTTACATTTTCACTCAGTTGAATTTGGGGAAACCACTTGAAACGTTTGTTGCGTTGAGCTATTTCAATTACATTTGTTTGTTTTGTTTATCGCAAACAGCTGAAAGTCTGTACATTTTGCCAATAAACCTGATTTGCAATGGGGGTTGAATTATTTTTTTTATCACAACTACATCACATATATATGGTTATACACAAATTTAATGTGGTTTGGAATTGGTATGTGCTTGAAAAAATTTGGTTCAGAATATCGACTTGGGTGCCTAATATTTATATATCCATCCCATCTTAGTCCAGGATAAGATAATGGAATAAGAAGTAAGAGAAAATAACTTCCTAAATGTTTAGGAAGCATCTTTGCTATAATAAGAGCTTTGAAAATTAAACATCCTTCATATTAAGCATAGGAACATTTGTATGTCAGACAGTGGAGGTGGTTGAGACGGTGACTCCTCTGTTGGATCCTGGAATTGTGCACACTGGAGGGAAAGTCATTCATCCAGGAAACACATGCCTCACTTCTCTGAATCTGTCGGGTGATTTCATTTCAGACTTGGTTTTATTTCAGTATTAGAGTAAAACATACTAGAATGTTATGGCTGTAACATTTTCTTTTCTGATAATTCAGGAAATAAGCTGACTGAGCAGTCACTCAAACTGTTCCTCTCATCTTTGGAGGGCCAGGGTGAAGGTGGACTTCTGCGTCTTTCTCTCAATGTGAGTCTCATCACTCTTTTCCTAAACCCTCTATGGTGTACCGTCATTATAAATGATGCAGAGCAAATTGCATTTAAAATACAATAATAACATTCAACCAAAAAATAATTACATTTTAGTATTATCATATGACATCCCATTCAGCCAATAAAATCAAAATCCATGTTTGATCACTTGCAGTCAAGGCTCCACTGTGAGTTAATTTTAGACCAGGAAATACATATACAATGTTGTCATTTTTAATGCACGTTTTGTAAAAATCAATAACTCAAAATTGTTTTGTGAAACACTAAGACCTTTTCAGTGGTTTTCAGACAGTGAAAATGGATTTGAATGTGTGTGAAGTTTCGGACAATATGACAAAAATAATTTATCCTAATAGGACAAATTCCTTTTTAAAGGATGGCACACTAAAAAAGCCAAAGGTCAGATGTAGAGAACTAATTTAGGAAAATTATTTCAGACTTAAAAATATATGTAAAATATAAAGTCATATATTTTTTTCTAGCTGTGATTTCATAATAAGTCCCATACAGGGATAAAGAGCTTTTTTAATTTCAGCTATGTTTTTCAGAGAAATCAGTTTCCATCCGATAGTGACATCTTCCTGAGGATACAGGAAATGATGGCTCTCAAGGACCCTTTAAATAAAAACAACCCTGGTCAGGTGGAGGATGAACATGGTGAACCAAAGACCATGAGTGCAGCTTAGCAATGTTGCCTAAATGACAAGAAAAAAGAATAATAGCATCTCAATATCTCATGGTTCCATAATGTTAGACTTCTCAGTCTAATGAAATCTTTGTCAAATTGTAATTTTCATACACACTGACACAAGATCTTTAGACATAGTGCTAAATATTAGTTAGTTTAACATTTTGTTCACTAAATGTTATTTATTTGTTTTGATGCCTTTTCTAGCATTCAAAAAATGTGGAAAATATTCAAAGGCTTACATTTTGCTCTGTATTTCTTTTCTGCTACTGTATATTTCAGCACATTTGAGCTGAATAATTATTTATGCAACTGTCATTGTGTCATATGCTACATGTTTATGAAAATAAAGCAAGTTCACATAATAACTATGTTTCTTTATTTTTCATTCATCTGGAGAACAGCATACTTTTCCGATTACATACAAAACACAATCACAAAACCACTGTGATTGGTCCCAGCGCTGAGATGGCACGTGACAAAGCGGCGCCCATGAACTTGAAGAACATACGATAATCTATAAAAAGGCAAGCAATTTGGTAGAAAGCACACGATGCAGCTTTAAACAACAATAATTATCATTTAGACCAACCACACTCAACAAATTACGTCCAACTACCGCCGCTAAATATACTGTGTTCCTCGCCGGTTCCTCGTTGTGTGTTTGAAGAAATTTTAGGTTTGTGGGCGTGGCTAATACTCCCGCGTCAACATGCATAGGTCCAATCAGAATGTCTCTTGTAGATTCTACATCCGCTACCATACAGGCGCACGACAGATTGAACACATTGTTACTTTCCATGTGTTTTTAGTTCTTTTATTGCGCACTTTTTATTGTTTCATGTAATTTCGGAGGCTGTAGGATATCCATAAAGACTCGTCCTTGCAGCACTAGTAGACTTTGTGCATTAACGGTAAGCGGAATAGTTTACGCCATAAAATCAAGTGTGCTCAAGATTCTTAAATAACCTTACCTCAGCAGCAAGTTGGGAAAACTACACAGTAACGTTATGCATGTCACCTTATGAAATTACCTTGCTTTATGTAATTGCCATAGCGAAAATAGCAACATTTGGTTTTATTAGGCCTTACATGAAAATTAAGTAACGTTACGTCATTGAAGTTTGTGTTATATCCTATCTTTGTAGTTCTTGACCTGTCAGTCATGCTGTTTAAAATAAACTGTCAAGAGTGCTGGACATTTGCATCCTCTAATTCTCATTATGAGCCTTTACAAGAGTTTCTGATGACTCCTGGAAGCCATTTATTATGTACACATATTGTACATGCTTTATGGTCAAATTGATCAAAATAACAATACCACATGCAGCACTAATGTCATACGTTAAACAAAAAAGTTCAAAATGTTTGACCTTTTCATTTTACTGCTCCAACAGCAAAGCCATGAGTAGCGGGAGAGATGATAACCTCCTGAGGATGACGAAGGACGACCTGCAGCGCTGGATCCAGGAAGAGGTGGACCGGAACCCTCATTTGATGCAGAGACGTGAACAGCTTGCACAGGTGGAGGAGTGGGTGAAGCTGAGGGAGAGAGACTCAACCTACACCCGCCTTCTGTACAGCAATGCCTGCGAGTAAGTTGTGTTTTTCAGTGACTAATGCCAATATCTTGAAGTATTGGTGACCGTTTGACTGTTTAAATCAGATCAGTCCTTGAGTGTGAGTCGGTGATGAAGGGTCTTTATGGAATGCTGGGATTGGACTACAAAGACGAGGACTCGGAAGAAGAAGGAGGAGGAGAACCGCGACCACAGGACGTCATTCATATACCACATGATGTGGATAGACATGAGATTAGTGTTTGTAATGGAGATGATGATGATCTTGTTGTCATTGATCTGGGAGGTAAGTGACAAACATTATAATAATTTTTTTTTTTACATTATGGCATACCATTTTGGGCTCATGATTTTGGTTATTCTTTTGCAGCCACGAAAGAAACCTTGGAGCCAATGGTGAGGATGTTAACTTAAAAAAAAATGGTGTTACACATGCTGATCTTATTTTGGACTTATCATTTTTCATTGTCTTTTTCATTGTTTTTATTAATTTTTCAGTGATCATTCTATTTTATGAATTATTTTTCATTTATCTTTCTTTCAGGTTGAAAAGGTGACTATGGCCATTCAGAAGACATCCAGACTTCTTCAGGGCTTAGTCCAGATGGTGAACAAAACCTCAAGCGCTGCACCACCATCATCATCATCATCCAACAGACCCTCATCGAGCTCGACCCCCGACAACAGCCGTTCTGAATCGGTCACAAATTCTAGACCAATCAAGACTGAACCTGAACTGACAGCAATAACAGCTAATGAAATGATCATTTCAAAACAACACGAAACCGCTCCTAGTCAAAACTACACAGCCATAAAATTAATCAAGACAGAACCTCAATTGACAGCAGTGTCTCCTTCAGAAATGTCTTCGATTCCAAGCAAACAACCAGAAACTATTATCAGTGCTAATTCTGGATCCATTTCAAAAATAAAATCTGAGCCTCAGACGTCAGTAGTTAAGTCAGAAATGTCTTCGCCTCCTAGCAATTCCAAACTATTCAAAATGCATTCAAGTCATAAATCAGAATCCATTGCAGGACTGAAAACTGAACCTCAGCTGACAGCATTAACTCCTGAAATACATTTGCTTGAAAGCGATTCAGAACAATCCGAGTGTTTCAATTCAGATCGCAGTGCAACAGTTAAAACTGAACTTAAATTATCAGCTATGTCTTCTCCTGAAATCCCTTCACTTTTAGGTGATTCACAACAATTGAAAGCTAGTTCCGGTCATAATTCAGCATCCATAGCATCAAATGAGTCTGATCCTCAAGTGACACCATTGACCGCTTCAGAAGTGTCTTCGCCTTTAAGCACTACAGAACAAATGGACACTTTTGCCAGTGATGATACAGCATTAATTGAAACAAACCAGACTGAGCCTGAATCAACCTCAGCACCTTCTCCTGAAGGGTCACCGTTGCCGAGGATTTCAGAAGAACCTGAAACTACTCCAAGTGATGATGCAGCTTTCATTGAAACCAACCAGACTGAGCCCGAGTCGACCACGGAGAATTCTCCTGAAGCGTCACCGTTGCCGAGGAATTCAGAAGAACCTGAGAATGATTCGGAATCCACTGACAAGACGGAAAAGCCAAAAACGAGGCGCAAATCTGCTAAACTAGGTCCATCAACCAATCTGAGATCAAAAAACTCTACATCCGTCACCAGCACTTCCAGCCCGCAAGAAGAAACAAGTGAACCACCATCACCTGCAGATAGTTTTGAGGAACCGTCTGACTCGGAGGACCCAGAGTACCTGCCGCCTAATAGTCCTATACCCAGTGATGATGATCCCCCTGAATCCCCCCCCTCTAAGGCATCGACCAATAAACCTGATAATACCTCCCGCAACGATGCTTCTGTGGAACCTTCCAAAGCTGCAAAAAGTAAGTTTTATTTTTTTATTTATAAAGTATAGCTTTAACTTCTTAGCCCTCAAACCGTATTCACTTTATAGCCCTTATTCCTGTAATTGTGGACAAATGTGGGCACTGAGGACTCAGGTGTGATCCTAATTTTTATTTATTATAAATGTTATATCACTGTCTTCGATAAAGTTTTGTCTATCCATTTATGGTGTTTTTTTTAATTTTGGGGGTATTTTTGAATTTATTTACTTCAAAAAGTACCAAATTTTCTATCTAAATTATTTCTATGTAAATGAATTTCTATCGTTTTATTTTTTTAAGTACATTAAAATATCATTCCTGTAAGTTCTTAGAGCTAAAACCTAAAGATGAAGTTACTTTGCTGTCACCTGGTGTCTTATTTTGGCTTATTTTAGACTGCTCTAAATTAGTTTTTCACATTCATTTCTATGGGTGCCCATTTTTGACCCAAATACAAGATTAAGGAGGTTTTTTTTTTTCACCCACTTAACATTGTAGAATTGAGTCCAAAAAAAAATTGTGTGTGTTCAGGAGGCTAACTTAGAAAATGTAGCCAAGTCTTATACCGATCAGATCAAGGGAAGTATTTTTAAAAAATAAATCCATACTATTTTGCCCACATTTGTCCAGAATACGGTTTTAGGGTTAAGCATTGTATATTGCGTTACAGATGTACCTCATCTGTTATGAATAATCTTACATTTTGATTTCTGTCATGCGTTTTAGTTAAAATAAATATTTCCCTTGAAAATATTTAAAAATTTATTCTATATTCAGCAAAGATTCAATCAGCAAAGATGAAAAAAAAAATATTATAACTTGGTTAATATGTTTAGAAATTTGTGGGGTTGAATGTCCAGTAAAAGTGTTAATAAATTAGTGTGTATAAAATAACATGGTTTTTGTCACTGCTCCCATCCATCCATCTATCTATCTAGTCAGTAACAGTGTGTTTCCTCTGTTAATGTTATTCTTAGGTTCCAAGCCTTCATTAAACGATTCCTCTGCGTCTTCTAAAGCACATAAAACTTCAGAGATAAAGCTCAAAACTCCAGAGGTAAAGCTCAAAACTGAGGAGACAAAGCTCACTGTTCGCACGGAAGTTTTGGGGAAAAGGAAGCCCAATTTGTGGAGCCGGGGAACAGTACAAGAAGTCCAAACGATGGGTAAGAATGGTCTATTCTGTATCTTTCCAAACAAAAGGAAAGGTTTTGGTTGTGTTTTTTTACCAAGCAAGCATTTCTTATTCATTGTGGTATTCATTGGTTATAAATGATCTCATCTTCTTTTTTTCTGTTTTTAGAGAAGGGCAACAAATATATGGTGGAGTTTAAGCATGGGAAACAGATTCTGCTGTCTGCTAATCAAGTGGCCCCTGTAAAGCGTCCTGTGCTCACCGATTTGTTTGTTGGCTGTCGTGTCGTGGCAAGCTACAAAAATGATGCAGGGAAGACCTTGTTTAATTCTGGTGTGCTGGTTGAGCTTCCAGAGCGCAAGAATCGCATGAGGTGAATTTGTGAGCGCAGAATATATTTGAAAGTTTCTCAAAAAACATTCTGTATGAAAATTTTCTTTAGAGATACAGTGGTGTGAATAAGTTTTGACACCCATGTAAAAGTTGCATAAAAAGAGGAATTAAAAAAATCATCTTTTGGATATTGATCTTAATGCCTTAATTAGAAAAATGAGGGAAAACTCCAACCTTTTAGGACATACATTTTCTTTGTGAATGAATAATGTATCATAAATAAATAAATGTTTTTCCTTAAAATACAGGGTGCATAAGTCAGGACCCCCCTATGTTAAATTCCCATAGAGTCAGGCATATTTTTATTTTTAAAAGCCAGTTATTTCATGGATCCAGGATAATATGCATCCTGATAAAGTTCCCTTGGCCTTTGGAATTAAAATATCCCCACATCATCATACACCATTCACCATGCCTTGAGACTGGCATGGTTTTACTTCAGTTAGCCTAATAGCTGGTTTGATTTGCATTGAAAGATGATCTTATGGAAAGTACCCCATGCCAATCTCTAGGTGTGGTGGAAGGTGTGTGATGATGTGGGTCTATTTTAATTCCAAAGGCCAAGGGAACTTTATCAGGATGCATATTATTCTGGATCCATGAAATAACTGGCTTTTAAAAATAAAAATATGCCTGACTCAATGGGAATTTAACATAGGGGGGTCCTGACTTATGCACCCTGTATTTTAAGGAAAAACATTTATTTGTTTATGATACATTATTCATTCACAAAGAAAATTTGTGTCCTTAAAGGTTGGAGTTTTCCTCATTTTTCTAATTAAGGCATTAAGATCAATATCCAAAAGATGATTTTTTTTATTCCTCTTTTTAGGCAACTTTAGCATTGTTGTCAACTTATTCACACCACTGTATTTCTAAAGTTTTACTAAATGTTTTTGTCAGGTTCTTAGTGTTTTATGATGGTGGCTTGGCAGCTTATCTGGCACTGCCAGACTTTCACGTTGTCTGCAAACAATGTAAGAGATTCTCTTTCATACTCTAGTTTAATAAATCCCCTGAAAACACTTGAATTTTTTTTTAAAACGTTTGTTTTTCTTTGCAGTTAAAAAGGTCTGGAGGGATATCGAGGATGAGACAAGTCGGGCGCAGGTGAAGGAATATATGCGTGTCTTTCCCAACCCCATTGCTGTGGTGCTTCGCATGGGGCAAGACACAAAGGCGGTGCGAAATGGCAAGTTTGAGGCCTGCACGGTGCTTCAGTTGGATGGCAGCCTGATCCAGATCTGCTATAAGGTGAAACTGAGTCAGTTTCTAAGTTCTAACCTTTCAACTGAATCATTTAGTGCCTTTTATACAAACGTACGTGAAAGTCAGTGGGTACTTCATGAGCATATGTCATATTTTAAACTCACTTGACAA
Source organism: Cyprinella venusta (assembly GCA_038021265.1). Taxonomy (NCBI): domain Eukaryota; kingdom Metazoa; phylum Chordata; class Actinopteri; order Cypriniformes; family Leuciscidae; genus Cyprinella; species Cyprinella venusta. The sequence continues at coordinate 25,251,593 of CM075878.1, read as the reverse complement.
GCCCCACTGACAGATTTAAGGAGTTTCTGATCTTGAATGCTGGATTTTGATGCTGATAAATGTGTTGTTGTTATTTTCAGAAAGACAAGCACAAAGAGTGGGTTTATAAAGGCTCAGACAAGTTGGAACACATTATAAATATCAAGAAACGTCTTTCTAAAGACAGTCCGGAACAAACCTCTCCAAAGAGAACACAACAATCGCCTCAGCAGAAAACTCAACAACCTGATAAAACCGGTATTCATTCACTTTTTCTGTATGCGCATTTAAAACTAGACCTGTGTCCGTATTCTGTAATATAATATATTGCAATAATTATCGTGCATGGTATTGTTAACTTGGGCACTTCAAAAAGCAGTGACTAAATCTGCATACATTGTAATCTGAATTTGGTTTTCTTTTCCAACAACCGGTTCAATTTTACAATACAGTATGGCGTATAAACAGCCATCAAACAGCCATTCAGATTTTTGTATTCAATATGGTGTTAATCAAGTGATATCAAATATATAAATACTTAAGACTTAATATTTTCAAACATTTGTTTACACGTACATTTTAACATGCCAGCCCAGAAAATAAATCTACATATTCTTCTGATTCTTTTGTGAAATTGGTTTACTTTATAAATTTGTATTGTGTATTATTTTATTGTATTAGTATTGATTGTTTTAGTATTTATCTCCGATTCTGTTTCTTGTTTAGCAGGAAATGCCGTGCCTCAGCACAACAAAACTTCCTCCTCGACAAAAGTGGACTCACCGACAGTTACATCAACGACTGTTACCTCAGCAACTGACACTCCCGTACGCGTGACCCGACAATCTGATACCACAGTCCCCAAAAAACCATCTATCTCCCCTCAAACTATCATGTCGGCAGCTTTCCAGCCGAAGGTCATCCTCAAGAGGTTGCCCATCTCACCAGCTTTCGGTGTGTCGAAGGGTAGAACGCGAACAGCAAAATCTGCTATGGCAATCAGTACTTCACGTTTAAGGTGAGTAACGGGCGTGTATTAGTTAAATATGGGATGGTATGGAATACTAACCACCGGACAATATATTCCAGAAGTGAAAAACGACCCGCCCCTGATGAGGAAGAAGAGTGTGTTTCTGAGGAAGAGAGACATGTCTCAGAGCAAGTCCAGCACAAGTCCATATACTTGTATCACCGCTGTTGTCCAGCATGTCTGGATGGGGTAAGACCATCTCAGGTCGACATGCATCGCGGTGAAAATCCGCTTCTTATCCCATTGCTTTTTAAGTTTCGGCGAATGACGGCTCGGAGGCGCATCGATGGAAAGGTGGGTGGTGTTTGTGGAAGTTAATCCATTAGGCATTCTATAAAATCATTATAGAACTATATTGAATGTATGCTACCATTCAAAAGTTTGGGCTAGTAAGATTTTTTTAATGCTTTTGAAAGAAGTGTCTAACTGTACGTTCACACCGCCACCGACTTGAGCGGCAAAGAAGCTCTGTCGAGGACACTTGTCAAAAAGTATGGGGAGGCTTGTTGATACTTTGGACGCTCTGACATGGCAGGGAGAAGAGAAGAGTCACAATATGAAATGTAATAAACTGAAAAAACAAGCAATACGTTGAGGAAACCTTGTATAATGACAGCATTCTTATAACTGCATTTTTATAACTCACATTTGTATTTCACAATATATATATATATATATATATATATATATTAGGGCTGTCAAAACGATTAATCGCGATTAATCGCATCCAAAATAAAAGTTTGTGTTTACATAATATATGTGGGGGCACTGTGTATAATTATTTTAGATATATTTAAATATACACACATGCTTGTATATATTTAAGAAATATTTTCATGTATGTTCTGTATATAGATTTATATATAATTTATATTATATATAAATACAAATATTTTATATATAAATAATATTTTTTTCTTTAATATACATGCATGTGTGTTTTTTATATATATACAAAATAATTATACACAGTGGCTCCACAAATATTATGTAAACAAAAACTTTTATTTTGGATGCGATTAATCGTTTTGACAGCCCTAATATATATATATATATATATATATATATATATATATATATATATATATTTATACAAATATATATATTTATATACATATACAAATATTGTGAAATACTATTACAACTCAAAATAAGCATTTTCTATTGTAAAATATTTTAAAATGTAATTTTAAAATACAATACTTTTCAGCAACTATTACTCCAGTCTTCAATGATTTCTTCAGAAATCATTCTAATTTGCTGATTTGCTTGCTGAGAAACGTTTTCGTGAAAAATAAAAATCAATGTTGAAAAAAGTTCTTTGTGATAACCATGATACTTTTTTCCAAAATTCTTTGAGTAGAAAGAGCAAGAGAGCAGCGTTAACCGACCCCCAAACTTTTGAAAGGAGGTGTTTCTCTGCATGGCAGCTGCACATTAATTTTATTATCGTAATGTCTCCTCTTCGCTCTCTTTAGGTGTTTTTCCACATTTTCTATCGTTCTCCGTGTGGGCGGAGCCTGTGTGACATGCAGGAAGTGCAAGAATACTTGATTGAAACGCGTTGTGACTTCCTCTTCCTGGAAATGTTCTGCATGGACCCGTTCGTGCTTGTGAATCGTGCCCGACCCCCTTCCACATCAGTCAGCCAGCCTCACCTCTTCCTGCCGGACATCTCTGTGGGTAGGGAGGTGTTGCCTGTGCCCTGTATTAATGAAGTGGACAATACTCCTGCTCCTAATGTCACTTATACAAAAGACAGAATTCCAGCTCCAGGTGTTTCCGTCAATACAAGCTTGGACTTCTTGATCGGCTGTGACTGCACGGATGGCTGTCGGGACAGGTACTTGACTAAAATTGGTTTGAATTTTACATTATGGATGACATTATTAAACACATTTGACATGTGACAGGTCAAAGTGCGCATGCCACCAGCTGACCATTGGGGCCACGTCCTTATGCAGTGGCGGTCCAGTAGATGTTAGTGCTGGATACACACATAAGAGGCTATCAGCAAGCTTGCCAACAGGGTAAGAAATGACCTCTCTCTGATTCTTGTTGGAATTGCCTCTCTTTGATTATAATGGAATTGCCTCACTAAAATCAGATGTATTGCATTATTGTTACAGTGTTCATTTTATTGAAAAAAAAAAAAACAGCCATGATCTGCTCCAGATCAGTGCATAACTAGATACACTATCATTTAAAAGTTAGTTTGTGATCAGTAAAATTTTGTTTAAATTAGGGCTGTCAAACGATTAATCACGATTAATCGCATCCAAAATAAAAGTTTGTGTACACATAATATATGTGGGGGCACTGTGTATAATTATTTTATATAAATACACACACTTGTATATATTTAAGAAATATTTGCATGTATATACTTTATATAGATTTATATATAATTTATATTATATATAAATATAGATATTTTAGATATAAATATTTTTTTTCTTAAATATACATGCATTTGTGTATATTTTTATACATGTATTATATATATATATACATACATACATACATAAATACATATATATATATATATATATATATATATATACAAAATAATTATACACAGTGCACCCACATATATTATGTAAACACAAACTTTTATTTTGGATGTGATTAATCATTTGACAGCCCTAGTTTAAATGTGTTTGAATAAAGCTATAAATTTAGTAAAATATCACTATTGTGCAATATTATTACAATTTAAAGTAACGTTTTTCTATTTTAATAATATTATATCATAAAATTATAAAATAATATTAAAATCCAACCTGGTAGCGTATCATTTTCTCACCTCAAAAATTACCAACGTTGGGAAAACTTACTTTTAAAAGTAATGCATTATAATATTGCATTGCTCCCTAAAAAAGTCAGTGACCTTTAATGGAAAGTTACATTATTTTTGTGTTAATTTTTCTAGACTTGCCTATATGACTTTTAATAATAAATAAACAAAATCTCTAATCTTTCACAACAAACGTGAAATGTATAAGCCTTCTGCTGGATTGCAGAAAAATAGGTCGCAGTAGAAGTAAATTCAACGCTCTTATTTTAACAATAAAAATAAAGAAATTAAACAAATATGATGTTCATCTAAAGTCTTTTTGTTCTTATTAGTATGGTTTAATTGGCTCATCAAAGGTCACCAGTAAAGACATCGGATAATAGTACATTAAATATATTAGTGTTAACATATTAAATTATTGTAGGTTTGCATAATATTCTAAGTTTGCATTTCACTGTTTTTATACTGAAGGTATACTGAATCTGTTTTTGTATGAGTTCTGCATGAGTAAATACCTGCTTATATTTAGTCTAGAACTACAATAACCATCATGTTCACACTGCACACAAAACCTCTGCATTTATTCCTGATTTCTCTCAACATGGGAACAGAGGTGTCAGTCAAAACAACGTAACATGCTTTGCTTATTTCCAAAAGTAAATGGTAAAAGGTAATGGGCTACTACTCATTACTTGAAAAAGTTGTCTGATTACGTAACTCCTGTTATATATGTAATGCATGACAATCCAACACTGAAAAATGTCATTACACTTATGTTTAAACACCCTCACTCTTTCCATCTCTATAGGGTGTACGAGTGTAACCCTCTGTGCCGCTGTGACCCGAGAATGTGCAGCAACAGGCTGGTTCAGCACGGTCTACAGCTGCGGCTGGAGCTATTCATGACACAGCACAAGGGATGGGGCATCCGCTGCAGAGATGATGTGGCCAAGGGCACGTTCGTCTGCGTTTTCACTGGTAACCAATCATGCATTTGAACTGAAGACCTTTTAGACCCAAACATTTACTTCCTCACCCACCTCGTTCTATCACCTCATAGGTAAAATAGTGAACGAAGAAAAAGTGAATGAAGATGAGACGGTGTCCGGCAATGACTATTTGGCCAACCTTGACTTCATTGAGGGGGTGGAGAAATTGAAAGAGGGTTATGAGAGCGAGGCGTACTGCTCAGACACAGAGGTCGAAAGCAACAAGAAGACTATAACCATGAAAACGGGGCCGTTGCGAAAAAATACTCTCTACCAAGAAGACACTAGCAGTGGCGAAGGTGTGTTGTGTGTGTAAATATTCACAATATAACCAAGAAAATGTTTTGGTTTACTTGGGTTTGTAGGCTAACTGAATTTTTCTTTTCTCCATTTTCATAGAAAGAGAAGAACCTATGGAGCTGGTCACAGAACAAGAGAAAATGAAAGGTAAGATGCAGTGTGATGTGTTATTTATATACTGGTATTGTTTTTATTAATATTTTAAATCTGCCTTAAATCAATTTAAAAAAAAAATTATATATATATATATATATATATATATATATATATATATATGTATATATATATATTAGGGCTGTCAAAACGATTAATCGCGATTAATCGCATCCAAAATAAAAGTTTGTGTTTACATAATATATGTGGGTGCACTGTGTATAATTATTTTGTATACATATAAAAACACACATGCATGTATATTTAAGAAAAAAAAATATTATTTATATATAAAATATTTATATTTATATATAATATAAATTATATATAAATCCATATACAGAATATACATGAAAATATTTCTTAAATATATACAAGCATGTGTGTGTATTTATATATCTAAAATAATTATACACAGTGCCCCCACATATATTATGTAAACACAAACTTTTATTTTGGATGCGATTAATCGTGATTAATCGTTTTGACAGCCCTAATATATATATATATATATATTTAAATATATATTTAAATGTTTAGCATTTTTCCCCGATTTAGGTTTGATTTATAATTTAAGTATTTTAGTTTAGTAATTTTTGTTTACGTTAAGTTTTTCTTTTTCAATTTTTTTATTTCAATCCTAGTCCTTATTTATTTCAAAATCCTTGTTAGATGGAGAGTAAATCGGGACTTTTTGTCATCCCATTTTGTATTATTTGCTGCTGATGGGGAAAGTACATAATAGCAACTACCAGAGAGTATGAAAGTTTAAGGCATACTATGGATGTACATCATAAAATCTTTGTCATAAAGTAAAAAGTGTTAAGACTGCCCTGATTTGTTGTGAGTGTTGACACGACCTCCATATCATTTTCATTTATGCATTGGACAGAGCCTTTTCTCCAATTCAAATTGCTCTCAAGTTGTACATTTTTACAAGTTCATGTATTCCCTTGGATTTTCCCCTATAATTTTATTATTACTTTGTTCGACAACATTTAAATGCTTGTGTAGTTGCTTTAGCTTTATCTTTGATATAAAACAGACTAATCCTAAATTCAGTTTTGGATGCATAGCATGCAAATTGGGATGCAATTTGCTAAATTGCTCAATGCTAAATTGTATAGGTTGAAATCTAGCAACCATCATTCATGCTGCTCTATTATGTAGCAAACTTGCCTGATGTTTTTCTTGTCCTGTCCTCTTTACCTGTCCAGTCTGTAATGAGTCCTTAGGCGCGAGAATACTATCCCATAAGCCACAAGAAGCATCTAAAGATGCTCTGAAGAAAGTGACCAAACAAATAAGAGAGGACGGTCAGTTTTTATTCTCTTAAAGAATCATTTTTTTAAAATCATTTTATGTTTTTAGCATTTAATTTAATTTTCTGAGTCTATAATTTGTGTTTCTAGGTCAAGAGACCTCTGGTCCAAAGCGTTGCTTTGCCATAAAGTCCTGCAGGAGAAGAGTAAAACCATTAGAAACCACTGACACACAAAATGAGAAAACTAGGACAGCTCTGTCTGCCAACACCCGCAGACTGTTCAATGGCGAGGAGACCTGTTACATTATTGACGCAAGACAAGAGGGCAACCTCGGCCGCTACATCAATGTAAGCTAAACCTAAGCCTTTTGTGATTGTAAATGTGTCAACAATAATACGAATTTGTAAAAAATTATGCACTTTTAGATTTTTGTTTTACCATTAATCATGCCTCTCTCAACAGCATAGCTGCAGTCCGAATTTGTTTGTCCAGAACGTCTTTGTGGACACTCATGACCTCCGGTTTCCATGGGTGGCATTCTTTGCCAGCAAGTCAGTTCCTTGATTCATAACAGCTTGTTTACCAATTAAATTGTGTTGATATACTTCAAAATGAGTGATGTTTACCCACGTTTTAAATGGGAACTCTATGGATTTCATAAGTGTTTCCTAATTCAAAATCATAAATGAACTAAATTCTTAGGGGCCAATCACACAGAGTGTTTTCTATTCAACTACACAAATTTTCAATTTCAAAAAATTGAATTTGAAATCGTTGCTTTTCTGTGTAATGCTAGACGAATTTGTTTTTGCAGTTAAAAATGTGAGACGCAGGTCAGTGGAATGAAAAAAAAAAAGTGGTTCTATGACTATGGTGGGATTTATGCACATTTGTTGAAAATAGCCTGTATGGGCGGATTGTTCACATGGTGTTGGCATAAGTTTTTTTTTTTTTTTTTTTTTTTTACATGATGGATGCACATTTTAATCTTTTTCTTTTAATTATTACCATGTTGGGCTGCGTGCCTTTGTTCATTAATGCATCAACTCAGAATGCATAATATTGGTTCTTCTTACACACAATTAATAACAAATAATTGCTTGTGTTACATGAGAAAATAAATAATTTTTGTCTACGTGATGTATTAGATTTAATGCAGGTTCGGGTCACAGTCTTTCTTTAATATGGGTCGGGTACAGAATTAAATTAGTGCTGCTGTCGGATAATGACTCAGCTGTTCTGTTAAGTACTTCGGGTTTACCAAACAGGAGTCAGGACCCGTGAAGGACTCAGGGGCCATTCACACAGGGTACATTTTTGGAGTTAAAAACACCAGACGCATGGAAGTGGAACATAAATGCATTCTGTTTCTGTGTGAGCAAAAGACACAAGACTCGTGCGCAAGTCGCATCAGTAAACTAGGAAACAGTAAAGCAGTGGAATGGGAAAACACTTTCTGTGTGAACAGCCCCTCAGCCATATTTTAATTGCCTGACAAGATTCTTAATGTGTTTGTGTGTGTGTGTGTTTTTTTTTTTTCTTTCTTCCGTCTTTATCAGGCGCATCAAGGCAGGTACGGAGTTGACGTGGGATTATAACTATGAGGTGGGCAGTGTGGAGGGGAAGGTTCTGCTCTGCTGCTGTGGCTCATTGCGGTGCACTGGAAGACTGCTCTGATCTGTCCCTTTCAACATAAAACACTGAAGCTTTCATTGTGTTGTTGACTTTCATCAACGTGTCAGAAATATTGGTCACTGTTCTGGAAGTACATTGAAATATGAATATGAAAAGTATAATACAATATATTAAAGTGTGTTTTTTATTGGGTTTTAACCTCTACAAAAAATGTGAGTAGTCATGTATCTGTGTGTAAATAAAATTTGCAAGTATCAAAAACGACTCCAATTGTAAGATTTGTCTTGTATGTTTTTTTTTTTTCAGTCAAATATTCAAGTTTTTTTGGAAAATAATGCAGGATATGAACAATACCACTAAAATAAGAAATTCTAATGCAAATGTATTGGTAAAACTCAGACTTGCTATTTATAAAAAAGTTAACTACTGTGTGTGAGTGTGTATATATATATATATATATATATATATATATATATATATATATATATATATATATATTAAAAACGCTAGTGGTTATTTGTGAAGACACTGGTGGCTATGTATTAAGTATGTTTGGGTAAATAAACTTTGGGTAAACTGTTTGGGTAAAACTGAGTAACATTTTTGCACTGTTCATATCGAATGTACAAATGTCCCGCGCGCGTGATATAAACAACAAGGTTTTAGAGGAGGGACCGGAAGTAGTTTTTTTTCTACACTGTTTATTTGGTCTTGAGTGAGAAAATTTAGCCGAAGCGTCAACACGGATTTTCTTTGGGATAAACGGACAGGGCTGGCTGCTAAAACGGTGAGTACAAAACATAATTGTTCTGTCTGCCACTATTTGCCCCTATCTCAGCCGAAAAGAACAAGAACGAGCATTTGAGAAATGGCCAGTTGAAGATTAGAAGATCTCAAAATGGCCGTCGACGCGTAAAGAAGCTAGTCAGCTAATATGTTATATTCGTATCTTCCGTTTTCAAAAGTTACGACACCATGTCATGTATCGTCCTTACCGCAATAATTTAGTTTAACATTAGAGACGATTAATAATTGACTTCCTTTCCGTTACGCTGCAAAATTAAATGGTAACTTAATTAAAATTACTTGCTAACGTTAGTTGGTTAGCTGGTCCAGCGTTATACGTTGCTGCAAATATGTTGTTTTTACTTTTAATAAATAATGCATTATAAACAACTGATCACATCGAGTATTTTCCTTATATGTGGTTTCTTATAGCCTGGTCTGCCGTTTCTTTGCTAAATATAGAAATTGGCTCGAATAACTGGCTCTTGATATAGTTTTGGGGCAAACTTTCTCTAAGAATGTAACGTATTTTAAATGTCAGTTTACTTTTTTTCCAGATTATAAATGCTCTCGAATAAATTTAGGCTAATTTAATTTTAATTCTTATTTCTTTGCTAAATTAATTTTCTAAAGCCTCATATGATTTTTTCATTAATATGTTTTATGCAATACCAGGATAGGATACATATAAAAAACGCCCAGTCCTGTATGTTATCCTTGATGTATAATTTTTAAATGTATATATTTTTGTGTTTTCCATGCAGACCTATTGGCATAGTGTTCATTACTGTATGACAGTAACAAACATGTTTCAACAACCATACAAAAGAGAATAATGTGGCAATGTTTTATCAATTAAATTAAAATTAAAATCAAACCTTCTTCATGTTTAAATCATTTTCTGTCTGTTCTCTAAATGTGTTAACACCCATTTTAGACCTGCCTCTCTAAACTGCCAACATATGGACAGTCATTTGACTCCCAAAAGCCACAAGATTAGTGAAGCACTTTCATTTTATTTTCTTGTTTATCTTAATCAATTTTATGTTCTATCTCGAGCAGATGCCACACTCCAGACGGTACCCGTCCTCGGAAAGGGCCAGCCACAGCAGCTACCAAGATCGTTATCGGGACAGAGACCGAGAGCGAGGGAGAAAACCTCGGCATCGGCGCTCGCCGACATTCTCCTCCAGCAGTGAACGTGAGAGGAGAGGGAGAGGACACAGGCAGGAGGCCGGCTATGCCAGATCCAGGAGGTACGTTCGTTGTGTTGTGAAAGGACTGGCCAAAATTAAAACAACAAAAAAAATCAATCAAATAATTTAATAGTAATATTTCCTTTTATAAATATGTCTGAAATGGCACCCTAAACACTCACAGTCTTCCTACGAGTCTGCACTTTCATGACCAGGCTGTTGATTTTGGTTTACTTTTTGTTGTCAGAACATGACAAACATTTAACGTTTTTTTTTTTAATTCTTTACACATTTCCAGTCTTTTTTCCTCAACAAAATACATTTCTTGATAGAAACAATTATTTCGGCATGTGTTAAATGGGTGATAATGTTTCCAATCATGAAGCCCGGTTTGTGTTGCCTGACTTTGATCTGTGTTGCACATATCTTCAGCACAGTTTGCAGTGCAGGCTGCAATATTAAAGGTATAGCGGAGGATTTTCTTTTTCCGGGTGGGTAGTCTATACTATTGGTCCACCTAAGTGTCAGTCATTCTGGTGATATGTTTACGTAAGGCCGTCGTACGTGCTCATCTCTATGTAGTTTTCACTTTCTGGTGTATTATGTCGGAGTTACGGTTTCAGCCATTCCTTTGAAAATGACTGAGGGTCAAAAGAGAAAAAATGTATACGAAGTGTATGATAAGAAGAGAAAGGCCACAGAATATAGAAACAAGACCAGAGTGATTTTGGGTGAATATCACACGCTGGCGTGCGCTAAAAGCACAGGTCGGGCTTCTCACTGATGCCGCAGTCGCGAAGATTCTACTAGACAGGTAAAGTTTGTCATGCTATTTGGAGAAATCCATTTAAAATCACTAGTAAAAGTTAATGCAAGCGACTTAGCAATGCTAGCCATGCTAGTCATGCACTGCATAGACACGGTAAACATTTGACCAAATGGTAAATGGTATCGCGCTGAAATATTCTAAAACCGTGTGTGTTCATGTGTTCATATTCTAAAACCGTGTGTGTTTATTATTACACAAACGCAACAAGCTACTTCTCCATATGCAACTATGTATAAAAATAACGTATTAATAGGCCTACCTACGTATTAACAATGAGACATGTTAGGTTAAGGACCAACGTAATAGCACTGCTCATATGTTGCCATGTAACATAATTGCGATTTGCAAAATAGTTTCCTCAGAACGTATTTCGTGTGATACAGGGTTGCACATATCATGTCTTGAGCCCTCGGTCACTCAATCGATCAGTATAATAAGTAAATAAAACACGGACGGGCATTTGACATTTACATTTTTTTTTAAAAAATTGGAGAGGGCGGGTCTTCTCTAAATTTCGGAAAGATCCTCCGCTATACCTTTAATATTACATGTTTTGTCTCTGAGAAAAGCATATTTGACTGTGGCTTGAGTTGACAGGAGAAATACAAATTTGTTCATTAACAAAAACAGTAACTTCTGTTGAAATTGGAACAACCTAAATTTTATAAGATTTTGAGTTTTATTTAAAATAACCATTGGTATTCCATAGTATCATACATTAAGATCATGATGGACAGTTAAAACCATGCATATAGCACATCAATATCATGATAAAATGTATCTATATGGTTTCTTTGGTATTTACCACACAAATTTTAGTTAAACAATAGAGAAGATTAATAATTGATTACCTTGGCATTACACTAAAAAAGAAATGTGAATTAAAATAACTGTAGCTAGTTAGTTAGCCTATCTATCCATTGCTGTAAAAAAATAAATAAATTATATATATATAATAAAAAAGCATATTAGGGGCATATAATATTTTAATGACTATCAATTCAATACCAGGAAGTAAGCAATGACTTGAAAGAATCATTATGTCTGTTAGTGATTGTATGGTATAAACGTGCTCATCTTCTTCCCAGCTACGACAACCGATCTTCAGACCGCAGGCCATACGACAGACACTACGGCGAGAGCCATCGGCGCCTGGACCACAGCCGGGAACGGGACAGGGATCGCGACAGGGAACACGGGACGCCGAGCAACTACTTCTCCCGCGACGCCTCGCCCAGCTACGACTACCGACGGGGCCGTGATCGGGACCGCGAGGACTCTTACCGGAGGAAAGGCAGCAGGCGTAAGCACAAACGAAGGCGGCGTAGAACCAGGTCCTATAGCCCATCCTCCTCGGTGAGTACTTCAATACCCGAGCCTGCTCTTTCCCACCCCCAAATCCCTTCTTCTCTCTCTCAACCTCTACACGCTCCCGTCTCTCTTTCTCCATAACGCTTTTCTTTTCCACAGCCCCAGGATTTGGTAAGTATGAACTCTTTTTGTTTTACGTTCTTTTTGTTGACATTTTGTCTTTTTAATAGCGATAGCCTAAGTCTTGGCTTTCAGTGTTTATAATCGAATTGGGCCAACTGTTACATTATAGTGAGACTCGTTAATGTAAACGTTAAGTAGTAAATGTGTTTGTTGGGAAAGCCTCTGTAATATGCCATAACTCTCATCCATTCTTTATCTTGCTCTATCTACACGCCTATATAACTCTTTCACTGTTTTTTTTTTTTTATTTTTATGAAAGCATATAAATTGCTCCATAACTTCAGCTCTTTTCAATTTCATTTCCAGTCTCCCAGTCGAGCAACCTGTTCCTTTTGTCATGTTGTGAATTAGCAATGCCTTCACTCATGTGCTCTTCTATGAGTAAATGTTTGATGCAGGTTGCTTTTTGTGACTTTTTGTCAGGGTTGCTAGGCAGAGGGATGAGGGGGAGTTTGAAAGCAAGCAAGCAAGAAGGGAGGGGTAAAATGTTATCTTTGACTTGATCCCTTGCACTATATCCCTATCGTTATATATATCTCCTCACGTGGTGTCATACGATTCGCCCCATGACCACCAAACCTACCTACAACAACTACGACACTGCTCGTCTTCGTCGCCGTGGCTACGGCTGCCCCCCTCCACTCTCCCCGCTCCGCCCACCTCCCCTCCTCCCTCTGCGGTCGTGGCGTGATCTCTGACCTGTGACCCTGGCCGGGGCCGAAGCAGCGGAGTGACAGCGGGACACGGGCACTGTGTGTGAGGGACGACGAGGAGGGTCACCTGATCTGTCGGAGTGGCGACGTCCTGCAAGAGAGATGTACACACTGCCACTACTACTACTCCTCTACTCCTATATCGTAACCTTTCTCCCTATCAGTACCAGCACACACACAGGGGAGGGCAGGAGGTCATGATCATGATCATGATCGGTGGTGATGATGATGCTGTCATAGAATGTTCTCCCCTTTTGCCGGAACAGGCAAGGGGGAAGGCATGTCGAACATGTCTTTAGTAGATCCTTTTTATTATTCTTTTCAGTGGGGATGGGGTGTTTGTATTGCTGTGTAGAAATATTATGATCCTTTTTAATTCTTGACTGACAGGTTCCCAGATTTAGCTTTTTTCCTAGTCCCATATTATTCTGGTCTTATTGAAGCATTTGGCTACATCAAGATTCACACTTACCCCTACGTCGTATGCTGTCAATCATTTCGATTTAAAGATTTGATTGCTGTGACATGCACAATATTTCCTTAGGTACTAGTATGCATGTTATTTTTTTTATAGTAAACACAGTCATTTTAGTTTTCGAATTAGCTTAAGGCAGTCCTGTTGTTTTAAAATCCCTCAGTTAAATGTACCTATTCATTAGGGGTCCTTCTGCGTCAGACCTACGCAAAGTCTGTTTCTTTGCGTTTTTTTTTAAACATATGCAGACTATTTTTTTGTTGTTGAAAAAACATGCTTTATTCTTCTCATCGAGAGTGTGCGTAGTGATGATTGTCGTATTTTTTTAGGTTAACCTGAATAGATAGTCATAGTTAAGATTAAAAATGTGATTCTAGGAAACTTGTTTAGGATTTTCTCTTTAAATGCGCTGTCTAATTAAGCTCTTTACATCTCCCCCTCCCCTTTTCTCTACGTCTTTTTCCCTCTGTTTGTCTCTTAGATGAGATTGTCAGCACTTTGGGCGAGGGCACCTTCGGGAGGGTGATGCAATGTATTGATCATCGCAGGTGAGCGTCGTCGCTTAGCGACCAGTCAGCTGCTATATTACAAAGCCAACATGGTGTGAACTCCAAACAAAATGTGTTTCTTTGTCTGTCTAGTTGTTGGGCTGAAAAAAAAAATCTGCTCTGGTAGGTAAAATGCAGTGTGGGATTATTCCAGACAGGATGAAAAGCCAAGGGCTTATAGATTTATGCGTCATGTAAGAAGATATCTGGGTTCCTGCTATATGCCATTTTTGGAAAAGTAGAATATGGAAAAATATTGGCATTTCCAGACATTTGTCCCTATTTAGTTTTCCATGAAAGAAAATTAAGAATTATTTAATGAAATTATATTTATCATGGCAGATGTTTTGTGATTCTTTAGTTGTCAGACACGACTGGATAAATTCAATTTTGAGTTTGTTCTCAAGGTATTATTAGCACCGTATTACAGAGGCTCTAAAAATAACTTTGCAAAAAGAATAAAATATACAGACTTTTGTGTGCGCACAAGAAACCCTTAAACCTTGCATATTGGACAAAACACTGAGCCACCTATTGTGCTATTGTTGTGGCAAATTCACAATCTTTGGTTCAGGTCTCAGTAGAATTAACTTTATTGACAAGTAACAAAGTGAGATGCCAGCTGGCCATCTGATCTTTCATGGGCCAGTGCTCTAGTCTTATAACTTTTTCTTATCGTTGGTGTCCAATTAGCGTTTGTATTATTATCTTTTTACACAATGGGCATCTGTTTTACTATCCTTTTTCTTGGGGGCACATCGTTACATTGTATATAATGTGTTTCTCTTCCAGTGCTTCCCAACACCTGCATCTTTACTACAAGTATTTTGGGTACTTTTCCACTCTATTGTCCCTGTCCTCATGTGCCCCATTCAGACTCATGTATAAGACAGATGAAATATGAAATTCTGCAACACTATCAGCCCATTTCGCTGTTTGGTTTCTTGGCCGCCACAGAGTATGCGTTAAAGCAGACCTAAAACTGCTCTAACGAAAGCTGATTTAAAAAAAAAAAATTGAAACGCTTTAAAAAAAATGTTTTATATATTACCACTCTATTATGTAGACCCTTGAACTTGGCAAATAGGACAGTGCACACACAGCCATATTGTGCCATCAGCCCATTTTGTGTCATCGTTTCTCTGCCGCCACAGAGAATGCCTTAATTTGGACATTAGGGCTTGATTATTAGAGTTACTTACTACCCTAAGCAAAGTCCAATTTTGAGCAAATAGATCTATTTATTCATCTGGATCCATGCTCTTATTTTGTTTCGTAATAAGATGGCAGTGACACAGGAAAGAAATAGCTTATTGTATATATAAAACTAGAAATTGTATTGTGTAAGCACACACATTTTCAGTGCGCATGTGAATAGTTTCTCCAGGGCATAAAAGGTTTCTTGTGTGCGTGCAAAAGTCTGTATATATTTTTTCTTTTAGGTGTTCAATTTTTTGCCACTCTGAGAAAATCAATGAAAAAAAACCTGAGAAAATTAAAATATTTACAGATGACTACTATATACCCAAATATAAAGCTGAAAATAATACATTATGAACCATTTATGGTAAAAATTGTCTGAAAAATGCAGAGGTTTGGAAATTGAGTCTGGAAAAGTGGAAACTGGAAAATGAAAGAACAATGAAATATTAGGTGAAATAAGGACCTTCCCAGCTCTCACCGGTCTATGGCTTTTATAGATCTATAATCAGGGTTTTTGCAATTTATCAGTTTTACTGGTTTTCTCCCTACAACAGACAAGAAATCTAAATGCTATCCATCTTCTTTTTCAAAGCAGAAGTAAGCCATTTCTTGTGACTTCAGATTAGGAATAACAAAGTGGAGTAAATGGTAAAACTATTTGCTCTACAAACCAGTGTTTGATTTTGATAAGTTTTGATAAGTTTGATATGAATACCAGTTTGCAGTATCAAGCAGCACAAAGGACTGTTTTCATGCAGCTGATAGCGGAAGCCTTGCACATTCAAGGTTATAATGGCTGTGCTCACTAACCCATAAATATAGTTCATTCCTTTGATTGCAGAGTTGAAAAAATAGTTAGAGAGCTATCTGACAGATAAGATGTGAGGACATTGCAATGTTTAAACTAATGCTCTTCTGCTTGGTTAAGGGGTGGAGCACATGTTGCCCTGAAAATCATCAAAAATGTGGAAAAATACAAAGAGGCTGCCCGGCTGGAGATCAACGTCCTGGAAAGAATCAATGAAAAGGATCCTGAGAATAAGAAGTGAGTTGGCAGGACATTCTTTACAAAATTAGCATAATTTTTGGAATTGTGAATGAAGTGCTTAAGCACCTAGGTGCAAATTTACCTTAAAAGACCAAAGATGACTTGCTTACAAAAAAATGACACTTTTTAACCTCTACTTTTCTCTCTTTCTCAATTCTTTAGTTTGTGTGTGCAGATGTTTGACTGGTTCGACTATCATGGCCATATGTGTATCAGTTTTGAGCTCTTGGCTCTTAGTACTTTTGATTTCCTCAAAGAAAACAATTACCTGCCCTACTCCATCAGCCAAGTGCGTCATATGGCCTACCAGGTCTGCCTGGCTGTCAAATGTAAGTAGACATTCAAGTAAGCTCTGTGTTTTTTCCCCCCACAAATTGTTTGGACTTCATTTGCCTTGTATTAAAAGGCCAGTTCTGCAATTCATAGTATCATGGTCTGTTTCTCCTCTGCAGATTTGCATGAAAACAAACTGACCCACACAGATCTGAAACCAGAGAACATTCTCTTTGTCAACTCGGACTTCACAATCACATACAATGTGGAGAAGGTAATGAAAGAGCTTGTCATTAGCTTTAACTAAACCAGTATTTTTGTGTGTATGTTAACATATCAGCATCAGCTATTGAAAACCCCAGTAGTGGAGCATATTAACGAACCCCCTTCTCTCTGAGCTAGAAGCGAGACGAGCGTACTGTGAAGAGCACGGCAGTGAGGGTGGTGGATTTCGGCAGCGCTACATTTGACCAGGAGCACCACAGCACCATCGTTTCTACTAGGCATTACAGAGCACCTGAAGTTATTCTAGGTAAGGACAATCACGCCTCATTCATGACTGACCAAAAAGCATGTATTTTAGCAGTACACATGATCCTGAATTTGAACTCGGAATAAATTTTGTTGTTGGCATGAAGCGAAACCAGTTAAGGCACACTAGGACTAGAATGGGTTAATCGCTGCAGCAACAGCACATTAGCTTCTTTTCCACCACAAGGAATTTAATTAGAGTCAGTGACTTCATTCAGCGGACTGCAGGGAATCGTCCAACGAAAGATTGGTTGCCATGAAAGCTGATACCCAACCTTAATCTGTTATGAAATATCCTGCATGTTGCTTTACTGTTAATATAAGAGTGAACGGGTACTGTTATTTATGTGCAGTACTGATCAAATGTTTGAGCTTGGTAAGATTTTTTAAATGTATTAGTCTCAAAATACAGTGAAAACAGTAATGGGGGTGGGGGTGCACAGAAGTCTGAAGTAAAGCAAAGCCAGTGGTTGTTCTGTAGGCAAACATTAGTGCTTTGAACTTGATGCAAGTGGTAATTGGCTTATTTTAAGTAATTTTAAGTCATCTTGAGGCCCTCTTAAAAGTTTAATGAGGTCCCCTAGTTGAGATCCACTGATTTGCACACGTGCTTCTGACTGATACTGTACATTGCCCTGCAAGGTTATGGTTAGAGCCCGACCGATAAAGGATTTTGAAGGCCGATACAAATAATTTTTGTTTTAAAATCCGATATGCCGATATATCGGCCTATATATATATATATATATATATATATATATATATATATATATATATTTTTTTTTTTTTTCCGAAACACGCAACAAAACATTAACAGATTTCCTTAACATAAGTTATTTGTAGTTATTTATGAGTTTTATCTAAAATAATATGATCATGTATTTTAAAAAGAAACTTTTTTCTTTAATTGTCACAACAGAACAGACTGATGATAGTGGCATTAGCTAGCTTTGTGGTTAGCTAGTCTATGATGAGCCATAATTTAGCAATTGATGATGTCATACTGCAAATTGTAAAACATACATTTTCAATATAACAGGCCAAGGAGAGATGATCCGTCTCATTGCTATAACTGTCATGCGCTTTTAAAGAAATACTTCAGTCACATTGTCAAAAGTTAATTCAAAAGTTAAGGACAGTCAGTCAACTACACTGTAACAACGTAACGTAACTATTACTAGCTAATTCCGCTTCACTCTCGGCTTATTTAACAGCAGCAAAACTGGACATGATAGTCACAAATTGTTTAGAGAACTGATGGAGATGTTTTTTAATTGTTATTCAAGCAATGTATGTATCGTGACCAACTCAACGAGTGTTGCCAACAGGAACGGTGTAGAGTGCCCTCTGGTGGACAAACTATACAACTCCAACACTCATGACATGGTTCAAGCGTGTTTCGTCCGTTTTAATTTTATCTTTGAAATATTAATTTATCGGCCATTACAACTGCCGATACCGATAGTTTGGAAAATGCCTAATATCGGCCGATAATATCGGCATGCCGATATATCGGTCTGGCTCTAGTTATGATGCAGTAACATGATGTCACCACTAGATGGAGTTAAGTTAAAAAAAAAAGTATTTGTCATTATTTCTGAACAAGTTTAGGCAGTATACATAATATACTATATTTTAAGGTTTTCTTCTAGTTGAAAACAAACAATATGTGGAAGCAAAAATATAAAGAACAAAATCATGTAATCTCAAGCAACGCGAACGAAAAAAAAACGCTAATAAAGCAGACTGCGCAATTATCAAACGTACATTCATTATCGGGTTTATATTGTTTCACATTCATATTGTTGAGAAAAACAATTCAATCACATGCTTGAGTGAGAAAACGTGCTGCGCTGACAGACATTGCAGAGACAAAGTCTCTGTGCAAAGTGAAATTACTAACAGCACTTTGCATTTTCTGTTCTTAAAGCCGTCTTAAACAAAACTTGAAGGAAGCTTTTGTCTCAAATCATTTTGCTACCAAAAGATATCATCTAGGATCACGATTTCCTCGGGGGTACAGCTGCGCTTACCTGCTGTCAGTAATGCAGTGGTGGACAGCTGCTTCCTCAGTCGACTGGTGTTTCGATTTCATGTGATTTCTCATTGTGGTCGTGATATTAGAATAACGCAGTTTCATTAATAATTGATTCATTTAAAAGTAATTCCATTTTTTAATATCATTTTCATCTAAGTAATTCCAAACTTTGAGGCGGACAACAACATTATGTGATCGAATACAATCCACTTGTTAAACGTGCTCCGTAGCGCCACCCAGCGCATTTAATTATAACTGGAAAAAGTAAAATTCAAATAGTATTTTATTTTTCGATTACCGTATTTTCCGCACTATAAGGCGCACCGGATTATAAGACGCACCTTCAACGAATGACCTATTTTAGAACATTTTTCATATATAGGGCGCACCAGATTATAAGGCGCATAAGATACTGCAGTCACACGTTTGACTGGGTTTGCGTTATGCATCCACTAGATGTGCAAAAGGGAATGTAGCGAGTGAAATAGTGAACCAAATTGTTTTGCCTTGCAGAATTGGGCTGGAGTCAGCCGTGTGACGTGTGGAGTATAGGCTGCATCCTCTTCGAGTACTACCTCGGCTTTACTCTCTTCCAGGTACTAAGTCTAGCTCTGCTACTTTCTTTTTTTAGCACCACTTCTCTGAGTCATGACAGCAGGTCTACACAGCCACTCTTTGTTTATGTATGTGTTCATTAAGCAGCTTAAGATCAGGTAGAATCTGACCAAGGGGTCACAGGTGTTCATGCACGCACACTGTAGCCAAACACCTGTTGTCTGCCCTTTGACCTCAGATGTCCTCACTAATGCTCTCTCTCTCTCTCATGCACACACAGCTCACTGTATAGGAACATATGTTGAGCAACCTCAAGCAAAAACATGTTTCTAACATAAGTGAACAGAAGTAATGTTCATCAATTCTAATTTTATTCTTTTTTTTACTCCTAGACTCATGATAATCGGGAGCATTTAGCCATGATGGAGAGAATTTTGGGCCCCGTTCCTTCCCGTATGATTCGTAAGACTAGGTAAGTTTTTAACGCTCTTAACTGGGATTTTCTTAAGTCTTTGAATAGTTTCCATGTCACTCATGCTTGTGCGTAGCAGGTTGTTCAACTGAATCATTTCTTGACCACACAGGAAACAGAAATACTTTTATCGTGGACGCCTGGACTGGGACGAGAACTCTTCGGCAGGAAGATACGTTAGAGAAAACTGCAAACCTTTAAGGGTAAGTAACTGTTTTATAGACCCCTTTTCAGTTTCAGGTAAACATGGTGACGTTTTTTTTGTGGGCGGAGCTTAGGTGGAGGCAGAACGATCCCCCTGGCCGCTTCACTAACGCTAGTTAGCAAGTATTGTTAGCTTGTTTTTTAACAATGAATGGCGAAAATACAATTTTTATCTTAATGTGTAAGGTCACTCAGTGTCCAGGACGCGATTATTATTTCCAAAAGTTATCTTTAACGGACGGAACCAGATTGGTCGACCCGTAGCCGCCTACACGTTCACTCAATGCATGGACGATCTGACAGGATTAACGTTACGTTACCTCGGTTGAGTGGCCTGACTTCTACACCTAGCCTCGCGAGACCATCCTGATCTTGCGAGCTTTCAAGGTTTCACTCGCAGATCAGTCTGGACACTTTCCGTTAAACAAAATTTGGGAGCAGTTCACCAAACGAACGTCCAATCAACGTTGGCTTTGAGGCGGGTTGAGGTGTGACGCAACGAGAAGCGCGACAGTTCAGTCTAAAGAACATGACGGCTTCAGCGGATGAAACTAGCATCAGCGTGGCTATCGAGCAAGTTTTATCGGAATTACAGAGTATTTCTTCACTGAAAGAAGAGCAAAACACTGCTCTGGAGGCTTTTCTCAGAGGAAAAGATGTTTTTGCTCTTCTCCCGACTGGTTTCGGCAAGAGTTACGGTACGTCATATGCTTCGTTGATCTGATTGGTTGATTTGGCCCGTCTTTCACCAACATAGGCCAATCAGCTACCAGTATTTTCGCCCCTTACCAAAATTACTTTAACGGAAGGTTTCCAGATGGATATGCGGAGCAAATCCATCTGGCGGAGTCAGGTTATTCTACACCTACCTTATAGAGAAACCGATCGTAAAAAGAAACTGAGGGCATATAAATCTTTAGATGCCTATATGGTCCTGTACAAGACTTGTGTGTACGATCTGCAGTTCTGCCGAGCCAGCGCCGAGACAACGTCAATGTAAAGAGTGACATTACGGTTAAGGTTGGGTATCGAGAATCGAGTATCGATTGGAACCGGGACTAACTTTTCGTTTTTCCCCGGAATCGTTCAAAAGTTAAAATTTCGATTCCTAGTTTCGATATTCACACTCCGCCGACCAGAAGAAGAAACCGCTGAACAACACCAATGAAGAAGCGTCTACCGGAAGCGTTGGCATAACCGCGCGAGTCAAACATGAGTAGCTTACGTCGGCGGTCCAAAGTGTGGCTTCGCTTTTCTGAAAAAATAACAAAATCTCGGCAAAATGCAAAATTTGTGAAATTTCCCTTTATAAAGGAGTGTTTCCTTCAGAAAGACCGTTGGTTAGCAAGATTAGCTCAACTTTATTGACCCTGC
This sequence comes from Cyprinella venusta, assembly GCA_038021265.1. Taxonomy (NCBI): domain Eukaryota; kingdom Metazoa; phylum Chordata; class Actinopteri; order Cypriniformes; family Leuciscidae; genus Cyprinella; species Cyprinella venusta. The sequence goes on along the minus strand of CM075878.1, from coordinate 25,229,706 downwards.
CTCTTAAAAGAATCGGAATCGAGAATCGTTTGGAACCGGAATCGTAACAAAGGAATCGGAATCGTTCAAATTCAAACGATACACAACCCTAATTACGGTGCAATTTTAATGATGTGAATATTTTCTTGAAATGAAAATTCCAGATACAGCATATTTATTTTTCATCAATTCTTGCACCAAACAACACAACAAGATGACATTTAATAACAGTAAGAATAATTTAAGCTCCTCATTATGTAGCCGAATCTGTGCTGGTTTGTATTGGCCGCCTCCAGTTTTCACTTTGTTCGCCTCCAACTAGCGCCGTGACGTAACTGTGACATCGGCGCAAAAGGGGTCTATAGGCTTCATATTTTGTGCCTGCAAAATGAATATAGTGGATACATTTAGTTTTGAATGTTTATGTAAATATGGGTGGTCTTATGTTAATGTACTTCCAATCATCTTCATCCTCCCTTTCTCTCTCTCTCAGAGATATGTTCTCTCCGAAGCTGAAGAGCATCACCAGCTGTTCGATCTGATCGAGGCCATGCTGGAGTATGAGCCGGCGAAGCGTCTTACTCTCGCTGCAGCCCTGAGGCATCCTTTCTTTCAGAGCACCGTCAGCAGCGCCGACCAGAATGCCGGAAAGAGCTGGGAGGGAAACCGCGACATCAGTCGGTGACAGTATTCATCTTCAATCAATGTCACTGTCTTATGCCAAAAAAAAAACCTCAATGACTCTCATGCCAAGAGAGTTAACATGGAGCTGAACTGACATTGAATTAAGTTTTATAGTGCAAGAGGAATGAAGCCTTTGCACTGCATATGATTTCTCCAATCAACTTCCCATAATGTGAGAACAGCTCCATGTGCAGCAGGAGAATGTGATGAACTTGGGGCATCTAGAAGCTCCCAGTCAACTGACATGCTTGTACATGTTGGCCTTTCAGAGAGTTGAGTGAATCTACCCTCCTAAAGTTCAGTTCTTCCAGCCAATTGTGGCTAATGACAGTCATAAGTGGAGGGAAAGTGGTTTCATAGGGGGAAAGCATTAATGTAACACTCCAATGCAGAAAATAACTGACAACAAGCATCACTGTTACAATATGATTATTCATCGGGCGAATACATTTTGTGCATTTTGGCTCTTTGCTGAAAACCGCACATGCGTCGCGACACCGTTTGTATTCAGTTCAATTCAAACCGATTAACAGAGCGACACGTTTACAGTATTTATTTAGTTAACCGGATGTCTCCTTTTGTGTGTTTATATGGATTGGACCGTATAAATGTGTAAATACAAATAAACATGTTGTGAGTACAGAATAAAGAGCCTGTATGTTTGCTTGCTGTGAAGGTTTTCACAGTGAGGTCTCCAGGCAAAATGTTTTTACAATCAAGAAGTTCTTGTCATTTTCTATATCGATTGTATGCGCATATGATATTCTAATTGTGATATGAATTAAACGTTTGGGACTAAGTTGCGCATTAGTGCAGTGCTTTAACCTGAGTTTAGTGCTACTGTATAAAACACTGTCTTCTACCATAAGAATCATTTGGATTTAATAATCACATCCCTCAGAATTGTTTGAAGCTCTGAGTTAAGTCTTTTTAACAATGGATATGAGGCATACATTCGATTCTTTTAACTTGTAAGATTTACATATTCCAATCCAGAATGCCTCTTATTTTTGATAATATTTGGAATATGTAATATTTTACCTACCTAGTCATACAGTAGTAAAACACATATTTTAATTCCTTAAAGGAGTAGTTCACTTTAAAAAAAGACTTGCTGATAATTTACTCACCCCCATGTCATGCAAGATGTCCATGTCTTTCTTTCGTCAGTTGAAAAGAAATGAAGGTTTTTGATGAAAATGTTCCAGGATTTTCTCCATATAATGGACTTCAATGGGAACCAAACGGTTCAAGGTCCAAAAGACAGTTTCAGTGCAAACTATTCAAAGGGCTTAGAACAATTGCAGACGATGAATAAGGGTCTTATCTAGCGAAACAATCGCTCATTTAAAAAATAAAGTTTTATAAGCACAAATGTTCGCCTTGCTCTGTTCTGTGATGAGCGTTCGTGACTCTCCTGTTCGAACTCGTTCATCAAAATGAACAAATCTTTTTCGAGTCATGACTCGAAGGGTCCGAGATAAGACCCTTATTCAACGCCTGGTGTCGTTTAAAGCCCTTTGAAGCTGCACTGAAACTCTCATTTGGACTTTGAACCGTTTGGTTCCCAGTGAAGTCCATTATATGGAGAAAATTCTGGAATATTTTCATCAAAAACCTTAATTTCTTTTCGACGGAAGAAAGAAAGACATGGACATCTTGGATGACATGGGGCTGAGTAAATTATCAGCAATTTTTTAAAAATAAAGTGAACTACTCCTTTAAACAGAGCCTAATTTTACATCTTTTTTCAACTAAATTAGTTGAACAAAGAAGAAAAGGTTCAATAAAAGAACCTTCAGCCAAGTGATTCATATACAGAAATTTGATTTTATGAACTAAACAGCTTGTAAACGATTGAAATAAAATGGTAAACATGAAAGTAGTATTATGCAATCATTTAGGACATTTCTCTTAATTTTAAAATACCTTTTTGACATAGCTGTAATCAAAATTATTCATCTCCCAATGAAAACCAGGTTTATTGGCAACATTTACAGACTGTCAGCTATTGCAATAAGTTAAACAAGAGTAACTGAAATGGCTCAACACAAATGTTTCAAGTGATTTCCCGAAAATGCAACGTTTGCAAAAAATGCAGACCCTTATTCATCGTCTGAAATCGTTTAAAGCCCTTTGAACAGTTTGCATTGAAACTGTCTTTTGGACCTTGAACCGTTTGGTTCCCATTGAAGTGCATTATATGGAGAAAAATCCTGGAATATTTTCATGAAAAACCTTAATTTCTTTTCGACTGAAGAAAGAAAGACATGGACATCTTGGATAACATGGGGGTGAGTAAATTAGCAGCAAAAGTTTTTTTTCTCCTTTAACGTTGAACTTGCAAACTATGCTAACAGTGTCTCTCTCTAGGAACATTTAGCGTCTTCTCTATCTTTTTGTATCATGTTCCTTGTTTGTGAAGGGCGATGATATCTTCTCTCACCATTCTTTTGCAGTTTTAGTTGAATTTGGGCAAACCCGAATTGAAACATTTGTTTTGTTGAGCCATTTCATTTACTTTTGTTTGATTTGTCCATTGCAACAGCTCAAAGCCTGTAAATTTAGCCATTCTCTCAACACTGACTTCATTCACATGTTCGTAGTCTTTAAACCTCCTCAATCTGTTTTCCCTCCTACCTTCCCATCTGTTGAAAGGAAGGATCTTACCCTTAATCTTTTAAGATCAGTAGTTATACAGGTATCTTTTTCAGTAAGTTTAAATAAAATAAAAGTTGGTCAGCTTCACTATATTGATACTTACACATATGAGTTGAACTGATATTAGAAGCAAAATATTAGTGGTTTGTTCTCTCTTAGTGGCTGGGAAACCTGCACCATCACTAATGTGATTACAAACAATTACGTCATTTGAGAATTAGCTGGGGGAGAAATGCAGGGAGGGAGTCGGGTTTAAAAACATGTAGCTCAACAAGAAAAGCTAAGCAGATGAGTTTGGACGTCAGGTTGCTTGCATCAAATCACGTGCATCTGAAGAGTTTCACCAGACGTCAGGTATGTTGGACCTTTATGCTAAACGTTTTTCTGTCGTTATGTTCTACATAAGGAATTTAAGAGTTTATTATAGCATTTTTATTTATTATTTATTACATTGTTCGGTTATAAATTCTGTGCATTTGACCTAAGGACTAATTTTGAATAAAAAGTATATTTGTATATTGTAAATATAGCAGAATGAGTGATTATTACATGTATATATTGTTGGTTTAACTTTAAAAAGTAAGTAACCTGGTTGCCTTAAAATTTTAAGTTCATTGAAATGGAAAAAGCGAGTTAATACAATGAAAGAGAATGATTTAATCATCAGAAACTCAAAAATGTATATGATATCAACTAAATAAATTATTCAAGTTGATTTGACAAAAGAAAAAAATGTTGTGATTATTAATCATGAAAAGGTGTTTTTACAGTGTTGTATGTTTTGCTCACCAAAAACTGATTTAAAATAATCATTTGAGAAAATATTTTGAATGTTAAATTCTTGTTTTCTAGCCTTTGTAAATTCATTTTAACATGTATTAATCTCTATATAAATAAAGGTAATACAAAAATTCAAACACTTTACAAATATGTCTAGTGTCATAATGTTTTTTGTTGTTTTTGTTGTAATTTTCCAGTGTTGTTTTCGATAAAACTGACTCGTCTATGTGATTTTTTTTCTAGGAGTTAATCCAGCCTGTACTTACATTTATTCATTAGACTGGGGGTCATATGAAACTGGAATATCTGGAATACACTTCCTTACTGAAATATCCGTAATTTTAACTCTTGGACTTCAGTATCACCGCTTTTGATAGAGACTCAAAGGTATTCACGTTCATTACGACGTTTAAGAAGAGATGGACGCCGTGGTGAAGAAGTCTCTGGGTGCTCCTCTCCGACAGCTGACCAGCTGCTTTACTGGGAACCAGGATGGATTTAGCCGGAAAAGCAAGAGCGTGCGCCGGAAGAGCGCCCCCTGCTGCTACGGTCCGACAGCACATGACTCGTCCTGGTTAAGGACTTACCAGGCAGAACTGCACAGGGAAAGGTACACAAATAAGCTATTGGACAGTTAAATGGTCCGTATAAACCCAATAGCTTAAAAAATATGTTTATATTCTGTTTAAACAGGAAATTAAGGCAAATCAAGTGTGCGCAGAAGAACGCAGAAAGAGCCGCAATGAGGATTCATCACAGAAGTGCACACCAATTCACAAAGGTACGAGTGTTCTGTCTGCCGCCACTTTAAACATATATTTGGGCGAATATAGTGGCTTACCTTTAATATATGTATATTTTCCAGGCACCAGTTCAGAGGGCAAACCTAAAAAGCAAGAACGCCACCAAAAATGACAACTCTCTTTTTGGTGCCTTCCAAGGGCTCAGCCTCAACATGAACGGAGCACAAACATCATCGAGTGCAGATCCGTGTAAAGTCATGTGAAGACAGACAGAAAACATTTCAAATGACTCTGATGGTGTTACGTCTTACTATCCTTATCCAGTTTATTCACCAAGAAGAAATTTCTGAATAATGCTGGGAATAATAATAAATAGGCCTATCTCGATTCAAATAGTCAATTTGAGGTGAATTTATGACCTGCAGATGCTGCATTCCAGGAGTATAATCTGATTATGATATTTTATGATTATTATAGGTCATGAGACCTCATTGAAAATCCGTATTTAAAAGTTAAATCTAACTTGATAAAAAAAAAATACAATATAAAAATCTAAATAAGCTATAGGCCTAATGAAAACGTTATTCTTGTTTTGTTTTTAAAGAAAGAAAAAAAAAATGATACCTTACATAGGCCTATTTTAAAACAGTCTTAACTTTAGTCCCTTACTAAAATTTGAAAATAAATCTGATTCGTAAATCTGAAGAATTTTCACTGGTGGTCTCAGACTCATGTATGTGCACTCTTATATTTTATCCATGTTTCTAGTCCTTCTGAATGCTAATGCTAATTCAAACTGTAAAATGTTCTCATTTTGTTTCTCAAAAACTAAACAACTAAACCAGTTTATGACAGATAATTTTTCTTTACTTACATTTTTACAATAAATATGATCTACATTGATCATTTTGCTGATCATTTTCTAAATTTACCTGGATTTTTGCTACGTTTTCAGTTAACGTGTGTGAACACAAGGAACAAAATGGTCTTGTATTTATGTAAGAAAATGTAATTAGTGGCAACAGCACAGTACACACAGAGCTTTGAAGGACAGGATCAGCTCATTTGGCACATGTTCCCCACCTGTTTGTTGAAAGACTGTGTACATCAAAGGCGGTGTCTTTAATTATGTTCATCGTCCTCCTCTTGCTCGGCAAAGGTAAAGCATTTCACTTAAGCTTGGACTCAGGAACACGATACTCAGCACTTTACAGGATTGACAGTAGTCGAAACGTGATACCATACACTGAATTTACTGAAGACCTGATGTGAGCAATGATAAGCCACTGCATGACATTGTGCTGTGCAAGAACCTGGATGCACAATGCTGGGGTAAGTTGTCACACTTTATCTAGTGATTTTTAAAGTTTACTTTGAGTCAGTTACTAAGCTATTTCCATTTTTTCACCCTGGAGGCTTAGTACAATTCAACAATATGCTGTCACGCTGTATCACATGGGAACACAAGTTGCCACATGGGAACCTGCAGTTTCACACTGATATGAAATAATATGAAATAATTTTTATAAATAAAATCAATAAAACGAAAAGGTGACATCCAAAAATATCCAACCATTGTTTGGGCTAAAAAGACCAATTAAATCATTTAGAAAGTTACAACATCACAACTTATTCCAATAAAATGTGAATATTTATGGTAAAATACTGCAGCTACTTGTCTGAACATATTCTTTATATATATTAAAATATCATTCGGAGGATAAAATTGATCATTTCGAAGGGTTTGAAACCAACAAACAAAAAACTTTTTTTTTTTTACTGTATCCTAAATAAATATATTAAAAATTACACAAAAACACACAAAAATTATCATATATTTCAAATAAATAAAGTCATTTATTACTAATGAAAACTTACAATATATATTTAAAAAAATACAATATTTTAAATAATGAATTAACAAATATAACAAATAACAACTAAAAATCTTGAAAGAATAGTGCGCCCAAAAATGAAATAGCCTATGTGTCATTAATTAGGCAACTCCCCCTCATTTCGTTCCAAAGGTCTTTCTTCATCTTTGGAACATAAATGAATTTATTTCGATGAAATCAGAGCTTTCTGACCTCTCCTTAGCTATGCAAGACCACGTTCAAGGCCCAGAAAGTTAGTAAATACATTGTCAAAATAGTCTATGTGACTGCAGTAGTTAATGTGTTAACCTTAAAGGACAACTCCGTTAACCTTCTGTCTAATTACACATTGTTACCTAGTCAACCGTTATCTGAGATTTGTTTTCATGATTGCCAAATGTAAATAGTTTTATCTCTAAAAACAGTTTAGCCTTTAACGCTAGTATAATGCTAGTATATAGGGCATAGAGTAATGAAAAATAAAATCGCTTGTTATTACCACTAACAAGGCTCAAAATAGCCCCACACTAACACAGTAGCATAATACGGGTCCATACATTCAAACTGATGCACTGAGAACTTTGTCAGTGTCCATACAGTTTAATAAGAAGATATTTTATTCACACAGTCAACTTTGCGAATACAGGAAGAAGCCATCTTTGAAAAACAGTCTCTACCAGTCGATCTACGAACGCCGATCCAAGTGCGCTGAACTGTGCAGAATCTCATATGGTCCGTTGTTTCCGAAAGAAACACAAACACGAACCATTTTCTTCTCTTCAATATTTAAATGTAGACTACTGTTCACGCTCACCTTATCACATATTCACATCTCACCACCGCACTTGGATAGGCGTTCGTGCTCAGTGTGCAGGGAGTGCGCGCGCCCTCTGACAGGCCCTGTGGACTGTGTGACTCACACAAAGTGACCAAAGCCTGGGTATCATTCTCCCTTTGCGTTTAAAAGCCTGGAAATTTTTACCGGGCGTGTCAGAGTGGGTGATAAACACTATAAGGTGAGGTTATTCACTGGCGTTTGGCCTGTCTTTGGCACCCCGTACCTTCAAGTGCATGGACGTGGCGCTCGCTCCCCTGAGACTTCAGGGGATGCGCATACTGGACTACTTGGACGACTGGCTTATTCTAGCCTATTCAGAAACAGAACTGATAAGGCACAGGGCCTTACTGCTCGACCATTAGCGAGATCTAGGTCTCCGAGTCAACTGAACCAAGAGTTCACTGTCTCCCAGCCAGAAAATCTCTTTTCTGGGGAGAGACTTGGACTCATGACGGCTGACGTCACAAGATGAAAACTCTGCTAATGGATAAGCCACACCTATTTCGGTGGGACATGATGCACAGTCCACCGATAGGTTGCAGCATTTGCCACAGAGCGACCAATAGGCGCGCAAGATGCCTCGCCTAGCTCTGCTCTGTGCAACAATACGATTTACATATGGGAAAAATTAAAGGATAATTTTTTGGCTTCAGTATTCTCGAGAAAAGGGATTTTCCCGTAGAGTAAGCTAGCTTACGCAACACTCGTTCACTCTTTTAGAGAGAACCGAGGTTACGTTAGTAACCGAGTGTCGTTATGAACGAAGCAATGAGAATACTTTGTGTGTGCAAAAATATTGACCTTATTCAACAATTTCTTATCTTCCATTTCAGTACCTGAATTTTTACAGGCATCCGTCAAGATACTCATGTCGGAGATTGACATAGAAGAGAGGAAATTGTTGAATAAAGAATAAAAAAGTATTCTCGCCGCTTCATAACATTAAGGTTGAACCATAGTAGTCACATGGAGAATCAGAAAGCTCTTGGATTTCATCAAAAACGACCTGATGATAGGTAATTCATGGCAAAAATGTCATTTTTGGGCATGACCTAACCCTATAAATTAGTTTATCCCTCAATATACAGTACATTTATGCACACACGTAGAATTTCTAAAGTTCCCATCAGCCTCAGGTAAATACATCTGTGAGCCTCAAGCGTATTCATGTCCTCTAGCTGTAGGTTGGCCCCGCCTATTTCCTCCCCAGCTGGGCCGCTGAGTAGTGACGCTCTGTCCCCTACCTGTTCACCCAGACAGCTTGTTGAACAGATAACACGCAGGTGTCAGCAGAGAGGGAGATAAAGACAGCGGCTGCTATCAAGAAGCCGATTATATACTCCAACATCTGCGGGTTTCATCCCGTTCTTTATGTAATAACTTGCGCGTGGTTTGTTGACAAGACAACCCGCGCGCTCGTTCTGAGGAGGTTTCGCCAGCGCGCGAGATGTTATATGTATGGAAAGTTGATACAGGGGAATAATATTGACAATAATTGCACTTATACCCAGAGGAGCTCTCCAAGGGCGGATGCATTACGCAGTGAGGAACGTCAGGATTCTCCTGGAAGTTGTTGGATCACGCGAGAGTCCGATTGTACTGGTAAACTTATAGAAACTTGCAGTGAATACGCATGTTTGAAATGGCTAGTGGAATAACGAATATTAATTGAGAAAAAAACTAAAACTTATGTAATTAAAAAAGTACAATGAGTATTAAGAAGTGTTAAAATCACTTTTAGACCTTTTCATATTGAATAATTGAGGTTTTGTAGGTACAAAATGATTCTGTGTTTGGGAAAGTGTGACGTCTTCATTCTGTTCTTGAGATTCTGCTCAATTTATCTGCCAAATTAGTCATCAACCTGAACCTGCATTAAACATCAGATCTGACATGGATGGTGAATACAGACAGTCTCCGGCTTCAAATGGTGACTCGAAGCTCCGCTCCAGAGGTGCCTTCTCCCTAACCAACTGGCGTTCCTCTTCGAGGACTTTATTGCAAGGAGGAGAGGATGTGAGCAAAAGGCTGCTGTCTATTGCGAACCACCAACAGGAACGGACAGACTCGGGGGCCAGTCCCACCTCAAAGTCCCTTGAGGTGACCGCAGGGTTAGATGGCTCAACAGCAACGACCACCGTGACCCCCTCCACTCCACCTCGCCCCAACAAAGCCATGGCAGAGTCAGCGGGGCCTTCGGAAGCCCCTCTGCCGTCCGAATCAGAGGAAAGGGTCTTTGATGACCAATCCACATTCCTCCAGAGACAGTTCGGAGCCATGCTGCTGCCAGGGGTCAACAAGTTCTCGCTGCGGATGTTTGGGAGTGCAAAGGGTGTCGCTGCCGAGCAAGAAAGGATCAAAACATTTGGGGTGTGGATTATACATCCATATAGTGACTTCAGGTGAGTGACGCAGGGGAAAGGGAAAATATGACTTGGCAGAACGTCAAACAGGGGAAGTGTTGTTGTGACTGTAAAAACAATTCTTAGATCAAGTAAATGACCAAGTTTACTTGATTTTAGTAGTTTAAAAACTTTATATTTTTTAAAAAAAGATGTTGGTTCGACTTTAAAACAACAGTCATTGCAAAAGAGTTTATTTTTTCCCAGTCCAAATATGCTTACTCTAAATAGCCTTGTGGGTCTTACCCGTTTGTTCTCTCCCCAGCATGCACTGGGGTGTGAATAATTAAGCTAGTTTATTTTACAGCTTACAGTTGATTTTTCTGTTTTTTTTTGTTGCTTATTATGTTGTGATGTCTGTATGAGTTTGTTCCTAAAATGATCGGTTGATTAGGCCACTCTTGTCAAGTTTCATGTAGGAACTGTTGAGGTTTGTGGCATTTAAGGCATTTCATGAGTGTTTTTTTTTTCGTTCTCAGTACTACTGATATAGTCAGTTTTGTTTTTCAAGTGTTATTTTAGTATCATTAATATAATATCATAGTATTAATTTATTTTTTAAACCATTTTTTAATATACTTTGTTTTCCTTTTTATTTCTCGAAAAAAAATTATTGTATTGTGTTTTTATTTGTGTTTTATTAGTTTTAAAAAATATTTATATTTAGTTTTTAGTCATTTTTATTTTATTTTGTTGTAATTTAAGTACAATTTAAACCAAGTGAAAAATAGAAATGCTTTTTTGGCTACTAGCCAAAATAAAATATATTTTTATGGATTTTTTGTTTTGTTTTCAACAATACTGCTCCATGGACCACGTACATTTCTCATAGAAAACTAGATGAACCATATGATTGTGACTATATCTAGGGCTATAACGATAACAAGTACAGTTGGTACAGTTGAGGGTGGACTAGTTATTGTTACTGGTACAGTTGAGGTTGGACTAGTTATTGTTACTGGTACAGTTGAGTTAAGGGTGGACTAGTTATTGTTACTGGTACAGTTGAGGGTGGACTAGTTATTGCTACTGGTACAGTTGAGGGTGGACTAGTTATTGTTACTGGTACAGTTGAGGTTGGACTAGTTATTGTTACTGGTACAGTTGAGTTAAGGGTGGACTAGTTATTGTTACTGGTACAGTTGAGATAAGGGTGGACTAGTTATTGTTACTGGTACAGTTGAGTTAAGGGTGGACTAGTTAATGCTACTGGTACAGTTGAGGGTGGACTAGTTATTGTTACTGATACAGTTAAGGTTGGACTAGTTACTGGTACAGTTAAGAGTGGACTAGTTATTTTTACTGGTACAGTTGAGATAAGGGTGTACCAGTTATTGTTGCTGGTACAGTTGAGGTTGGACTAGTTATTGTTACTGGTACAGTTGAGGGTGGACTAGTTATTGTTACTGGTACAGTTGAGGGTGGACTAGTTATTGCTACTGGTACAGTTGAGGGTGGACTTGTTATTTTTACTGGTACAGTTGAGGGTGGACTAGTTATTGTTACTGGTACAGTTAATGGTGGAATAGTTATTGTTACTGGTACAGTTGAGGGTGGACTAGTTATTTTTACTGGTACAGTTGAGGGTGGACTAGTTATTGTTACTGGTACAGTTAATGGTGGAATAGTTATTGTTACTGGTACAGTTGAGGGTGGACTAGTTATTGTTACTGGTACAGTTGAGGTTGGACTAGTTATTGTTACTGGTACAGTTGAGGGTGGACTAGTTATTGTTACTGGTACAGTTGAGGGTGGACTAGTTATTGCTACTGGTACAGTTGAGGGTGGACTTGTTATTTTTACTGGTACAGTTGAGGGTGGACTAGTTATTGTTACTGGTACAGTTGAGGGTGGACTAGTTATTTTTACTGGTACAGTTAATGGTGGACTAGTTATTGTTACTGGTACAGATGAGGGTGGACTATTTATTGTTACTGGTACAGTTGAAGTTGGACTAGTTAATGTTACTGGTACGGTTGAGGGTGGACTAGTTATTGTTACTGGTACAGTTGAGGTTGAACTAGTTATTGTTACTGGTACAGTTGAGAGTGGACTAGTTATTGTTACTGGTACAGTTGAGGGTGGACTATTTTGACTTGGTCAACAACTCAGAACAGAGTACACACCTTCATGACAATGATGTTCCCTGTTGGAAGTGGCCTCTTTCAGCAGGAGAATGAACCCTGCCACACATTGTTCAGGAATGGTTTGAGGAACAGGATGAAGAGTACAAGGTGTTGTCCTGGCCTCCAAATTCCCCTGATCTCCATAGGCCTATGTCACGAAAAAATTGAAGACCGGAAGTACGACTTTTAGTAGGGATACGGCTCTTCCGGTTAGCTTTTTACAATGGTGTAAACTTTTTACAAATTCAACAGGAGCAAAAACCTTTATTTCACAACCTCATAGCTCGTGGTCAGTCTACCTCGGATGGTTTAGACATTCGGGCTGATAATCTAAATCCTTATTGAGAAATACTGTTGACTGGAAGTTCTGTACTCCGGAAGTTCCCTACTCCATGTTCCGGAAGCAGGAAGTGTGACATAGGCCTATCAAACTGAGCAGCTGTTGGATGTTCTGGACCAACAAGTTCGCTCCACCTGGCAACTTACAGGACTTGAAGGATCTGCTGCTTATGTCTTGGTGGCAGAAACCACAGGACTCCTTCATGGCTCTTGTAGAGTCCATGCCTCAATGGGTCGACGCTGATTTGGCAGCACGAGGAGGACCAACAGTGGTCATATTTTTTGGGGTTCATTGGTCTATAACAATAGTGAATGGCTGCCAGGTGAGAAAACACTTAACAAATCAACTTAACTTTCATTGCTATCAATAATCATACCGTGTCAACAAGCACTTATGCCACAAATCAGGTCCTAAAAGAACGTACATTTCAATCACCACATTAAAGGACAATGCTACACAGGTCAGTTACAGCGCTTTCCCTTATAGAGTTACCATTAGCCAGAAATGCTATCATCGTTAAAGGACGGGTTGGATGGAAGGTCCCACTCGGTTACAGAGTGTCAGGTTAATGCTCTTTGTCTGAAACGCGTACGCAGAGAAAGCAGCAAGATGTCAAAGGATAAACGGATTATGTTTTCTGAAAGCAAGACATTATCGGAAATAGGAAGTCGATCTCCACACCTGTTTCATACACAGTCCAAAGCGAAACATTTTGAATCATTAATAATGATACACTAGAATCACCAGTTACATTACTTTTTTATTTATTTAATGTGCCAAAATATTCCTTATAGCTACAGTAAAACAAACCCTTGAGCCTCTTGAGTTACTCCAGTTTTATCAACAGATCAAATGCATTTTTAATGCATCCTGGCCCAGTTACTGTTAACATTGTTGTTAATTACTTCAACTCCATACTGATAACATTCGAAATTAATTTTGAAACTGGGACACTTAAACATGGGAACATTTTAAAGTATGATAAAGGTTGAAAGGTCATGATAAGTATCACACTTTAATTAACTACAAAACTACAAGAACAACATTTTCTTTTTCTTCAGGTTGATGGCAGTACTGATATTTAGAGTGATATAATACAGTTTAATTGTAAATAGGATAATATTTACCAAAATAAATAAAATAATATTTATTAAAATAATACTCTAAAATAATAAAGGGCTAAAAATAATACTCATTCACTGAATTTTTTTCAGTGTTTTTCAGATTTTGTTGTGTTTTTATTTTCCCTTTCTCATTTTACTCAAGACATATTCATAACACTTTACAATAAGGTTTCATTAGTTAACATTATGTAACTACTTTAGTTCAAATTAATTAAGATTAAGTGTGAACAATAATTCTACAGCATTGATCTTGTTAATTTCAACATTTACTAATACATTATTAAAATCAAAAGTTGTATTTGTTAACATTAATTAATGCACTGTGAACTAACTTGAACAATGAACAGTTTATTGTTTAAACTAACATTAGCAAAAATGAATAAATACTGTAACAAATGTGTTGTTTTTAATTGTTAAATTTGTTTTAACTAATGAAATCTTATTGTAGTGTTATAGAAATGTCATATTGTAGATGCATTTTGATCAAATCTGCCGTTCTTTGTTATGTTAAGTGCTATGTTTTTAGTGCAACCCCATAGCTCATGTCAATAGTTGTCATCATTGGAGTTGTCTGATTTTGATAAAATAACCTCAAATTTGTTAACTATCGTTTTAATTCTCACACGAGTCAAATGGCAACCATAAAATAAAAAAATATATATATTTAACTTTTAAAAACTGTTTTCAAGTACCCACTCATTCCACTGACGCTGCTTTGGAAAATATGACCACATGTGGAAACTTCAAACCACCGAGCACATGTACGGTAGTGCACAAAATACTGCATATCCAGTTTAAACAGTCACCAACTGTACAGTATGTCCATGATTCTCCATTACCTCTTTAGAGGAATGCTTTGCAACACGTGCAATTGACGTAATCTGCTCGTTAGCTCAAGTTCGGGTACATTCTTAGAAGAAAAGGGTCTAAAAAAACACAGAACGGTTCTGTTAGCCATGTATAGAAATATTTAGGGGTTCCCATCATGGGATCATTATATGGATTTAGTTTCAATTCATTTTTAATTTTTATGAAATGTTATGAGTAAACATTAAAAAAGTAAACATACTTTATCAATGGAATAATTGAATAACCTGTAAAACCTTTAATATATAATCTTTTTGGCATAAATCAGTGAGTTATGCCAAAGTGAGTTAAGTGTGTAGATACTTATTTGAATGAATGGCTCATTTTGTACTTTTTTGTCCATAATAGATTACAAGGTGTGGTTTACAGAATGACACATTTGTTTCTTAGAAAATAATCTTTTATTTATCTCCAAATGTCTGGGGCTGGTTGAATTTTTTCCACGAAACATGGGACGTCGCTATAGGATGGTGTCTTAAGTTACAAAGACAGTCACCGTATAGCACCCTGAAGGACCGCTCTTGTAAGCTTCAGGTTTCCAGTCTAGACCTTTAAACCATATAGGTCTTTAATAAATAAATATATAAAATATTTAATATCTTTCAGACTACAGCTATCTTTCTTTCTCTCTCTCTCTCTCTCTCTCTCTCTCTCTCTCTCTCTCTCTCTCTCTCTCTATATATATATATATATATATAGTCTAACTGATATTAAATATTTAATAGGAAAGTTAATCTCTAAAATCTCTACACTGATTTTAGCTTAAAATATTATAAAATATTAAAATTAAAGGTAACACTTCCTTTTACAGTCCAGTTACCCATGTAAATACTATGTACTTATTTTAGTAACTACAATTACTGGGTAAATAACTAGTACTAACCCTGAACCTACCCCTAAACCTACCCCTGTTCCATGTACTTACCTTATATTAGCAGTACTTTCTAGGTAAGTACACTGTAAGTACTGTACTGTAAAAGTAAGCGTTATCAAATTGAAATATAAAATTTTGCAGATTTTTAATATTGGCTATGTATCAGTTATTAAAAAAATGGTGCATCAGTGCATCCTTTAATTTGAATTACATTTGGTTGTGAACTTTTTTCTTCTGAAGTGTTTGATAACTCGGATGCAAAGACTTGGCTAAATCTTAGCCAAGTCTGACCTAAGCCAAAATACCTTGTGTTCATATACCTTTCAATTGGGGAGGGGTTACATAGAGGTGGTGACACTCTGAAACAAAGCATGTTGATTCAGCTGATTACCTGATTTTATCAGGTAATAGTGTAACTCAGAGCCTTGAGATGCTAATCCAATCAGCCCCGATGAGACCAATAAAAGGCCCAGCTGACCTTTGAGAAGTGACAAGAGGCTACAACACCTTGCCTCAAAAAGGAAAACAGTGTGCCAAGCTTTCTCAGTTAAAATACTATTGTATTAGAACCTAAATGAAACATTTTAATAAATGTAACCCTGCAGTTGTAGTTATGCATTTTAATATACACACTCCAGGCAGAATCCATCCTTTGTTCCTTACGTCATGCATCTTCACACAGGTTCTATTGGGACTTGGTTATGCTTTGCCTGATGATGGGCAACCTCATCATTCTTCCATGGGGTATCACCTTCTTTGAGGATCAGAACACGCTGCCGTGGATCACCTTCAACGTGGCCTCTGACACCCTCTTCCTGGCTGACCTCGTCTTCAACTTTCGCACCGGCATAATGGAAGAAGAAAACTCCCAAATCATCCTGGACCCGCAAGTGATCAGTCGGCGTTACCTGCGAGGCTGGTTTACGATAGACTTCATCTCCTCTATTCCGGTGGACTACATCTTCCTGGTGGTGGATCTAGAGTCCCGGCTTGAGTCGGCAGAGGTGTACCGCACCGCCAGGGCACTGCGTATCGTCCGCTTCACCAAGATTCTCAGCCTGCTCAGATTGTTGCGCTTGTCCAGATTAATACGTTACATTCATCAGTGGGAAGAGGTGAGTGAAGGAGCTGGGAAAGAAACAGATAGGAATAAGAATAGAAAGGAAAGTTATGTTTTTTTTTCAAGTTTTCGTCAGATCATCTTTTATGTAATAGCTTGCTTCATCTCAGAAATGGCTTTTCATTTTGGTTCCACCAACCATTTGGTTCCTCCAGCTATTTGTTCCTCCAATCATTTCTAAACTTCCATAATCAGTCTCAGTCTCTTCTTTAGCATTTTTACATTACCTTTGCTAAAGTTAATTCATTGTAGGTAGCCTTTAAAAACAATAATTTAATAACTGTTAAATGCATTATCTCAAGATTACATTTTTTTGACTGTATTTTTGGGCAAATTTGTTTGACCAACTTGAACTCACTTACTATCGCTCACCCTTTATTTTTTTTAAATTCAGATCTTCCATATGACCTATGACCTAGCAAGCGCAGTGGTTCGCATAGTGAATCTGATTGGAATGATGCTGCTGCTGTGTCACTGGGATGGCTGCATGCAGTTCTTGGTGCCCATGTTGCAAGACTTCCCGGCAAACTGCTGGGTCTCCAAAAACAACATGGTGGTATGAGGTTCTTTTAGGTTTTAGGTTTCGGTATGTTTGAGGTTGTTGGAGAATGTCTCAAAAATGTGCTAGTTTGTTAGGAAATGCAAAAAGTCCTAAAGCGTTAAGGGTGTGTTCACTTCAGTTCTTTTGGTCCGAACCAAAAAAGGAAGTGATGCATTTAGTTCTGGTTCGCTAAGCATTCATACTGTAATTTTTAAAACCGAACCTAAAGATACAAAACAAAAACAGCTTTAATGCCACGTATAGTTTGCGACAGAACTTACCGAAGATCCAAAACAGTGCTGTGTGCTGGGCTAAATGAACTCTCTGTATGTGCGTACATACAGTAGTGGCCAAAAGTGATGTCCGGCATAGGAAAATTGACATTACTCTTTATTCAAATATTATGTTTATTATATATATATATATATATATATATATATATATATATATATATATATGAAGAGTTCAGATGCAAAAGCCTCTAAATGCCATTTGAAATTTTCTTCTAAAATGACCATTTTTATCAAACTTGTATATTTAAGTTCAGTAATTTCACTTAAATGACAATTAATAGGTAATCTTCATTGCCATTTGAGTGAAATTACTGAATTTAAATATACAAGCTTGATAGAAATTGCCATAGAAGAAAATTTCAAATGGCATTTAGAGGATTTTGCATCTGAACTCTTCATATATATATATATATATATATATATATATATATATATATATATATATATTTTTTTTTTTCAAATTAAAAAAATTGTAAAGGTTTTATAACATATTATGTAGTAGTTCTAAGAATAAGTATTTTTTTTTGTTGTGATAATAACGCAATGAAACATGTCATATTGTATCAAAATCATTTTTGGCCAAGCTGTCAAAGAAATTATGAACACAAGCAAAAACAACATAAAATCAATGAAATATTATTAGTTGATTATGATGTATTTAATACATTTTATATTTACATAGTTAAATAAAACCTGAGACTATAGTTTTTTTTACCCTTTTTTGCCAAATAATATTGTCAGAATTTTTGCATGGAAGCTTGTTTCCACCACTGAATAATAATAAAAAGGTAATTGCAAGTTTATATCTCACAATTCTGACTTGCTAAATCACAATTGCGAGTTTTTATATCACGCAATTCTGACTTTATAACTAGTTAACTAATGATAATTAGTTTCCTAGTTCTATAGTTTTGTTCTTCCCCCATTAATATATATATATATATATAAAAAATGCACATATATATATATATATATATGTATATATGTATATGTTCCTCATATTTTGATGGTGTAATTCAACATGTTGGGTTATTAAAAACAAAGATCCTTTCTGGACATCACTTTTGTCCATTACTGTATTGTGGTATTTTTACCAAAAACAAATCGGTGGCAACAATTCCTCCATTACTCACACACAAATGATTATCTGCCGCAAGTACCGAACTGTAAAAGGCAACGTAGCTCCTATGACAAGAAGAGCCAGCTATGCGCGGGCATTCTGCCCTTTTAGGGTCGCCCCTTGTGGCACCAAATCCTGTTTTTAGGTTCTTTTAGATGTCTCTGGTCCGTGATGCGTTTATATTTCATTCAACAGAGTTGTTTAGTGGACCCAGCGTTCACACACCTCATCAAATGAACCGCACTAACTAGTTTGCTTTAATCGAACCAAAACTGCATGAACACATCCTAAATTTTGCTTCAAATTACGTACTATCGATTTATCTTTCTCTGTCAGAATTCCACTTGGGACGTCCAATACTCCTATGCCCTTTTTATGTCCATGAGCCACATGCTGTGCATTGGGTATGGTGCTCAGGCTCCTGATGGACCAACTGACGTCTGGCTCACGATGATCAGCATGATTGTTGGTGCCACCTGCTACGCCATGTTCTTGGGCAATGCCACCAACCTGGTCCAGTCCTTGGACGCATCCCATCGTCAGTATCAAGAGAAGGTACCAGTTGCTCAGTAATTACTTAAAAACCTTTTTAAAACTAACTTTTTTTCTTTTTTGAACAATTTGGTTGTCTGGTTTGTTACAGTATAAGCAGGTGGAACAGTACATGTCCTTCCACAAGCTGCCAGCAGACATGAGGCAGAGGATCCATGATTATTACGAGCACCGCTTCCAGGGCAAGATGTTTGATGAGGAAAATATCCTCGGAGAACTCAGTGATCCACTAAAAGAGGTTTTTCTTATGCTTTTTCTTTCCTTGCTTTGCAACCATGCTTTTCCAAGTCTGTGTGGGCTAATATTAACCTATAGCCAATATAAGTATTTAGACATTTGCGTCTCATTCATAAACAGTGTTTACGTGGTTATTTATGCATAAAACCTGTCTGCGTGCAAACATTTTCACACAAATCATGATTTATCATTAAGATTAATTCAAAATGTATGTTAAAAAAATGTAGAACCAACTGCAACTAGACAAAAACTACACAGAATGACATTAGAAAATTATTATTCAAGTCAGTTTTTAAAATTATGTATTATTTAGGGGGAAAAAAGAATATATATATATATATATATATATATATATATATATATATATATATATTGGGTAGCCTTTCTAAAATCTTACCAAAAGTTTAATAGTAAATCATGGTGTTGCGAGCTGAATATCCTTTTTCACTTTCAAATGTCACATTATCTCCCATTATTGTCTATTTTGTTTCTCAACTTAGCATTTGTAAATTAAATAAGACAGATCCATGTACTGCTGATGTGTGTTCACTGTTATTGATTACCGGTATATGCCTAATCCATCTTGTGTTGTGTGTTTTCCCTGCAGGAGATAGTGAACTTTAACTGCCGTGGGCTGGTAGCTAACATGCCACTGTTCTCAAATGCAGATCCTCACTTTGTCACTGTGCTCCTCACAAAATTACGCTTCGAGGTCTTTCAGCCGGGCGATATGGTCATCCGTGAAGGGACGCTCGGTCGTAAAATGTACTTCATCCAGCATGGCTGTGTCAGTGTAATCACTCAAGACAATAAAGAGAAGAGACTGAATGATGGCTGCTACTTTGGTGGTGAGTTTGACGTTTCCTTGTATTAAAATGAATCTGTTTAGCGCTTTTCACAAAGTATAGCACTTTTTACAGTGTTTCAATGTAGCTTTACAGAGAATCATGATGTTAATGTTTACAATATCTTAATATCTTCATGCCTTATAGTCACATTAAACAAGATTAACATGGAAGCATGTTTTCCACCATGGAAATATAAATAAATAAGGTAATTGCGAGTTTATAACTTACAATTCTGACTTCCATAGATTGGAGCTGGGCAATAATATAGTTTACGCTTTGTAACAATGCAAGAATTCAAGTAGCTAAAATTTGATTTATACTATATTTCGCTTTTACGCTAATATACTATATGTATGCAGATAAAGCTGGACATTTCTAAACTGTACCATTATACATCTTGGTACAATGCGACGATATGAACAATCCTAATATATATATTTAAAGGAGCTGTATGTAAGAAATGTATTTCAAATAATCATAAAATGGCCCTGATTTGTCACTAGACATTAAGAAATCATGTTCATTTCAAATACTTAAACCACCAACAGTAGTCCAGGCAGGATATTGTCATTTAAAAAGTGAAGTCGCAGCCCTCAACTGATGTTGATGTTGTCATGTTGTGTTTTGGTCTGATGCTCCACCCTCCATCGATCTACCAATCACAAAGTCAGTAGTGTTGCAGCGTTCGGGTTGCCAGCTCTGCTCTAGTTACCACAGATGCAGCTACAAACGTGTCGTATAAAAAAAAGTTGGATCTTGCAGCCTATCTGGCAACATCGCTCTAATTTGAAAGTGATTGCAGTACCAGTTTTGGCCACAATCTTACATATGGCTCCTTTTAAGTTTAGATATGTGTGTACATATATGTATGTGTAAGGGATAATCTACGGCTTGCTGTGCATTAAGCGATTGCCTCCGCAACGTGCATTCAAATCGTTTAATGCATAGCTAGCCGCGGATTATCCCGCTTATACCATGGTCATTTGCCAACATAACAACTTAAAGCTGTTATTGATGTTTGTCGGAAGCCGAGGGTAAAACCGATGGTTATTTTCACCAGTTACGGCTCATTAGATCTAGCACTCTGCCCACTTTGAATCATACAAGAGAAAAAGCAGTGATTACATGTATTTGAATTAATGAATTATAGCATTTATATGAATTAATAAATGAGAGAGAGAGAGAGAGAGTACCTGCCTCTGTTCAGCACCTCTCTCTCTCCAGTAACAACAAAGCTATGACTTGAATTACAACAATTTTATTATTTTTTATTTTATTACTAAAAGTCGCTGGGCAGCGTTGATAAGTTTCCGTGCTCCTGAATGTTTCTGTGTGTGTGCAGCGCGATCTCCGCTGTCTGTGTGTGAGTGACGTATAGACCATTTTGCAAAATGTAAACAACACTGGTCCAGAAGCACTTCCTGTTTCAGTTTTTTAACACTATATAACAGCTGGGATCAAATTCAACTTAACAGAACATATAAAACTGAATCAAAAAGTTAAACAAACATCTTTAAGATGTTTTCTTTACATGTGAAACACAGAAAAGAGTTACAAACTGAAACAGGAAGTGTTTCTGGACCAGTGTTGTTTACATCTTGCAAAATGGTCTATATGCATGTGTGCGCTTCAATGAAAACAGCGCATTAATAGAATGGTGATTCAACTGACTTGGAACTGAGTTTGGTTTTATTGCACACCTTCCAGCCAATCAGAATCGAGTATTCAGACAGCTCATCATATATATATATATATATATATATATATATATATATATATATATATATATATATATATATGTTCCTTAGTCAGATAATTGCGCAATATGCATTAGGCTTTGAAATAAATCACATTTGAGCCAAATCTAAAATTGTTCTGTTCCTCTTCTTTTCTAGAGATATGTCTACTGACCCGTGGCCGTCGTACAGCCAGTGTCAGAGCCGAAACATACTGCAGACTTTACTCGCTCAGTGTGGACAGCTTTAATGAGGTTTTAGAGGAGAACCCATTAATGAGGAGGGCGTTTGAGAGCGTGGCGGTGGACCGGCTGGACCGTGAGGGAAACCGCATCGTGTATTCACAAAAGAGCATGGAGAATGATGGGGAGTGACGGATTCTTTGCGTGAACTCTCTCTTAATGAATTCTGTCCGAAAACTCACCGAAGATGGATGAATGTAGAACAAAACATGAAGGAAAGTGTTACAGTGTCCACATAATTGACATTAATGACAATGTACAGTTGCAGTATGGTGTGATTTATTTACTTAATATAGTTATAACCTATTCGTACTTTGACAATGCAATGTAAGAATGATCAATATCAGTCCTGTAGTTCTGATCATGTTTAGCTGACTATTGATATACTGGATCTATGTAATTCATTTTCAGTCAGAACCCATTAGTTTAGCAGGGACCTTGATCAATGTGATTACAAATCAATATGCAACAATAGATTGTAATACAGTTTAATTAACAATACAGTGAAAATGAGCATAGCATAAAACATAATCTAACATTACTTCTGTTTATTTATTTATTTTTTACACTCCAGGAACATGTGTGTCTTGGCAAAATCACAGTGACCCCATGTAGCAAGTTAAACCAATCAAAAAAAGTTGAAAATAATATTTTCGATTAGATGTTCAACAATACAATAATAACTCAGATTTAAGTGAGTTCTATCTCATTTCCGGATCAACATTGAGCACTTAAAAATCATGCACTGTAACAAAATATGTCATCTGAAAGACTTGGCTATAAGCTGGGACATCCTGTCCACTGTCTTCTTAGCGTCATATTAAAGTATTAAACGATATTAGTCACATAATCGCTGATTAAACTCATTTCCATTTGGCGTGCTGAGTCCTTGAGATGTGCTTTTGAGGAAACTATTTACTCAGGAGCAAATATTAATTTTAAATAAAATTTTGTTTGTAACATTTCTACTGTTCTCTGTGGTTGTAAAAATAAATATATTTTGTCCCACGTAATGTGTGATATTATAGAGATGAATTATGAGTATTATGGAAAAACAATTGTGAGTATTCCATGTCGCTATAGAGATTGTTTGGGAACAATTGTGGGAATTTATTTTGATTGCAACAATACACTAATAATGAGATGCAGTGAAGATTGTTAATATAAAGATGCTTACAGCACTTTTTCTAAAAATCACCTGAAAGGATATCATAATATAAGCTGTAAACTACAGTTTGCATACAGTTTAGTAGAATATATGTAATGTTATCTGCCTGGTTTAATATTTACAGTTTCCCTCATTTAATTCCTTTCATACTAAATAAAACTACACTTCATGTTTGTGCAATTTATAACTGGGGGTGAAATGACACAACAAAGGTGGTCTACTAATCTGATTACAAACAATTTGGACAGTTAAGCCACGGTTAAAATTGTTTTAATTTTTTAAATTGTAAAATTTATTTTCATTGTATAGATAATGTCAAACAATGTGTCATCAGTTTCCCCTCAAGTTTACACAGATGCAATGAAATGTGTAGATCATCACCTTTAAAATACACGACACTTGGTTTGATATTTTGTCATCTATTTTTTGTTGTTATCTGATTTTTTTCATGCAAACACTTTCATACACTATCATTCAAAAGTTTGGAGTCAGTAATATTTGTTTAATGTCTTAAAGGCTGCTTTTAAAATGCACTTAAACATGAAAATTCTGTCATCATTTACTCGCCCTCAAGTTGTTTCAAACCTGTATGAATTTCTTTTTTTCTGCTGAACACAGAAGATATTTTGAACATTGACTTCCATAGTGTTTTATTTAACGACATCTTTCAAAACATCTTCCCTTGTGTTAAGCTGAAGCAAGAAATCTCTTTTATGTATTTTTTTTTTTACATAAAAAGCCTAAATTCATTAATTAATTTAAGAAAATACTGACCCAAAAGGTGGAACCAAGCATTTGTAAACAACACAATTGTTATTAAGAACGGAATTAGATTAGATGTATCATTCTCTTACGAATATCTGAAAAATACTGATTTAAATTACCTTGATATAATGATAACTATAATGATCTTACTAATGTCTCTAAAACATTGTGTTGTGTAACTCAGATATGTAACATATATACGTAACCATATATACGTAACAGCGCCCCCACATATAACAGGTCGAAGCTGTTATTACATCCGGTTCGGTCGCTCTATTCCTTCCGCTCTGTCTAAATTTCATAACGCTGATCCAGGGAGATCACGAAGGTAAGCAGCG
Organism: Cyprinella venusta; assembly: GCA_038021265.1. Classification (NCBI taxonomy): domain Eukaryota; kingdom Metazoa; phylum Chordata; class Actinopteri; order Cypriniformes; family Leuciscidae; genus Cyprinella; species Cyprinella venusta. Next base: position 25,205,454 of record CM075878.1, on the reverse strand, counting down.
GCTCGGCTCTTTCGCTTGATTCATCTGTTTACAGATCAAGGGTTAGACTTTTTGTTCCTAAAAATTGATGTTAATAAATCCCGACCCATATACTTCCTTTAACGTAAATAAATCGGAACGTAAATGTTGTGCACTGCCGTAGTCCCTCAAATGTCATGAACGAATATGGAGGTCATTGCGGGACGAGTAAATTTCCAAAAAGTTAACTTAATGTGCCATGTCTAAATGAGTTTGACATGTGTGTTTATGCAATAATGTATAATTTTGGAGGTTGTCTTTTATCTACATGAATGTGTGTTTGTGGCCGCTGCTGAACTAAATTGTCTTCTTGTGTAACTGTTCCTTAACGTTAATTGTCTGACATTTTGAGATGTTTTTAATTCATATATGAATTTTTATTGGGTTGAACATCTAAAGTTTGTGTTGTGAATTACTTTTAAATATGCTAGTATTTTTTTTTGGGTTGTTTAGTGCTTGTTGTCGTCAAACATTTTTGTAAACATGTAATGTTACACTGACACCTTATGCAAGCATAACAATGGAAATACTTTTATTGACAATAACTATACATATATATGAATAATGTATGTAATAATGGGGGATTCATGAGGATATTTAATTTTTAGTGCCTTTAGGACATTTCCAGATTGCAGTGTTATATTTATTTACTCTTTTTATTATTTATTAATATTTAAAATTCGCTTTTATTTTTACATTTTCGGTTTTTATTTTTAATTTTGGTATGTGCTTTTGTTATTGTTATTAGGTTTTTTTAATTTATATTTCTGTTCATCTTTAATTTTAGTACTTCAAATCATACACGTCATGTACGTTAATAATACGTTTTTCATCTGATATTTATATTTTTATTTTATACCTGCTTTATTTCAATTCTGAAAACCATTTTTAATAGTATAAGTTTTAGTTAACATTGGCAGCACAGGTTGTTAGGACTGAAGTTGTTATTAAACCGTGCTCCACGTTATGAGGGAACCTCTCATTCTCATTGTTATTTTCATCAATCTCTTTCAGAAAAAGATGTTGTCCTGTCTCGGCTGTCCCGTTCTTAGCCGGGTGCTGACCACTGGGGCTTCGCGTGCCCCGGCCGCGGTTGCAGCTGCTGGTGCATCTCGCACTTCTGTAGCCGCCACCACCACTACCTCTCCACCAACCCCAAACTCCATGACACTGGTGCGGTACAACAGCACAGCTCAACAGGTGACTATCTTCATCCAGCAAATCTACTGTGTGTATAACTTATGATCAATGCAAATGGGCTAAATCAGTGTGTGTAACCCAGGAAACTCCAAAGAAGACCAAATTTGGACCTTTAGCTGACCAGGACAGAATATTCACCAACTTGTATGGACGACATGACTGGAGGTAAAAACTTTTTTTTAATTATATATATATATATATATATATATATATATATATAATTATAATAATATACTTATATAATGTTTTTTCCCCTCGTTTTTAGTATTCATTATAGCCCTTATTTTAGTTTTGCTGTGACAGTTGTTAGTATCAAGAGGACCATTTTTTTGTTGCTTGTTTTTATTGCAATATAACAAATTATAACAATAATTTCATAAATAATAATAAAAAAACAGTACACATTCAAGACAAACAGTTTCAAGGGATTCCACATCCTCTCAATATATGTGAAAACTAAGTACTATAAGTTTGGTCTTATGTCTTGTTACTTGTACAGTTTTTTAGTCTAGTTTTACTTATTTAAGTCTCCTCTGCTCAACAATGATGCATTTATTTGTAAAAAAAAAAAAAAAATATATATATATATATATATAAGAGTAATATTGTGAAATGTTATTACAATTTAAAATAAAATTCCAGTCCACATGACCCTTGAGAAATCATTCTGATATGCTCATTTGGTGCTCAATTATTGTTGCTCAATTATTAATAAGGGTTCTTTTCTATTATCAATAAAAAAAGCAGTTTTGCCATCACAAGAATATATATATAAAAAATATATTAAATTAATGTAATAATAATACAGTTTTTACTGTATTTTTTATTAAAAAATGGCATTGATTTGACATTTTTTATTTAATTGAAAAAAACATTCTAAAAATCGTTTGACTGGTATTATGTGTATAATACAGTGTGTATATACATTTAAAGTACAGTGCATATGTAAAGTATTATTATTATATTATTGTCAGTGCATGTGCTTCCCATGTTCCTCAGACTGAAAGGTGCCCTGAAGAGAGGTGACTGGTACAAGACCAAGGAGATTCTGGATAAAGGAGTGGACTGGATCTTGAATGAGATTAAGGTCTCGGGGCTGCGAGGCCGAGGGGGTGCCGGCTTCCCAACAGGGATGAAGTGGAGCTTCATGAACAAGCCCAGTGATGGCAGGTGGGTTTACGTCTCAACTACTAAGATCGAGTCAGGGGTTGCTGCAGATGGATCCACATTACTGTAGCATCACAGTACTGTAGCTTTTGTTATTTGGATCAAATCAGGTCATTCTCTTTTTCCGCTCAGGCCTAAATATCTGGTGGTGAATGCTGATGAAGGAGAGCCCGGTACCTGTAAGGACAGAGAGATCATGCGTAATGATCCCCATAAGCTGATCGAGGGCTGTCTGGTCGCTGGCCGAGCCATGGGAGCACGTGCTGCTTACATCTACATCCGGGGAGAGTTCTACAATGAGTCGTCCAATCTGCAGGTATATCTGTGTATTTTCGTGGATATATCTTTGTAATATCGCTCATTTTTTGTTAAGAGACAAAGGGGGAAAATACTGTTTATTGCTAAGCTCAGTTCTCAAAAATGAGCTCCCTAAGCAGGCAGCATTTTAAGGCATCATAGTCAGCCTTGCATAAATTTAAAGAAACACGTTTATTCAGCAAGGATGTATTAAAATGGTCAAAAGTGACAAGAGATTTATAATGTTACAAAAGATTTATATTTCAAACAAGTGCTGTTTAAAGAAAAGACGTTCTATTCATCAAAGAATCCTGAAAAAAATCAATAATATTAATAAGAAATATTAATTGAGCAGCAAATTGGCATTTTCGAATGGTTTCTGAAAGATCATGTGAGGTAATGGTGCTGAAAATTCAGCTTTTGATCACAGGATTAAATGACTTTTTAAAATATATTCAAGTAGATTTATTAAAACAATAATTTAAGATAAAGTATTTGTAAAATAATATTTTAGTGTATCTTTTAATGTAAGTGTTTCTGTTTTTACTGTATTTTGATCATATAATTGCTGCATAAGAGGTTCCTTTTAAATATTATGAAAAGGATCAGAAAAAAATACAAAACAAATCTTACCTGCCCCAAACTTTTGAAAGGGAGTGTATATTAATAATATTACACTATATATTTTGATTTCATACATTAGTTTATAAATATAACATTAATTAATATTAAATCTACTTAAAGTTCAGTTAAGAATACTGTTGATAAACAAAATGGTGTATCTAAAAATGTAGATTATTACTTAATATCTTTCTGTGCTATGTTTTTTTGCTTATTGTTGTCAAGCATTATCAAAATAAATTGTAAGTCAAATCTCTCGTGCAAAGGGGTTCATTTCTGTAAATGTGATAAAATGGGCTACACAATAGTTGAGGGAAGTGATGTATTGACCTTGTGTATTTGGTTTCACTCAGGTGGCCATTAATGAGGCTTATGCCGCAGGGCTGATTGGCAGGAACTCGTGCGGTTCAGGTTATGACTTTGACGTGTTTGTGATGCGCGGTGCGGGAGCGTACATCTGCGGAGAGGAGACGGCTCTGATTGAGTCCATCGAGGGAAAACAGGGAAAACCTCGCCTGAAACCCCCTTTCCCTGCTGATGTGGGTAAGTCGAAAAATGCTGTACACAGTGTTGGCAAAGTTCACTTTCTACATGAACTAGTTCAAAGTTCAGTTCACACATTTTAAAATAAACTAGTTCAGTTCATTGTTCATACTTCAAAAAAAATGAACTAGTTCATTCATAGTTCTTTTTTTCCATATGTTGAAAGCTTTTTTAAAATTTTTTTTATTGCCACAGCCCATATACAACCACAGACAACAATTATTTTATAGACGGGCAGTTTGCACAGAAATGTAAGATTTTTCCCATCCTCACAACCTCGTCATAAAATCCGTTTAAATGATCATTCGACGCCTCCTCATTCGCTGCTTTGTCGACGGCGGCCGCGGTGCGACACTGGTGTCTTGTGTTGCCAGATTGGGTGTTTTTTCACTACATATTAAGGCCTGTTTATATGTGTTTTAGCCGGGTTTTCGGTAGGGATGCACCGATATGAAAATTTTGGCCGATAACCGATAATTCTTTATATTTGAAAGCCGATAACCGATATATCGGCCGATAAACTTAAATCCAAATTTTTATCTAATTTTGAGAGCCTGATTACAAAAACAAAAGTCTCTCAATTAAATCCATGTCCCAAGCGCACAATTATTATGATGTTCACAGTCGATATGACAGATTTGCGTTGCACATGTTGTCCCGAAGCAAATTTTCATTTTTTGAAGAGATTTCAATCATATTTCAAGAATTTCAAAAACATAAACAGTTCTCAACAAGTGTCTCAGCTGAAGGGAATAATACATTATTTATCGGCTTTAATAAATCGGCCACATTTTCTTACCAGGCCGATAACGATAATATTAAAAATGAACATATATCGGCCGATACCGATATGCTGGCCGATATATCGTGCATCCCTAGTTTTCAGCTAGAAGGCTCTTGAAATCTGGCACCCTATTGTACGAAGTTAAACTGAGAGAGCGTGTGTTCACAGACACCAGAATGAACACGTTCACAGTAACGTTCATCAGGCAGTAATACAGTATGTTCGCCCAAAATATGAACGCGTTCAGGCACAACACTGGCTATATATATATATATATATATATATATAGATATATATAGATAGATATATATTTTATATATATTTATATTCATACACACATACATATATGACCTGAGAGAAATGCCATGCTGTATGACCAGTTATAAATGTCACATGTTCTTGTTGCAGGCGTGTTTGGCTGTCCAACAACCGTTGCCAATGTTGAAACCGTAGCTGTGGCACCAACCATCTGCCGTCGTGGCGGCACGTGGTTTGTGAGTTTCGGCCGAGAGAGAAACTCTGGCACGAAGCTCTTCAACATTTCGGGCCATGTCAACAACCCCTGCACGGTGGAAGAAGAGATGTCCATTCCCCTGAAAGAGCTCATTGAAAGGCATGCAGGTACACCGCATACTATCTGTACATACACATTTTTTCTCATCGTCGAATCATGTCCGCTCCTCAGGATTATTGATCCATAATTCATACGATCCCTGCAGGTGGCGTCCGGGGTGGTTGGGATAATCTCCTGTGCGTCATTCCTGGTGGTTCTTCCACGCCACTGATCCCACGCAATGTGTGCGACACCGTTCTCATGGATTTTGATGCCCTCGTGCAGGCACAGACCGGTCTCGGCACAGCAGCACTTATTGTCATGGATAAATCAGTGAGTCCTTTTGTTAAATAACACGCATGGTTTCGTTTCTGTGGACACGGACAACTTCTAAACTCTATTTTCTCCTCTTTTCTTCACTGCAGATTCCCATTAGCATTTTTACGATGGGAATATAGCCACAATAGGCTAGATACCTTATTTTTGAATGATCTTTCATTCCATACAGTTGCTTAAGAATTCAGCAGTGTAAGAAAATTTAAAGCTACACTGTGTGATTTTTACCCCCATCTAGCGGTGAAAAGGTTTATGATCATCCAGTGAATATTAGTTTCTGTTCCTCTCAGTTCCGATTTCGTTTTAACTCCTACGGTGGCCAATGTAGTCCAAGATTAACATGGCTTCCAGTTCGACCTCGTCCATGAGTGTTAACTAAATCGTTAGGCGAAAGGCGAAGCTTGAATTAACGGGTATGTCCCTCTTTGGCTAATGTACTTTCAAGATGGAGGACCAACATGGCGACCGACATTAGATCCCCTTACCCGTATGTATTTTCAATAGCATATTATACACTCACGAGAATACTTTATTACTTGAACGAAGTAAATATACATTAATGAGCACATATTTTTGAAAGAACTACGTGTTTTTAGCTAAGATTAAACTAAAAGAGTTACACAGTGTAGCTTTAAGTCGTACAGCACTAAAGCTCTAGACATTACCATCAAACTATCAGTATTGGCAGATGTCATTTCCATATTGGTGGTGGAATTTAGTATTGGTGCATCTCTACTTCTTTATAATTAAAAAAGATTTGCCCCTTCACAGACTGATGTTATTCGAGCTATTGCCCGCTTGATTGAATTCTACAAGCATGAGAGCTGTGGGCAGTGCACTCCTTGCAGAGAGGGTATGATCATTTATGTGAATACACATTTTTCGATTTTTTACCTGTACAATATGTTTTATTACAGTGAATATTTACTAGTCTTTCTTGTCTGTGCCTCTCAGGAGTGGACTGGATGAATAAGATGATGTGGCGCTTTGTGAAAGGCGATGCAAAGTCAGCAGAGATTGACATGATCTGGGAGATCAGCAAGCAGATTGAGGGCCACACCATCTGTGCCCTGGGAGATGGAGCTGCATGGCCAGTCCAGGTAAAGGCAGTATTTTCTTTTTAAATGTAAATAGATTAATTATTTTACAATAATATCTCCATGATTAATCTGTTTGTTTATATTTGGTTGTTCTCAGGGACTGATCCGTCACTTCCGCCCTTTAATGGAGAACAGGATCGCAGACTTCAAACAGAAACAGCAGGCTCGCGCTTGAAGACTTGAAGACGTTCTCACTCATCCTATCACTTATTTAAGCAAAACCTACATTTTCTCTCGCTCACTGATGTGTGAACTGCTGGCATCCATGTTTTGTTTCTATTGCATATATCAGTGGGATTGAATGAAAATCTAGAAATAGTTTTAGCAGAGCCTATCCTATTATGGTGATGAACTCAACAGCATACTCGTGATTTTGGATGACTTATGACACATTATAGAGTGGAAACTGTTTGAGCAGATAACATCACGCATGTACAATAACATGTAGTGAGTAAATGGTTATGGTTGATGAAACTATGTTAAATCCTATTATGATGTTAAGGCTATTTTCTTGAAAATAGAAAATAAAATCTCGCACTGTATAAACACTTATTTGTGGAAGTAAAGAGCCTAAAACTTAAAACAGTGTTTGTATTTTGGATTGTCATGAACAGAGATTGAATTAGGTGGATGAAAGTAACTGAAGTCTTAGTGCTTCTTGGTTTTCAGAAAAAATAAATGGGGAAAGGGAACATAAAGATCAATTTTCTCATTATGTTTAATCCCATCGTGATGATAATGTAATTATTCTTTATATATACAGTCTTGCTCTACATAGTTTTCACACCTTTTTTACCAATACATTCAGTATGATTTTCCAGTTCAGAATTACTACAGTTTGTTTTTAATTAGATTTAAAAGACATGTTTTTATTAAGATTGTCATGGAGGTTTTTCGTTGAAATTCTTGAAATTAATAGAATTTCTAAAAAGTCTTCAAAAATGTCTTTATTTACCGGACATTTTTTGAGTCTCAATAGATCATAATCAGAAAAAATGTACATGCACTGAAAAAAAACCCCCATCAATTTAAAAATAAATAAAATTTCCTTGCGTTTCGTGAAGTGGAACTCACTGAGGTTTTTGGATTTTTCCTTTGATTTTCCATGTGATTTTCTAGTCAAATACCACAAATAGAAATTATGAACAAAAAAACTGAAGACTTCTAAAATTATACCAAGAATCAGCCAATCAGCGGCGCCGTTTGTTCTCGAAGCAGCCCGTTTGAGCTTACACTTCAGTTTTGATTTTTTTTTACTGCATTGAGGTGCTACTGGAAAATATACCTAAACCTCCCACCATACATATGCTTATTTCCACCCCCTGATCCCTAACCCCACCCCTAATCCTACCCATCTCCACCCCTTAGATCTGGATCCAACTCCTCCCCCTGGATCTCATGTACTGCAATAAAGTGTTGATGTTTACGCTGTGGCGCCCCCTAACGGGAGCAGGCGAGGGGGAGAGTTGCCTTTCATTTTTTTAATTGGTGTGGAGCTCTATTTGTGTGTATTTTCATTAAATATTGTTAATATGTTACTTTCCCTTACCCAAAAAAGTCTAGTCCAAATGACAAAATATTTCCTTAGGCTTTAAATTCCTCACATTCACAAATATTAAATAACATAAATAACAAGAACTGCACCAAATTACATATTTTATTTGAGCTCCATATTCTCATTATACAATAGCCTACTGTATGTGCCATGAAAGTCTGATGTATCAAATACATATAAAGCATAAAACACACATGCACATTTTTATTTAGGCGTCGACTTTTCTAATATTTTTGTCTAAAATCTATATTTATGAAGGCTCAATAAACTGCTGTACATGATTAAACTGTTGAATATATATTATTTCTAAAGTGTTTACAGAATGACGGCCCCCAAAAAGAGAAAAACTTCATCTCCCACAATGCCGTTCGTTTCCTCTGCTATCTCGCGCCTTTCCATCTTGTTCCTCTCGAGAGCTCAAGCGCCGTAGTTGTTGTTGTGGTATGTAATAATGGCGGCAGCAGGAGGCGGATTACCAGCCTCGGCTGCAGTAGCAACCATAAACACCTCCGCCACCGTTCGCTGCCGTTTCCCAGCTCGACCATGGACGTCTCGGAGCCTGTTGAGGACGGAGAAACGCTCTCATATCGGTCGGGTGAGGGATGAAGACAGAAAAGGGCCGAGGCCCATCGACGTTGGAGCTACGCTGAGAGAGGATCCGTCACTGTCGTGTTTGCTCGGGCTGGCGGAGAAACACAGGCTCCAGCGCGAGGCGGGATTCTGCACGAGCGGGAGCGATGAGGTGAGCGATTCGCCTTGTAATACCGTGCTAATAATTCACAGCAAGTGCATCATGAGCATGTCGCTGAGTGGCTGATGTCAGTTCCTGCAGAGATGCATCCACCTGATAAAAGTTGCACGGCCGTGAGCTTTACAGATTACAGAGATGAAAAGTATTAAAGGGACGCCCGTCATATGGTGGGCTTTTGCCGGGCTGTGGCGTTCACATTGCGGGTGGTTGACGGTGTTGCCGTGGCTACGGGGATTGTGTGTGGGACAGCGAATGTGTGGTGTTAATTAGTTATGAGTTTGTGTACAGTCAGCTTTAAGACTTAATGTCAGTGTTGCTGACGGGCCTGTTCGTCTTAATAGTTAATATTGGTTATTTATGTTTAAGTAGGTGTGCATCAGAAATAAGGTTTAGTAACTAAGTTAATTTTAGATTGGATAAATAAATATAATATTGCATGTTTTAAAAAACATATCTCAGATCCATTTGTACAAGAATGGAAGGTAGTATTGTTTACAAACAAGTTGATTGCTTCGCTAACTCTTTACAATAAGGTTAATTAGTTAACTTGAACTATAAATGAGCAATAATTATCTTCAGCATTTATTAATCTTAGTTAATATTATAACATTTATTAAAACACTATAAATATCAAAGATTGTATTTGTAAACATCAAGACCTTACTCTGATTAAATAATTACATTATGGTGCACATGTAATTATAGTCAATGTTTCAGTCCCTTATCAATATTTGGTTTACCAGCCTTACTAGGTTTTCCTATAATTATGGGGTCTTTTTCAGAAATTCCCATAATGCAGTCTGATTCAAAGTTGAGTCAATATAGAACTCATGTTGAGCTTTTATATCACACATTGTAGACTGATGCAATCCGACCCTGTGCTTTGAAATTCTGAGGTATCTGCAGTCAGTCGGTTATGCAGCATCATCTTTACATGAGAGGACAGTTGCAGAACTGAACTTGATTTCTTCAGTCTGAATCCTTATGACTCATGAGTATTAGTATCATTGAATGGTTTATGTCAAGGTAAGCTTACATGAATTGATGTTTTTCTCTGTAGACATATTCCCCTGACGTTTTCGAAATGTATAACTAGGTTAGTTTGACGATTTAAAGATTCTATTTTGTGTAATGCATATAATTCCTTATGTTTTATGGAAATATCCTTCCCTTTCCCATATTGCTAAGTTTGCTGATGTAATGAATGAACTTGTTACCACTTATGTGAAGTTGATGCTCTGTTAGTTGCAATTGGCAAAATCAATTATTCTGGACAAAAATAGCTTATTGACATCTTGTGAATAAACGAGGAACTAAAAAGGAAATAATGCCTATTTTTTTGTTTAGATTCCTCCTGACTGAGAATTATGGAAGCTTGTTTCCACCACTGAATAAAAAAATAAAATAAATAATTGTGACTTTTTATCTCACAATTCTGACTTTTTTTCTCAGAATTGCGAGTTATAAAGTCAGGATTGCGTGTTATAAAGTCAGAATTGCTAGATATAAAGTCAGGATTGCGTGATATAAAGTCAGAATTGCTAGATATAAAGTCAGGATTGCGTGATATAAAGTCAGAATTGCGAGATATAAGTCAGAATTGCGTGATATAAAGTCGCAATTCTGAGAAAAAAAGACAGAAGTGCGACTTTTAATCTCACAATTTTGACTTTTTTTCTCACAATTGCGAGTTTACATCTCGCAATTCTGACTTTCTAACACATAATTGCGAGTTTATATGTCGAAATTCTGACATCTTTTCTCAGAATTGTGAGTTATAAACTCGCAATTGCGACTTATTAGGCCAATTCTAAGGGGAAAAAAATACTAGTTTAAATCTCACAATTCTGACATTATATCTCACAATTCTGACTATATATCACGCTATTGTGACTTTATATCAAGCAATTCTGACTTTATATCTCACGATTCTGACTTTATAACTCGCAATTCTGACATTATAACTCACAGTTCTGACTTAACACGCAATTGCGACTTTATATCTCGCAATTCTGACTTTTTATCTCGCAATTGCGACTTTATATCAAGCAATTCTGACTTTATATCTCACAATTCTGACTTTATAACTCGCAATTCTGACATTATAACTCACAGTTCTGACTTAACACGCAATTGCGACTTTATATCTCGCAATTCTGACTTTTTATCTCGCAATTGCGACTTTATATCACGCAATTCTGACTTTTTATCTCACAATTGCGACTTTATATCACACAATTCTGACTTAATAACTCGCAATTGTGAGAAAAAAAGTCAGAATTGTGAGATAAAAAGTCGTAATTATTTATTTTATTTTTTTATTCAGTGGCGGAAACAAGCTTCCATAGAGAATAGCACCTACTCTACAACTCCTGGTTTTAGAAATATACTGGTGTTTATTAGTATCACTGTCCAGGGTCATTTCTGACTGACCAGCGTAGTTCATTTTACTTTGAATTGTTTGTTATGGTGGATCAAGAATTACCACTGGACAAAAGGTCTGGATTAAAAATATACATTTTTCCATTTTAATCGATTCTCATTTTGAAGAACCGATGTCGATTCGCTGTATTCAGTTGAAGAAATAAAACTTTGTAGCGTGCCTCTCATCCAATAAATCGCAATAAGCGTTGTGCTTTATTAGTTCTGATATGAATCAAAGTCTCAACTTTCAGACTCTGTCACTTTTATTAACCTAACCTATGACCTAATTCAGTTTTGTGATGAGGACCGTTCTCTTCTCTTCTGTGTCAGCATTTCTCACTGCTCACTATATTAGAGTGATGGAGCTGGTATCCCATGTTACGCATTGAAAAAATGAGTTTTGTGTTCAAAGCCTGGCCTTAGTTTTCATGGAAACAATCGTTTGTTAAATATTTGTTGTATAACAATGTTATCAATCCATCAGGGATTCATTAGGGCCAAATCGTTTACTCTTACAGATAATACATGAATATGATGCTAAATGATTAAAAATATAAAACTTTTTGTGGTGATGTTTTATCCATCTTTCTTTCTCAGGAAGGAGACTTCACAGGCTTTAAAGTGGACGGTCAGTCGTCCTTGCGGTCAGGACGTGGTTCATCCAGTGAGTGTTTCAGCTGTTTTTTATGTCTAAGCAATTTGATGATGTTAACTCTAACATTAGTTTGGGCTTCATTTTTTACACATGCTAGATTTTTTTTTATTAAACATTGTCATTCAGACCAAAATTGATCTATTGAAGAAAAGTGTTTATTTTTTTGGTTTCCTATGTAATTCTTCTGAGCTATGTATTTGGTATTTAAAGGGATACTCCACTTTTTTTTGGATATAGGCTCATTTTACAACTCCCCCAGAGTTAAACAGTTTTACCGTTTTCGAATCCATTCAGCCGATTTTCTGATTTTTAGAAGAATATCAGTAACCAGACAGTTTCTGGTCTCATTGACTGGAAGTTGTCATGGTATACGGTATAAAATCAACTGTTTAACTCTAGGGGGAGTTGTAAAATGAGCCTATTTCCAAAAAGAGCGGAGTATCCCTTTAACATGGTGTCTCTTTAAGAGAATAGGATGTGAATGTTTAGAGGATGTATTATTTAAACCTAACTTCCTGTGTGATCATATCAAATTTTCATGTTACGATGATTGCTGAAGCTTTTATCATGGTATACGGTATTATCACGATATTGAAATAAGTAATGATTTTTAATGCTTTTGAATGATTTTTAATTTATATTAACCAATGAATTAACTAATACAAACTTGTTGTAAAGTGTTACCTGTCACTAATAAAGAATCAGCACATTTTAAGTTAATATCTAGGGCATGTTGTAGTCAGTCCACATTACAATGTATTTTATTTCTATTTAAATGCGCATTCATTTATACATATTTTTACATTTGGATTAGCTATGTTCATTTTAAGTATATCTCTAATTTAAATGGATCTTTTCAAACATTCAATATTTTTTTTCTAGCATTTTATTTTAGTTTATTTATAATTAAATAATAAATAAATATTCAATAAAACATGTTTTATTGAAAATGTGTAAAATGGTAATGTTGAAATTGTGCCTGTATTTCTAGGTTTTTATTTTTATGAATGATGAAATGTTTAATTTTTTTTCTTGCATTAGAAATTAAATCATCATTATTGGACAAACCTAACTTGAAAGGCAGAAGGTTATCCAGAACTGACCAAAAATCTGTGAGGCCCAAATTGGTTGTTAAAATGGCAGCCAAGAAGATGACCAAAAAAGAAACGATACAAGCAAAAAGGCCATCTGTGGATAAAGATGGACATCTGAAACAGGGCAGCTCAAGTAAGAGAAATGGCAGGGTACTCAGAAACCAGATAGAGGGACCATTGGCCTCCTTGGAGACTGAAAATGATGAAAATGGGGTGGATGGGGCATGTGAAGAGGAGGAGATCACTGGAAGGTCACAAAGACGTGGTTCCAGTGCAGCACAAAGCAGGAGAAGGCAGGACAAATTAGTGTGGACTTTAACACTGGTTAAAGGAAAAGAGCGAGCCTCCAGAGTAAAAGACACCAAAGGTCAAAGAGCTTCAGCAGAATATGCTAAGGGAAACAGGACAAAAAACATCGCCGGTAGTGATCAGGCAGGTGCTGTATCCTCAAAGCCAATGGGGAAACCGAAAAGGGGAAGATGGACAAAAGCAGCTGAGGAACCTCTTAAATCCCTTGGCGGATGTGCAGGAGCATCTTTAAGTGACAGTTCATTAATTTCTGAAAAGAAGCCTTTTGTAAGGCGAAAAAAGAGTTTATTTGGCCGTCGAACTGCTAAAGTACCTGACAGTCAAGGGCAGACCTCAAGCATGCCTAGAAAGAGACGGCGACTTGTTTGCGCAGATACTGGCTCTACACATGTGCTGCAACAGGTGGAGGGACAGGAACAGCCCATTGGAGAGATGGAGAAGTCCAAATCTGAACAACCTAAGCCGTCCGCCACACCAATTGTTAGTGCTCGTTCTTCCCGCGTCATCAAGATCCCAAAGAGGTTCATGGATGATGAGCGCATGTCTGCTCTCCCAGAACGAGGTTCCCCAAAGAAACCAGCTCTTTCTGAAATCCCAGTGGATCTCGGCACACCGAATATAGATCTCCAAACCCTCAGTTCCGGAAGCAGGCTGAAGACCACACAAGAACCGTTGATCCCAAACAATGATGAAAAAAGTGTTTCAGAAAAGGGGCAATCTCAAGGAGTCAAGCCTGTTTTGAGTTCCTCAAAGCCTTTTGGTGGTCCTCGTGGGAGGGGTGGGAGACCCGGCCAATCCGCGGACCATTATAAGATATACTGGAAGTTGAAGAAGCTCACAGCATGTCTGGCTAAACGAAGGATGCAGCGGATTGCCAGTTCGAGCCCAAGGCTTGCAGAGGAAGGTGCTGAGGGAGGAACCCGTGATATGCAGGAAAGGAAGTCTGATCTCAAATTGCAGGACATGTATTCTCCAGGGGTGGTGCCAAAAGTAGTTATACGTGTTGGGGAACATTCGGATCAGACACCTTTGGCAGAAGTACCTGCTAAAGAGAATGGTAGGGTTTTTGCTGTATTATGCCACACGTAATAACTTAAAGGGATACTCCACTTTTTTTGGAAATAGGCTCATTTTACCTCTCCCCCAGAGTTAAACAGATGGGTTTTACCATTTTCGAGTCCATTCAGACGATTTTTTGATATTTAGAAGTAGAGTTGTTCCGATTCCGATACTAGTATCGGAAATGCCGCCGATACCAATAAAAATTCTGGAATCGGTATCGGCGAGTACTTCTATCCGCGCACCGATCCGATACCATTTTATTAAACAATGTCTAGTTATACACGCTGGCTTTGCTAACCGCTGCAAAACGGAGATGAACTCTTCTTCGCTGCTCCCACTTGTGCAACAACCACTGTTTACAGCAGCGAAGAAGAAAACGCGCGTGCGTCCTAGCATAATGTCCTCAGTTTGGCTGCATTGTGTATTTCAGACTGGACCAGCCAGCCAGTATAACGGCGACATGTCTCATGCAATACAGCAATTTTGAGGGGAAGAACAAGTATTAGAACCTTCAACATGAGTAACTTAAGTATTTGAAGACCCGTCAACCCGCAGAACACGATGGCAGGCGGAGGATGAGCCGCGTCAGAATCAACAATCTCTGAAAGCTTCATTAAGGCTATGTTTACACGGAAACGACTCTGAAGAGAAAACACAAAAGTGGCGTTGTGTTATCACTTTTTATTCTGCGTTTAGACGAGCAGTTTGGGTGTGAAATCCGTGAGCAGATGGTGACGCAAAAGTCTGTGAAATTCAATTTAGTATGCACTTCAGGCGGCTAGTGCAGCATACTACAACACCAAGCCCGCGCGCCTGCATACAACCTTCACTGTAAAGCAGACCTTTGCGTTTTTACCATTTAGGAGCGTTTTTAAGATTTCACTTTTTTGCGTTTTTATTAAGCCCCAAAACGCCGTCGCCGTGTAAACGAAAGGCACAGCCAATAATTTGTTTTACGTTTTCACGCGTTCTCGTGTAAACAGGGCCTCAAACGAAGAGAAATGTTTTAAAAAGACAGCGAACGAACAATAAATATAACCAACAACATGAAAGTTATTGAGTTTATTATTCTGGATGGATGACCAGCTGCAGTCCAAACTGAAATGTCGTTTATTTAACAAAATGGTTTATTGATCTTCAGTTATAAAGAGATTATTTTCTTATATCATTCATATAATCTTTTTAGATTCCTAGATTTATTTGTTGCACTTTATATATATATATATATATATATATATATATATAGTTTTTTTGTAAATCTAAAATACCTTTTTTAGTTTACAATATTAGATGTGTAGCTGCATTTTAACTTCTTTTCCACTTAAGATAAATATTGCAATGAATTGTAATTCCGATAATAAAAATACTAGTTAACTCTATGTATTTGTTCATGTTTAATTTAGGGATAAGTTTGAAGCACACCATAATAATTCTATCAATTCATACAGTACTAGAATGAATTGCAGCTGAATAGATACTATAAACACCCAGGTATCGGATCGGTACTCGGTATCGGCCGATACCCTGAGTCCAGGTATCGGAATCGGTATCGGGGAGAGAAAAAGGGTATCGGAACATCTCTATTTAGAAGAATATCAGTAACCAGACAGTTTCTGGTCTCATTGACTTCTATAGTAGGAAAAAAAATACTATGGAAGTCAATGAGACCAGAAACTGTTTGGTTACTGATATTCTTCTAAATATCAGAAAATCGGCTGAATGGATTCAAAAACAGTAAAACTCGACTGTTTAACTCTGAGGGAATTGTAAAATGAGCCTATTGTTAAAGTGGAGTATCCCTTTAAGAATAATAAACCTTATTTGTATACCAAGGTGCTTATAAAAACTACATTATAGCTATCACCAAATAATTTACAAGTAATACCATAATTAATATTATAGAAATAATAAACAAATATTAACAAATATTAAAGATGACACCCACTTTGTAATGCTAATAAAATAAGTGTACATAAAATGCATAACAAAAAATGAAAATGATTGTTTTATCCCACACTTTTTCCCATTAACCTTGAGGCAAATTCCTTTATTCCTTCAGTAGAGACTTCTAACCTTGAGGGGATCTCTAAAATGAGTGCGCAAAATACCCAGATGATGTCAGAGCAAGGTGGTAACACCCACAGAATGAGTCTTTCGGGTGCCAACAAGAGGATGTTCCACCTGCTGAAGAGAGCCAGAGTCCAACTGATTAAAATCGACCAGCAGAAACAGCTCAAATCAGCTCAGGTCAGAATGTTTTAACAATTTTATGACGGCAAACAGTGCTGTGTTGCATTTTTATAAAGCACTGTATCTGACAGGTTCTGACTTTTGAATAGATTTGACTATATTCATGATTCTTCGTAAATGAACACATTGCTTTTACCCAGCTTATGAATAGTATTCATAAGCTGGGTAAACGCAGTGTGTTTGTGCACAAAGAATCATTTGGAGGTTCACTGTGAACACAATCGGTCAAAAGTTTGGGATATTTTTTTTTTCTAAAGAAATGTATACTTTTTTTCAGCAGACACATTCAATTGATGAAAAGTGAAAGTAAATAGATTTATATTGTTACAAGAGATTTCTATTAATGATTTTTTTCCCCTCACAAATATGAAGTAGCACAATTGTTTTCAACATTGATAATAATAAGAAATATGCACCAAATCAGTATATTACAATGATTTCTGATGGATCATGTGATGCTATGTACATTTTATTCGCTTATCTTTTTATTGGATACAATTTTCCACCTCAATAGAGCACATCCGGTTTTAGAATTTATATGCATATTGTCATTTCCATCCAGTCTTTTTGAATGTAAAGGCCTGTTCACACCGGGATGAATTTCGCGCGTGTTATTCGCCGATGTTTAATAATTCGTGACTAAACACAAAGGGCGCCAATGTGAGTGTGCACACCGACACGTAAAACAAACGTGAAAAAAAAAAGAAAAGCTTAATTTAAAAAAAAAAAATGCCTCGGGTTCGTTTTTTTTTAGTTTGACGCGCTGTGTTAAAAACTATCCGACCAATGAGATTGGCGCTCACGTGTTTGGAGCTTCTAAAGTTACAGTAAAACACAGCTTGGGGGCGCTCACACACAAAACGGTCTTGCCAAGCACACATACTTAACGGAGAAGATCTACGCCAAGTAGCATCGCGGTCTACACAGCTAGGAAGAAATAAGTCGAGGAAGATGCGAGGCAAGATGAATGTAGAGCTGCTAGTCTCGTTGGTACTAGAACATAAAGAACTATATGACAAACGTGACTGCGACTACAAACATCTTGATAAAAGAAAACTGATATGGAGTGGTATTGCAGAGCAAACTGACGCCATCTAATGTCAGGGAATGAATTTGCATGTTCACTCGGCTCATCGTCAGCGAAAATCGCTTGGGTGTGAACACAAAAAACACGTTGAAAAACTGATTTTCGTCCCGATATGTATGGGCCTTAATATGCCAAAAATGTGCATAAAAATAAGCAGATCGAAACAGCTGCTGAACGCGTTATAATAACAGGAATAAATAACGTTTTAAAATGTATTGAAAAGTTATTTTATATTGTAGTATTTCACAACAATGCTGTTTTTACTATATTTTACTGTAAATGAAGCCATGATGACCAAAAGAGATTTCTTAAAAACAAACATCAAAAAACTTAGAACGGTAAAAGCAGTATTGATATTTTTTGTCAACTTTGGAGACTTTAGTGTGAACTAATGTTTTGAGTGGCAAATTGAGAAAACAATATATAAGTCGGTGTGTAATATCTTTTAAATCTGTGTAATTACACAAAGAGTGATGTTTATGCTCTGCAGCTTCTGTCTTGCTCTGCGAGAGTAAGAGATGGATCAGCCACTGGCATGAAGAGAGGAAGAAAGAGGGGCAGAAAGAGAGTAGTCCAGGCTAACCCAGAGGTGGCTCCACAAGTATGTTTCACTAAAAAAATATTGCTTTATTGCAGATTTTTTCATCGGATTTTGAGTTTAACGCTGTGCTTTTTGAACTCTGTAGGAGCAACTGATCGGTGGTCCACGGATAAAGCACGTGTGTCGAGCAGCAGCGGTCGCACTGGGACAGCCACGTGCCATGGTTCCCGATGACATTCCCAGGCTCAGCGCCCTTCCTCTGCACGAGAGAGAGGGGATCTCTGCTTCACCTGCCGAAGAGGGTACACACGTCTCCTTTGCTCATTCTGTCCACATCCGTTATAAGTGACACTTGCGAATATCATGGAGATAAATGGGCTCTTTTGGCCTGTAAATTGTGTATTATGTCATGTTAGTAATACAAGTTCAGCTCGTAATTTGTGGGCTTGAATGCATAAAATGTATGATTTCCTTTAAGGCTTTGTAAACAAGTTGTATATAATGTAGAATGGTTTTAAATATGATTAATATAATAATGTAATGTAAATATAAGTATTCTATAATAAATATTCTAAAATATAAAACATATTTATTTTAGATTTAATGTACAATTCCTAAAAGTATCTCTCTATTTGGACTACTTTCAATTTACACTATTATTTTTGAAACCCACCAGGATATTAGAATGTTTATTATTATTTTTATTAATTTAATCTAGTATAATTACGTGTAATAATAGTGTATTTTTGCATTAAACTATTTTTAGCTCTGTTTAGCTGTATATTCTCATCCTTTCTGGACATGGGAACATGTAATGGTTAGAGGTTTTGTAATTACGTGACTGTGAAAATAAAATGATCCTAGAGTGTGTTGCATTCGTAATGCACAACATATGCAAACTGAGTCGTGGATTGTATTCAAAACACCTCATTAGATGGCCTGAGGTCATTTGAAAAACTCACATAATGCACTACTGCAGAAAAAAAAATCAAACGAACATAAAAATCGAAACACAAATATTTGCATTATGATATTTCTTTATTTCTAATTGCACTTAAAAGTGCTCAGTCATTGTAATGTCTGAAATAATTGTAATGCCTACTTGTGGCAGCAGTTCACCATTATATCTAGTTGGTGTTCCCTTCATTTCTTAGCAAACCAAACCTTGACATTCCCGAAATGCCCTTATTCTTATGTTAGATGCTTTTTTTTGCCTCTGTCTCCCTCTTCCATCGGCCCCTTCTGCCTCTTCAAGATGTTGCAACTCACTCAGAACCAGAGAGTGAAGAATCTGTAGAGCCAAAGCCAACATTTAGACGCAGGTATGAAAGCACTGCTCTTGGCCTTCGGCTAAAGCGCTGCTTCCGCTGCAAGGGCTGCAATCGGCTGGAGGACTGCGGGAGTTGCGTGTTCTGTCTGGACAAGCCCAAATTTGGAGGACCCAACAAGAAACGGCAGAGCTGTGTGTAAGTGTCCAAATAGTGTTAACTACAAGGTATTCCATGGCAGCAAACCTTTCCTGGGGTTTAAAGAAGTCATATCATACATTTCTTCTTTTGTGATCCTATTTGTGGACTTTTTGTGTAATTTTTCAACAGCTTAAAGAAGTGTTCGCTGATTGAGCAGAACAAAATGAGACGATTTAACAAAGGTACTCTACTTGCCTCTTTAAAATTGATCCCTTTTTTAGTGACCTGGTATTTAGACAAATATAATGCAAATGTAATCAAAAATGTTTCAAATATTACAGTTAAAAAACCATTACCCTTCAATTTTAGCAGACAAAGTTGGCATTGAAGCTCTGGGCTGGATTTCCCAAAAGCATTGTGAGCTGGGTTCATCGTAGAGACCATTGGTGGCAATCAATGGTTATGCCATCTACTTGGACTTTTTGGGAAACTCAGCCCTGGCCTGTTGGTTATTCGTACAGAATTGATTATTTTATTTGACCACCTCTCTTTGGCGCAGTCCAAATGAAGCGGCGGCGGCGGCCATCAGCGGCCTCTGGCATGAACAGCAGCGAAGAAGAAAACGAGGAGGAAGGGGGAGATGATGGAGGTCAAGCCCATTTCAGCCCGACCAGGAGGCAGCCCAGACGACAGGTCACTCCTCGGTCCTACAGAAAAATGCTGGGGTACGACGACTCTGACTCAGAGACAGAGAGTGTCAGCTCAGAGAAGACAAAGGCCAGCAGGACCCAAAAGACTCAATCCAGTGGTATGAGTTTCAAGTTAACCCTTATGCCAATATACACTGGAACAGCTCTTTGTTTTTCTTAAGAGCAGTAGTGTAGCCATGAGGGGGCTTGATTGTGCTAGATTCACTGGATTCCTGATTGGTTAAAATAAAAAAAACATTAAGAAATTGTTGTTTTGTTCCTCTTATTGATAGATTGACCAATGCTGTGCCATAAAATGCAATGGCTGGTTTCAAACGTATTGGTTTGATTAAAGTAGTTCACTTTTCAAAAAACTTTAGCTGATAATTTACTCACCCCCATGTCATCCAAGATGTCCATGTCTTTCTTTCTTCAGTCGAAAAGAATTTAAGTTTTTTGATGAAAACATTCCAGCATTTTTCTCCATATAATGGACATCAGTGGGAACCAAATGGTTCAAGGTCCAAAAGACACTTTCAGTACAAACTGCAAACTGTTCAAAGGGCTTTAAACGATTCCAGACGGTGAAAAAGGGTCTTATCAATCGAAACGATCACTCATTTAAAAAAAAATAATAATAAGTTTTATAAGCTCAAATAGTCACCTTGCTATGTACTGCGATGCATATTAGTGACTCTCCTGTTCGAACTCTTCATCAAAATGAACAAATCTTTTTCTGAGTCAATTTGTTTGTTTCGTTCGTTGAATGAACCAAATGACTCGGAAAAAGATTAGTTCATTTTGATGAATGACTAATAATGATAATTGAGACTGTCATATTACACAAGATTATAAAGAACAATTTTTTTGGATTATTTGGGTTTAGACGCCATGTTGCGTTGCTCCAGGAATAGAGCGTCCACAACATGAGTCATTCTGAAAACCACGCAACTTAGTTTAAGTTCACTTGTGCATTCAAGTCATTTTGTGCCGATATAATTTTGTAATATTATATTTATTTTGTATATATCTGATTAATATCAAATAGGAAGTGCTCAACGGTTATTCATTCAGCGTGCGCCGCTCAAGCAGAATGCACGACTAATAATACCAATGGTTATTTTGGGACTGTTATATTACATAACATGAGAACACTATTTTATTAAATTGTTGTTGTGAATTCATTGGGTTTAGTTGCCGTTTTCAGTGCATTGTTCCAGCACGTCCACACGTCACACATTCTGACAAGCATGCATCTGAGGCGGCGTTGGTGACGCATTGTATTTGTCATTATATTTATAGACCATTTCAAAAGATGCAAACAACACTGGTCCAGAAGCACTTCCTGTTTCAGTTTGTAACTGTTTTCTTTATTTTACATGTAAAGAAAACATCTTAAAGATGTTTGTTTAACTTGTTGATTCAGTTTTAAATGTTCTGTTGGTTGTATTTTATCCCAGCTTTTATGTAGTGTTAAAAAACTGAAACAGGAAGTGCTTCTGGACCAGTGTTGTTTACATCTTTTGAAATGGTCTATATATTAAACAATTCAATTAATGTATCAATAACATCAGAACATTTTACAATCCTACTAACCCTTTATTTAGATTAAAAAAGTCTTATTAATTTGGTGAAGAATATAGCTTTTATTAGCTTTTATTAATAGCTTAATATAATTTTATTCATAGCTTTTATTTTTTAGCAGCATATGCAGACCCTGTAATGCTGTTTGCCATTAATGCTAACGATTAATTGATCGTTTATTTAAACGACGATCGATCTCGGGGATTTGTGAAAATTGACATCCCTAGTAATCATATATTTTTTTTAAACACTAGGTAATACTAATTTTTCATGCAGCACACAGTGAAATTGGTTACAGCATATCCGTTGTACAGCATAACACATTGGTAATAGCACAGTATATTTTAAAATAAAGGATTTAAAGTTTGTCTACCACGTATCCAGTGAAGCTGGACAGCTGGAACGATTTTCACATGGACAGACCGTCATGCACAGAGTAACACGCGATTATGCAGGCTATAAATGCACAGTTCAGAAGATCTCACAGCTGAGTCCATTAAAGGAGCTGTTTGTAAGATTGTGGCCAAAACTGGTACTGCAATCACTTTCAAATCACTGTAGAGCGGTGTATCCCTTTCATTTTAAGATGGGACCCTGATTCTCCCCCCCATCCAAAAATAAAATTCTGTGAAACCATTGTCTCTGAGACTTAACCAATACTTTCAACTTCTTTCCAGAAATGGCTACCTCTGTAACTGCTCCAGAAGAAGCAGCAACAAAGCAGAAAAGGCAAGGGCTTTACAGAGCATTTTGGGCCCGACGCAGAATTGATAAGGTATAGTTACTCATTGTCATTTTGATGATCCTAAAATGGATAATCTGACGATTAATCGACCCAGGCTTAGTTTCCCGAAAGCATCGTAAGCCTTAGTAGATCGTAAAACCACTGCTACCAATGGTCTCTACAATAAACATAGCTCTCAATACTTTTGAGAAACGTAGCCCTGGAAGATATTTTTTGGACTAGGGGTACACAATTTTATGGGAATGCTTTAAAAAAAATTATTGTGAACAACCTCCAAACTTGATGTGGCTCTTTGCAGGGCTGCACAAGTTGGCCAAAATTTGGATTTTTTTATGTCAATATAATTCTAAAATAGGAATAATAGCTAATTTTATTATTTCTTCTACTAAATGAAAATATTCACTACTACTGCTATATTTAACTGTAAAATAAAACAAATTGAGTCATTTTAATTTAATTGCTTCTTTTTCAAGTGATAAATTATCTAGTTTTAAAAAAAGCCAAACAGTTTGGTGCATCTAGATGTTGTAAGAGACCCAAACTCAGATGCGGAGATGTTAGTGTGGACCAAAATTGACTGAACCACACATATTTAATTAAATCACAGCGTTTTGCCAGTTACATAATCACACTTAGCCATATTGCGATGTTGGTTTTGTTTAGATTAATTTTGGTCTATAACTTATAGCTCAATCCAATTCCTGAATCACTTCCTGAAATGAGTAAAATGTTATATTCTTTAACTGTCTAATTGAATGCATTTGGGAATTATCTTTCTCTCTTTAAAATAAAATTGCTCTTCCCCTTTTCTTGGATGCACTTCTTCCCGTTTCTCCACAACTACAGCATAACAACGTGTCCTAACCAGATGTTAATGACAAGATTCTCCCATCAAGTCATTTGATAAATTAAGACCCAAACTTGTGACAAAAAGCTTGTTGTATATTGCTTTTTGTGGTTGCCTCAACTCAACATAGGAATTATAACCATTTATAATGTTCTGCCTGGTTAGGACACTGTTGGTCTAGTAGTACTCTTTCCTTTGTTCTAAACATCTGCATCTGACGGTGATGGAAATGGCTATTTTCCTCTTTCCTCTCACGCTCTGTTTGGTGACAGTCCTCCTCCCGCCTCATTTTTATCCATTCTGTTTCCTGCTTTTATCCACTATAACGCTGGTCCCCTCGTATTCCCCCAATTCTCTTGGTGTTTTTGACATTTACACAGGACCCACTTGAACCATCTTCATCATCATCATCATTGGACCCTTCAGCACCACCCCACCATCCCTTCACCCCCACAGAAAGTCCCTCCCTCAAGCCTGAGCGCAAGCTGCTGTTGCAGCTGGAAAGGCTACCGGCCAGGGTTGTGCAAGCAGCCTTGTTGGGCGTAGCAATCCCGAACACCACAAAGTCACAGAAAGTGATGTGCGAGGTGGTTGAAGAGGAGCAAGCTTTTTTTCATTGCTCCTCTCTTCCTCATTCTCAGAGTTCGGTGGAGCACACGCCTTCTAGTGTCCTGACTCCTCTGGCCAATGGCTGCACCCAGAGAGGCAAGTTGTCACAGAGGACGGTGAACAAGATTCGCGTGGACTTCAAGGTCAGAGGTTTTCTATGAAACCAAAAGCTCTGTTTTTTGGGGGTGTTTTAGATGAATATTGGTTATAGAAATGGATTGTTCATTCAAAACACCAAAAAAAAAAAAAAAAAGAAGTTTTAAACAAATTTTTATAAACACACCCAAACACACTGTCTGGTTTGCTATCTTTGTGGTGACTTTCCATAGACGTAATGGTTTTTATACTGTACAAACTGTATGTTCTATTCCCTTACACTAACCCTTCCCCTAAACCTACCGTCACAGAACGCTTTCTGCATTTTTACATAGAAAAAAAACTTGTTCTTCTGTATGATTTGTAAGCTTGTTTCCTCATCATGGGGACCTAAATTGAGGTCCCGATGAGTGAGTCTGTGTGCATTCAGGTTGAAATATATATGTGTATATATATATATATATATATGTGTGTATATGTGTGTGTGTGTGTGTATATACAGTATATACTATATATATATATATATATATATATATATATATATATGTGTATGTGTATGTATGTATGTATATATATATATATATATATATATATATATATGTATATATGTGTGTGTGTATATATATATATATATATATATAACAACTGATTTTGTTGTATATACCTTTTATTTAAACCTTTAAATTATGGCAACAACAAAAAAAATCCTAATGGTAAATAAGTTATTTAAAATATTTGTAAATTATGTAAAATTTAAATTGTTAAATTAAAGTCATCATGAAATCAAAATTGACCCGATCTGCTTTTATTAGCGCACATTTACTAGTCGTAAAAAAAAAGTAAAAAAAAAAAAGGTGTTAAAAGGGCTGTTTTTAATTCCCAAAAGTGGATCTCATATGTTTTTATTTTGCTGCCTTTTTAATTTAACAACATTTTATTGTTAATTTATGCAGGAAGACTGTAACATCCAGAATGTGTGGTTGATGGGGGGATTGAGTATTCTCACTTCAGTTCCCATCATGCCCCAGTCTGTGTGTCTGCTCTGTGCCAGCAAAGGCCAACATGATGTAAGATCCAGCTCTCAATACATCACTAAATATCAAAGAATCATCATCCGTATTCCTTCTATCATAACTCAGTGCTACAGCAAAATTTCATTATTTGCAGAATAAAAGTTGGCCCTTATCTAATTTTGAGTTTGGTTGATCTTTTTTTTACCAGATGATCTACTGTCAGATGTGCTGTGAGCCTTTTCATCGTTTCTGCCTGTCACCGGACGACTGCCCAAAGGAGGAGAACAAGGAGAACTGGTGCTGCAGACGCTGCAAGTTCTGCCACGTTTGTGGCCGCAAGAGCAAGCAAGCAAAGGTGCACTATGCTTTTAATTTAGTACTAATAAAGAATAGTCATGGCGGTGTGTTCTTGTTCATGTTCTCATTAATCAGACATATAGTTTTCACATTGCAGAAGAGAAAAATATTGTAAACGTACATTGAAGGACACATATTTGACAAGAAATCAACAAATCAAATTTTGTTCTTCCTCATTTAGCCAGTTTTGCAGTGCAAGAGATGCATGTACTGCTACCATCCATCCTGTTTAGGACCCACATATCCCAAATCTGTAAAAATGAGCACCTCTTGGGTGAGTTGCTATAGGGTAATGTCCTAAAATCATCATTCTAATTTTCGCCTAGTTTGCCAGACATTGAGTTTTAATTAGTCATACAGTGATAAGTCCGTCAATAAAGTTTGCTTTGTTTCTTTGCAGATTTGCATGCTGTGTATCAGGTGTAAGAGCTGCGGTGTGACTCCTGGGAAGTCCTCGGACTTGTCCTGGAACAGTGAGCTGGACCTCTGCCCTGACTGTAGCAAACTCCACAGCAAAGGTTTGTCAATGCAAACGTCTTGTCAGATTCTAGTTCAGTCTAAAGATTCAGGCTATTTAGGAATGAATGTTTGATCTAATCCATCTGTCCCTGTTATTTTTTTTTCTACACCTTTTTATTGAAAAAAATAATTATATTAATTAAATAATGTGATTGTATTGGTTATTTTCATTTTATGATTTAAATTCAGTTAATGTAGTAATAATAACATAAATATTATTATTGCATATTGTTTATATTAAAATGTATTTGGTTTTGTGTGGTTTATGTCTAAGAATTTTGCATTGTAGTAATTTGTTGAGTTTGTTTTCTCAGGGAACTTCTGCACTGTGTGTCTGAAGTGCTTTGAGGAACACGAGTTTGACAGCAGCATGATGCAGTGTGCCCGATGCGCACACTGGGTCCATCCCAAATGTGAGGGGCTCACAGGTGAGATCCATTGTCAATGCCTTGCTGATCCCACACACAGAACTCTGTCCTGTATTTCCTTCCTGTCTTTTTCATCTTCAGATGATCTGTACGAGATCCTTTGTCGTCTGCGGGGGAAGAGCCTGGTGTTTTCCTGCGCTCCCTGCAGTAAGAAATTCCGCAGCGGCTGGCAGGACGTCGTGCAGGTGGTTTTGAGGAATGGTCTAGAGAAGATCATGGATGGATTGAGGAACTCTCCGAACATGAGTCACCTCCTTGTATGTGCGCAGGTGAGGTTTTCAGCAGTCTGTGTACTGAGAATATGTCCCCTTTAAAGGGATACTCCACTTTTTTTGCAAATAGGCTCACATTTTAACACTCCCCCAGAGTTAAACAGTTGGGTTTTACCGTTTTCGAATCCATTCAGCCGATTTTCTGATATTTAGAAGAATATCAGTAACCAGACAGTTTCTGGTCTCATTGACTTCCATAGTATATTTTTTTCCTACTATGGAAGTCAATGAGACCAGAAACTGTCTGGTTACTGATATTCGTCTAAATATCAGTAAATCGGCTGAATGGATTCGAAAACGGTAAAACCCAACTGTTTAACTCGGGGGGGGGGGGGAGTAATAAAATGAGCCTATTTGCAAAAAAAGTGGAGTATCCCTTTAAGATTTAGTTTGAATGATTTATCTGTTCACCCTCCTGTAGTGTCTAGGTGAATCAAATGTGTTTTGTGTGTATCTGAACAGTGTGAGGCCTGTCCAGATTTTGAGGTTGTAAAGAAACAGTCAGGCTGTTGTTTACATCCTATAGAGAAGAAGCTGGAGAATGACCTGTACACTTCACTGGTAAGATCTTTTATAGACGTGACACAAGTTGACAACATAAATAGGTTTTTCAAGAAGAATTGCGTGGAAACTAACTTTCTATATCCTTAATAATCCAATTCTATGTATAATTTACATTCAGTCTAAATCTTTCCTATGCATTTGCAGAAGAACCATTGAATTAGCAAAATATTGAAGTTGAAAATCACAGTTAATCACAGTTAATGTATAAAACTGTAACTAGCTGTTTACTCTGTCCTTTCAGAAAGCATTTCATGAGGATGTGGTGATGGTGTTGGTGGAAAGGCTGAGAAATGAAGAATATCTTCCAGTGCAGCAAAGGCCTACAAGCCAAGCCAAGTTGTATTACATAAAGGTAATGTTTTATTTTTTCTTTCTGTAGGTCTACAATAGCTGCTGGTGTTCGGTTCAGCTGTTATTGGACATTTTAAAGCAATACATATTTTATGAGTGGAGTGATATTTGCAGACTGTAGCTCATTTTGGTGCATATTTTGTCTTTGTTCTGTCTTTGCAGCTAGTAGAACAAGTATTTAGCTGGTTCAACAGTCAGGACCCCAAAACATGGAACTCTCATGTGCAAGAATTTCCACGGTATGAAGCGAATTTTTCTTATTTTCAAAACAATAAAGTATTTCTGGTTACACAAATGGTTGCTTTGTAGACTGTCTATTACCAGCGAAAATAACCTTTGAGTCATCATTCCAACAAAAATGTGTTTACCACTTAGTTTTAGTTTATTAGACAGTTGTTCTGTTGGGTTTCCTAACCAAAATATTAAGCTTGAATTCAATTATAATAATAATTCATATTCCTTAAAGTAAATTTTTACCCAAAAAATGATGTATATTTGTTATAAACATAACCAAATAAGAAAAACTTTTTTTTTTTTAGATGTTTGAGGCGTTGAGCTTATTTTCATGCTTGTTTTGTCTTATTTTACATCATCTTGAGGTGCCCTTGGAAGTGTGTTGAGGCCCTCCTATTAATTGAAGGTTCGTTTTGCCCCTTTTGTTTCATAGTGGTATGCTTCATGAAGCTGTAATCCCTCCTAGCAATGAACACAGTTATGCACAATGGCTCAAAGAGCAGAACCCAGAAAACTCTCACTCAAAATCTCAAGGTAAGCACATTGTGTTTTTATATTTATGGCTCATGCTTTCATCTTGTTTGCATCTTGTTTTGTTAATTTTTGTCCATGGACCACAGATCTGCAGAATGTGAACTCTCAGTCTTTCATGGATGAAAGACAGTGCTCCCTCTGTCAGCAACATGGAGATGCCAAACCGAACGTAGGTGAAACCTTGAGCAGTTCTGTGTTCTGGGATGAGTATTCTGTTGGACTCAGTTGAGTTGTATTGTATGTGTAGGATGCTGGTAGGCTGCTGAATATTGGACAGAATGAATGGGCTCATGTGAACTGCTGCATGTGGTCGGCGGAAGTGCAGGAAGTCAAAGGAGCTTTACTGCATGTTCACAGTGCCGTCGCCAGGGGCCGCTTCATGGTAAGTATCGACTGATAAAGAATAGTGTATATATAGAGTAAAATGTAGAAATATTATTAAATGTACCTTTTTTTTCTTTCAGCGCTGTGAAAGTTGTGGCCAAACAGGGGCAACTGTGGGTTGTTGTCTCACCTCGTGTCAGAGTAACTACCACTTCATGTGTGCTCGTGCCTGCAACTGTGTCTTCCAGTGTGATAAGAAGGTCTACTGTTACAAACACCGTGATCTCATAGACAACAAGGTTTGTATGTTTGGTAAAACTGTTAATGTTATGCAGTTACTGTATAATTGAAGTAAGAAGAATGTAAACAGGCTTTTCGTTTTGTAGATTGAACAAGGCAATGGGTTTGAAGTTCTCAGAAGGGTCTATGTTGATTTTGATGGAATCAGTCTGCGTAGGAAGTTTCTAACGGGCTTGGACCCAGAGTCTGTAAATGTGATGATTGGTGAGTAAGCAGGTCCTTTTGTGTGTGTGTGTGTGTTTAAAAATAAGAGAGAATTCAACATTTTTCATTATGTACCCATGCAGGGTCTCTACACATTCAAAAACTTGGTGTTCTGACGGAGCTGTCTGCAAATTCTGGAAAATTGTATCCAGTTGGTTACCAGTAAGTAATAAAGTTTAAAATCACTCAGCTTTCATTTGATAATTCTTTTAATTTGATACTGGTGTTGATCAGTTATCAAAGCATTAGTCACATAATTCCTTTTGTGGTACAATTATTGTCTAGCTGACGTTTGATTGTTAATAGTAAACTAGTTATCAGATTCAGCACATTCACCCTTCATGAATGTTTATTTTAAGAAGCAATAGCTGTTCCAGTTGGAGGATCTTTTTCCATAGTAATCTGTACTCATAGTTTGATCTCGTCTCAGATGTTCTAGATGGTACTGGAGCACTGTTGACCCTCGCAGGCGATGCCGGTACACTTGCAAAGTGACAGAGGTGCGGCCTTCAACGCGGAGCAAAACTCCTTGTTTCTTGGTGGACCAGGGAGAAAATCACACAATTGTACACAGCCCAAAAGTTCACAATGGTGTGTGTTTAAGTATATCTATGTAGATGCATATTATAATTTTTATTTTAAAGGGATACTCCACTTTTTTTGGAAATAGGCTCATTTTAACCACTCCCCCAGAGTTAAACAGTTGAGTTTTACCGTTTTCTAAAGTATTCAGCCGATTTTTTGGATATATAGAAGAATATCAGTAACCAGACAGTTTCTGGTCTCATTGACTTCCATAGTATATTTTTTTCCTACTATGGAAGTCAATGAGACCAGAAACTGTAAGTTACTGATATTCTTCTAAATATCCGAAAATCGGCTGAATGGATCCGAAAACGGTAAAACTCAAATGTTTAACTCTGGGGGAGTGGTAAAATGAGCCTATTTACAAAAAAAAAAAAGTGGAGTATCCCTTTAACATTTAAAAATTTAATTTAGAGCCTGTACAGTTTTTGGTGGCCAGCATGGTGTAAAATCGTACTTTGTGTTAATTTTTCAAAAACATATTTCTGTCTCGTAGATAAGGATGACGCAGACAGCGAGTCTTTTTCACCTGAGCTTCCTCCCAATACCCCCTCCAAGTCTAAACAGGACTCCGGGGTCGCAAGTAAGACTCCTGGGTATCCACATAACAGGAGACCTGCAGGAGGAATGTCCAGACCATTGCCTTCCCCAGGTACGATTCTTCTGTCATTTTCAAGTTCTCTATTCATTTATTAAACAAATAAATCAAATTACATGAAATTTCAATCTAATGAAAAATTTAGCCATCACCCCTTAGCCACCACAAATCTATGTGAATCGAATGAATATATTTAAGAAACGAGAAAGTATGAACTGACAGTGATTTATTGGCAAGCGACATGTACAACATATTCCATTCCCTCTCTTAGAGGTGTTTAGGAACCCCTTAGAGCTTAATAAATAATAGAGAGAAAAAAAACTAGGGCTGTGCAAAATTAATTGCGATTAATCGCATCCAAAATAAAAGTCTGTGTGTACATAATATATTTGTATGTGCTGTATATAATTATTTTGTATATATAAATACCTTTGCATGCATGTATATATTTAAGAATTATTTGCGCTTAAATTCTGTATATATATAAATACATAATCTATATTATATAAATATAAATATTTTATAAATGAATAACACATTTTCTTAAATATATACATGCATGTGTGTGTATTTATATATACAAAATAATTATATACAGCACACACAAATATATGTATGTAAACACAGACTTTTATTTTGGATGCGATTAATCGCAATTAATTTTTGCACAGCCCTAAAAAAAACGTAACAAAGTCTTGATCAACAGAAAGTAATCAAATGTAAAACAGCACTCTGTATAAATATAGATTTAATCTACTAATGAGCAGCAATTGATTTTCTCTGTATCTTTTGTTGTTTTATTAACACCTCAGGAAATGCTGTTCCCACATCCCATCACATTTTAACCATCAGTGACCTTGACGAGACACGGCGTGCAACACGTAGACTTTCCACACGTAGCCGAAACGCCTCTCCTCCCCCTGTAGTACTTTCGGGCCCGATAGCTTTGCGATCAGGGAGCTTGATTCATCCTAGGTCACTTTCATTTAGCCCCCCTGTCTCACCACTCGGTGCGACCGAGAACCTCATGAGCACCACTTCACCTCGACGAAGAGGGAGGCCTTCTTCATCATCTCCATCTAGCGTCACCTCAGGACCCTCTCCGCCACAAGCAGCTCTCCGAAGTCCCTCTTCGACCGCTCCTTCATCTGTCCGCCACTCCTCGCGACTTCAACAGCCTTTCACAACCGCAACACATAAAACTGACGAGGTGGATCAGGAGTTCTTTGCCTTGTCAGAGCCAGAGGAGGCTGCAGGTGCGCCAAGCCACAGAATTCCCACCGCATCTGACAAGTCGGATCATGAGCTGCTTTCTGCGCACTTTGATCCAGACACAGATGTGGCTTTGGCCTCAGTATTGAACGCAAAGCTTGAATTTGATGAGGCTTTGCTCAATGAAAACGTGGCTCTGGATTGTGACCCTCAAGGTAGTGAGGCAGATGTGGAAGAAGGAGCCTGCAAATACGTCACGGGCAGGAACGATCTGTCAGCTCCTGTGACTTCAGAGATGCAGATGGAAACAGATGATGATGTTGCTGACCATTATCTGAATTTCTCTCGCACAGTTGTGGTCCGTGAGCCTGCCAAAGACTCTACACAGGCAGGTCTTGCTGTCCTTTCTAACTCAGGGTCCATCTCGCAGCTGGATGGAGCTGACAACGACTCAGAGAGCGATACAGGTGAAGCCAACGCAGATGATGATACTCAGGAAATAGGGAGTAGTTTTTGCAGTCAGGAAACTGAGCCATTAAAACGCACTAGTCCAAACAAGGACAGAACGCTTGGCGAAGAGCAGCTAGTTTGCACACAAACATCGATTGCAAATCCACATACAGCAGATTCTGTTGATCAGAATGCTCAGTCGGAGACTCAAAACATGGACCAGGTTTGTGAAGAACAGGAAATAAGTATTTTACAGGAGGGTGGAAAGTTGCTTGTTGACCTTAGCGCTGACATATCCAATCAACAGGAAGGATCCTTCAGAGAAGGATCGAAAGAAACAACCCCCATCATTTACAAAGGCGGTGATCTTGTGACGAGCCAAGAAGTAGTCTTGATGGAGAATGAATCAACAGAAAGCTCGCAAGAGGTGTTCTTGGACGACGCCAGTGGTAATTTTGTATCTGCTGTTGACGGCAGAGTTTTGGACTTGACAGAAAATGCTGCTGGTCCTGAGGCGACAAGCGATTCCTCACCAATAAAGGATGAATCTGTTTTAAGGAGAGTTGAGAATCAACCAGCAGCCATGCCAATGAGTGGGACTAGAACAATTAATGTTGCGCCAGCTATGCACACAAAAAGACGTTATGTGACTATTCAACCTGGATCCCAACCCAAAACTTTCCAGATGGCCATACCTACTGCCACCTCTCTGGCACTCTCCATGCCCGTCAGTGTTGTCTCATCTTCTCCCACCTTCTCCATCGCACAGCAAGGAACTCTGCTCGCTCCCGCCCCGGCTGTAATAAATGGTTTCGGAGCTCTGCCGAAGGAAGCCACGAAGGGTCGTGCGATCGCCATACGCATTACCACCCCAAAACAAGTGACAGGACCGTCTCTGCTCCAGTGTTTGCCCGGTACACCATCTACACCTCAGGTTCTTCTGGTCAACCGTGCTGGACAGATTCTAGTGAAAAACCCACAGACTAATACCTACCAAGTACCTAATGCTAATTCCCCCTCGTATACCCAGATCAGCCAGATTGCAAAGATAATCCACAGTAGGAACGTTCTCCAACGACCCGTTCCTAAGGTTACGGTGATACCAGTGCAGCAGCTTCAGACTAGTCTCGCCAAAACCACACCAACGCGCATCATCTCTTACAGCAGCAGCAATGGAGCAGCACCGTCAACCCAGGTGCTTATCAGGAGGATTCCTCAGAGTAATCCTGGAAGCCAATTGCCCAGTATTAGTCCGCCGAAAGAAAAAGCCGACTTGACTTCTGAAGGTGGGCGGAAGGAAATGGTGGCCCAGGCCATTATCGACAAAGCAATGGCAAGTCATCGCGAAATCGAAAATCCCATCAGCACAAAACCTGCTCGGCTCCACCTCGATAAGCAGCTCTCTCCCGAATCGAAGGAGTCATCTACTGTGTGTCGTGTTCGAACTCAACCCAACATCTTGTCCCACTCCAAACCTCCAGTCAAGATCAAGAGAGTGTCTTCATTAACTGATCGAATTGGGGTGAAAAGATGCAGGACAGACTTCTTGGATCAAATTGATCCTTGTGCCCAGGATGACCACAGCAGGTAGGGATGAATATTTGATCAAATTGGTCAGGATGATCTAATCGTTGGTCTAGGTTTAGATTATTTTCGAGATCTAGCATGGGATGAACACGGAACATCAGATGTATCATTTTGTGCCATGAAGATATAGTAAATGCTGTGAAAAAGTTAGATTTTCTGTTTTTCTGCATTACATTGAATAACATCTATGAAGGATGGACCTGATCATAAACCAAATCTTAAAGGGATACTCCACTTTTTTGGGAAATAGGCTCATTTTACCACTTCCCCAGAATTAAACAGTTGGGTTTTACCGTTTTAGCCAATTTTTTTTTTATATTTAGAAGAATATCAGTAACCAGACAGTTTCTGGTCTCATTGACTTCCATAGTATATTTTTTTCCTACTATGGAAGTCAATGAGACCAGAAACTGTCTGGTTACTGATATTCTTCTAAATATCTGAAAATCAGCTGAATGGATTTGAAAAGGGTAAAACTCAACTGTTTAACTCTGGGGGAGTGGTAAAATGAGCCTATTTCCAAAAAAAGTGGAGTATCCCTTTAAATCATCAAGACAGATATTGAACATCTGTTCATTTATTTTTATTTTCCTCATGTAATAATAATCGTTATTGTTCACATTTTTAGATCAAATCGGGTTAGAATTAAGGCCCCTAGTGTAAAGGATGTGCTCGACTTAGACGAACCTGAATCTCTTGACCAGAAGAAGATTGACGAATCCAAGGTTGCTGAACTAGAGAGGTCAGTAATGAGAATTTAAAATCACATTTAGTCATATTTTATCCTAGAAAATCACAATATTTTCTTTTTCTTCTTTTTAGAATTTCTCCAAATAATTTGGAGCCCACTGCGGCGCAGGAAAATGACGCACGAGACGGTGGTAAATCTCAATGTGTGAGCTCAAAACACAGTGATTCCTCTGACTGGGCCCCGTATGCAGGTTAATATGAAATATGGCTTTATGTTTTAGTTGCTCACACTAATTCGATGAAAAGTTCACTGCATGTGTAATTGTTTCAGGTTGGAGTTCAGATGAGGACTCCCCATCACCTGGCAAGCAGGATAAATGTGCCAGTCTGTATCAGCCCCACCTGCGTTTCCAAATTACCAGTGAGGATGGTTTCAGCATAGAAGCCGACAGCATGGATGGTCAGTTTCGAGAAATCTTCTACTGGTACTATGAAAAAAGCAATTGGGTTTCTTTCACAATATAATATGTTTCCTCCTCTGTGTTTCTTCAGTGGCGTGGAAGGCAGTAATGGATGGTGTCCAGGAGGCACGGATAGGCTGTCGTTTGGAGCAATTTCCCATCAGCAGGGTCAGCGGTGCCAGGGTGCTGGGTGTCCTCCACGATGCTGTGCTCTTCCTGCTGGAGCAGTTGCAGGGTGCTTCCCTTTGCCAGAAACACCGTTTCCGTTTCCACCAGCATGAAGTACCAGAAGAGGTGCTCCCCATCAACCCCAGTGGCTGTGCCCGCGCAGAGGTCTACGAGCGGTTAGTATCAGTAAAGACTATCTGAACTCACGTAGCCTATGACTTACTTAATTTGTTCATTTTTAAGTTTGGAAAAAAAAATGACCTTTTTTTTTCTCACTCTCCAGAAAATCTACCTTTGATATGTTTAATTTCCTGGCGTCGCAGCATCGGCAGCTTCCTGAGTCTAGGCCATGTGATGATGAAGAGGATGATGTTATGCTCAAATCCAGCAGGTTAGACACTATAGCAACATAATACACTTCTGCTTTAACATGTTTTCTGAAAGAGGTTTCTTGCTCACCAAGGCTGCATTTATTTGGTAATTAAAAACGATATTATTCTGAAATATTATTACAATTTAAAAAAAACGTAGTTTTTCCAGTCTTCATTGTCACTT
The DNA here is from genome assembly GCA_038021265.1 of Cyprinella venusta. Lineage (NCBI taxonomy): Eukaryota > Metazoa > Chordata > Actinopteri > Cypriniformes > Leuciscidae > Cyprinella > Cyprinella venusta. The sequence continues at coordinate 25,169,722 of CM075878.1, read as the reverse complement.
TATCCTTCAGAAATCATTCTAATATGCTGATTTTTCAGTATTAAATAAATTAAAAGTTCAAAAGAATAGAATTTATTTGAAATAAAAATCTTTTGTAACATAAATCTCTTTACTTCATTAGAGATTTCTTTCAGAGATATTAACAAAAAATCATACTGACCTAAACTTTTGAACGGCAGTGTGTGTATGCATGTATAAATCTCAAGAGTATATATATTCATTCTTGCATTTTAACTTCCCTTTAGAAGAGCCACAAGTACGGAGTTGCCAGTGGCCATGAGGTTCAGACACTTGGAAAAAACCTCCAAAGAAGCTGTGGGAGTTTACAGGTAATTCCATCCACAGTGATGCAGCACGAAAACTAGCCGTGTAAAGTTTCTAATAACCAATCATATGCCAATAAAAAAGATTTGATCTCTAAAAATGAAAATAGTGTTAATTTTTTCAGCTGTTTTTTTATTTAGTCTTAGTCCTGTGTCAAATGCACTTTTTGGTTTTTATCATATTAAGTCAACCTTGTCCTGTTTTTGTTTCGTCAAGTCGAGTTTTAGTCAATGAAGACTGTCACAATTTCGTCATTAAATTGATAATCCTGGTGATTTTGCTCATTATTATAATCACAATGATTGTGGTCATTGAGAAATTCATTTTTTTTTTTTCATTTAATTTAAGCACAATATCTCAATTACGATCGACTTCATTCTCAGTGTAGAAAGTCTACTGTGCGCTTGGTTGCCAGATTTAGAGGATTATGTAAAACACCAGGTAGAAAATGTAACCTTTTAAATTAAAGTCGGCGTGAAACGGAAGTTGATATTGCCATTTTTTCCTTGTTGTGGCGTACGTCCGAGTGAAACGGCTTCTGAAATTAGAAAAAAATTTAGGGCAGGGCTTGATTTCGTCCTTCGGGAATTGATTGGATCATTGGATGTTGGGCGTTGCAAACAAAATGGAGGCAGAATTGAATGCACCGATAGCCGCAACCTCATCGTATCTGGCCGCCTCTTTCGCCGTTCCACGTGACCGAAATTGAAGAGACGTCATTTTGATCGGGGAGGGAAGGGTAATTTATTTGATTAAAGATTATAAGGGTACATGAATTTAAAAAAAATATAATGAAGTGCACAGATAAATAATTTATAATGAACACTACAATATTACGTATAAAAAGAAGATTTGTCAAATTTGATTTCATGCCGACTTTAAGAGAAAGCTCTAATTGGGGGATTTAAGATGATATCTGGCAACCGCAAGCACGAAGAGACTTGTTAAAAAGAGTCTGTAATAAGTCTGTTTCTTTCAACAAAACAAAAAGAGATTTAGTCTCTTTTCATCAACAATATATATTCACAGTTATTGTTTAATGGCATTGGTGTCACTTTAGTCATGGAAAAAAGGACGTCGGCGAACATTTTTCCATCATAGAGTTTGTTAACGAAATCAACACTAGATGAAAAGTAACCACGTTTTCCTCTCCACGATAGATCTGCTATACATGGTCGTGGTCTTTTCTGCAAGAGGAACATTGAGGCTGGGGAGATGGTGATCGAGTATGCTGGAAATGTCATCCGCTCAGTTCTCACAGACAAAAGGGAGAAATACTATGACGGCAAGGTAAATGTGATTTAACAATATCCGTTTGTTCGTTGTCACCAGGCTTATCTCATACAATTGTTTCTTTCCCAACTCTCTACTGTCTATTTCCTCCCTCTGTCTCCTCAAAGGGCATCGGCTGCTACATGTTTCGCATTGACGACTTCGATGTGGTGGATGCCACCATGCATGGAAACGCGGCACGGTTCATCAACCACTCCTGCGACCCTAACTGTTACTCGAGAGTCATCAACGTGGAGAGCCAGAAGCACATCGTTATCTTCGCCCTGCGGAAGATTTACCGTGGAGAGGAGCTCACCTACGACTACAAGTTCCCCATCGAAGATGCAAACAACAAATTGCACTGTAACTGTGGGGCCCGGCGCTGCCGACGCTTCCTGAATTAAAGTCACCGTGGTTTTCTCTGGCACATGGGTGAAAATAGGAGGTTTGTAAAGGGATATTTTGGTATGGGTGGCTATTTTTGAAGGAAGACACTCATTACAGGTGCTTGAGGGGATGGAGCTGAAGGATACACCATAGTGAGATTGATTGGCCTGGTTTGTAGCGTTTTTAGACCACCACTCACGTCTGTATTGGTTACCTCGTATGAGCTATATTTCCTACCCCAACATTCGACAACCTGGTAAGTCCTGGACTGGATTAGCCAGATGATTGCTTTGATTTAACAATTAAAATGTGTGACCTCAAACGAATACCCTTTACTTAATGACTTAATCCTACATTTCCCCAGCATGCCTTTTTTGCCACTGGTAATACAGTAGATCTGTTCTGGAAGAATCATTTAGCTGTCAGAACTAATGTACAGAGGTTTTCATAGTGGAAGATACCCTGAAGTTACAAAGGGTGTGATTATTTTTGCTACTGAATTAGAGGAGTTCCTGTGATGGGTCGTCCTCAATAGCACCTTAATAATCTTTGCTTCTCCCTCACCCCAGAAATGTTGGCACTGTACATATTTTCCTGAACAGATGTACATTTTGGTGAACTATGATCAATCCTGCCACACAACGTAGCTTGTAAACAGGAGCCTGTATGTTTCTAGAACATTTACATTTGTATATTTCAGTGTTTTTTGACATGCTTTTTCCCTTTCGCAAATTCCCTCGACTGCCACATTAATTTAAGATAAGAGTACCTTTGCTCTGAATGCATGTACAGACAGTTTTGCAGCATTCTGGGTCATGTACAGGTTACTTTTCTTCATAAGACTTCACCAAAAGCCCAATTTTTGACAAACCGATTTTAAGAACCCACTGTTTTTATGTGCTTTTATATCTTAAGGTCAGTCTTTGGAGGGGTATATTGTAATATTCTCCATATTAGGATTACTTGTGCTGTGTTAAATGTTCAAAAAATAGTCCCATCCTGATCAAAACATGCGCAAGTATTGACAGAAATATACAGACTCATGAACGGCGGGTTTAGCTTGAAACGGCCGACTTGCTTCGAATAGCCATGTGTTCGTTCCTTTCCTCACGCAGCACGTTTAGGCCGACTCTCGTTTCCATTTTGTTTGACTACCTCAGTAGCTCAGTAAACCAGTGACCGCTAGTGAAGTTATAGTGCAAACAATAGTAAAAATTATGCTGGGGTCATCCCGAAATAGCTTTGATTTTATGCAACGTGACTGTAGGGGTTGTTTGTTTTCTTTTGTTTGTTTTTTTTTCCAGAGAATTTCCAGATCCCTCTTTTCCTCGTGCTTTTGTACAGAATTGAAGTGTGCTTATTAAAAATGAAGACTGAGGCTTGATTCCATCACTGAACGTGATCCGACTCAAAAGTGAAACTTTGTGTATAGTTGTATACAAGAATTTCTAAATCTGTTAAATTTTTCTACGCACTTTTTTTTATTTATGACGTTCTGTACGTAATAAAGATACAAAGATATTTGAACTAAGTACATTCTTGAATTTTTTTTTTTGATCCTGAATACTGCATTACAGCTTGTTGTACTAAATATAAAAAATGACTTCCGTTCTGCCTTTAATGAACTTTAAAGGAGTAGTTCACTTTTAAAAAAAACTTTTGCTGATAATTTACTGACTCCAATGTCATCCAAGATGTCCACGTCTTTCTTTCTTCAGTTGAAAAGAAATTAAGGTTTTTGGTGAAAACATTCCAGGATTTTCTCCATATAATGGACTTCAATGGGAACCAAACGTTTCAAGGTAAAAAAAAATTCAGTGTTTCTGACAGTTTCAGTGCAGCTTCAAGGCCCTTAAACGACACCAGACGATGAATAAGGCCCTTATCTAAGACCCTTCGAGTCATGACTCGAAAAAAGATTTGTTCATTTTGATGAACGCGTTTGAACAGGAGAGTCACGAACGCTCATCACAGAACAGAGCAAGGCGAGCATTTGTGCTTATAAAACTTAAACTTTTTTATTTATTTTTTAAAATGACTGTTCGTTTTGCTAGATAAGACCCTTATTCATCGTCTGGTGTCGTTTAAAGCCCTTTGAAGCTGCACTGAAACTCTCATTTGGACCTTGGACCGTTTGGTTCCCATTGAAGTCCATTATATGGAGAAAATCCTGGAATTCATCAAAAACCTTAATTTCTTTTCGACTGAAGAAAGAAGGACATGGACATCTTGGATGAGATGGGGGGTGAGTAAATTATCAGCAAAAGTTTTTTAAAAAGTGAACTACTCCTTTAACTTGTATCAATCCAAAAAATGCAAAAAAAAAAGTCGGCACTCTAAAAAAAAAAAGATAAACGTTTCGGCTCTTTGCCGTCAGTGTGCTTCCTAATAATGACAAACACAACCAAATACAAATTCAAAGTAAAAAAAAAAAAAAGCTACATCAGTGATTCTAAAGTACCACTGAAGAAAACAATTTTGTCCCTGCTAAACTAATCCTTTGTACATTTTTTTTTTTTTTGTCAATTTGGAAATGGAACCTGAAATGGCCCCAATAGTAAGAGGGACAAAACTCTCAAATATTAACAGATAAATGTTTGTTTAGACCCATCCACCCTTTTGGCCTTCTCAGTGTTGACAAGTAGCCTACACACATTTGCTCTGCTGTGGATGGCTGACCGTGTATTGACCCATATAAGCCAAGATTCAGACAGTAAAGGATATTTAGTGTGCACAGACTCACAGATCAAAACGTAAGTGTTTGTCTCTTATGTCGTCATTAATATTCAGTACAAAGTACACATCCATTGGTTTTCGTTCGTTTCTGGCATGTATAGTAGCCTCCTTAGATCTGTTTTTTCTCTCTTTTAGCATAAGACGGAAACATGAAGGTTTTGGCTGTTGTGAGTTTAACTGCATTTCTCTGCTGCTACGGTATATTTTCCCTCTCATCGTGGTTGAACAATTAAAATCAATGAATGATTAAAACTGAATGATTCTGTCTTTGTTTAGAAGGTGTGCAGAGTGCTGAACTATCATATCGTGACTTGAAAGAACAAATCCTCTACTCTGGGACTGCAGTCTTTGTAGACTTCCTGGACAAAGTCAGAAACGTTACAGAGAAAATAGTGAGAGATGATCAGTTCAGGAAATCTAGGTAAGATGAGCAGTGGATAATGTACCTTAAAGTGTCGGCTGCTGATATGCAGGTTCAACAACTTCCTGATCATTGCCTTTTTTTTTTTTCTTTTTTACATTTTTACAGGATCACTGTCCAAAGATTGATCAAATCATTAAGAGAGTTTGCAAAACCAGTGAAAAATACAGAGAATGCTAACGGAAGCCAGAATAAGTCAGATATATTTATACAGTAAGTCTGTCCAATGGTCTCAAATGCAATGATAGTAATGTTATATTTGTTCTGAGCACAAGTCATGAAGATATTTACTTTATTTATAGGAGTAGTTCACTTTTAATTTACTCACCCCCATGTTATCCAAGATATCCATGTCATTCTTTCTTCAGTTGAAAAGAAATTAAGGTTTTTGATTTTCTCCTTATAATGCACTTTACTGGTAACCTGAAGGTTCATGGTCCAAAAGACAGTTTCTGTGCAAAATTTTCATTTTTTTTTTCATGTCATTTGGTTCATTCAACGAACAAAATGAATGAATTGACTCGGAAAAAGATTCGTTCATTTTTTCATTTCATTTAATTTTTCCGTTCACTATTTGAGCTTATAAAACATAAACTTTGTTATTTTATTTTTAAATGAGCGATCGTTTCACTTGATAAGACCCTTGTTCATCGTCTTGAATCGTTTAAAGCCCTTTGAACAGTTTGCAGTTTGCACTGAAACTGTCTTTTGGACCTTGAACCGTTTGGTTCCCATTGAAGTGCATTATATGGAGAAAATCCTGGAATGTTTTCATCAAAAACCTTAATTTCTTTTCGACTGAAGAAAGAATGACATGGACATCTTGGATGACATGGGGGTGAGTAAATTAGCAGCAAAAGTTTTTTTTAAAAGTGAACTACTCCTTTAAGTCACATTTATTTATATATAGCACTCTGAAGATAATAAACTGGAAAATAAGAGAAAATAATCATAATCAAGAAAGTAATCATCTCTATGGAAGACAATGGTTTCATTGTTTAGCTCAATTAGTGTCATTATCCAGCTCAGTTCAGTTCAAATTTTGTTCTCCACCGATAGTGTCAGTCCAGTTAAATCGATAATGTCACTGAATGTTAATTGTTGTTTAAACCCTGATTCGAGACGACAAAATAAGAATAATTTAGACCAATATCTTTCCTCTGCTTCCGCTATTGTTATAGTTGAGGTGTGGACTCACTCTGCTATTCACTTAGAACAATTAGAATGACTTTTAGAATATCATGGTTATAGTTACAAATGTCACAATTAGTAGATAAAGAACAAATTTGTCTTATTTTGTTTTTTTTAAAAATATTTAAATTGCCTGTTCTTTATTTTAAAGGAGACTTTTTCCATTCATGGCTGCTGGTACATTTGCGGTATCGATCAAGGAGATTTCTGACAAAATGTTCTTACCGTAAGAGCTTTACCATATTTACACATTCTTAAAACTCTAAAGGATCTTGTTTACTTCTGACAAGTTCTCTAAATCCCAATATAATACCTATGAATGTGCTCTACAGGTATTTAAATATCTACCGTCAGAGCTTTAAAAACGAGACGATGGTGGAGATCTGGAAGTAAGCCTGAGTTCATTGAGAGTGGAGAACACTTGTCCAAGATGTGATTGTGCACTGGCCTTACAAATCCACCATCCACAACATGTACCTTTTGTTTTGCTCATAACTTGATTTATTCATTTGACTTGTTTATTACAGAGAAGTGGAGTCATACTATTTTCCAAGAGCCCCTCCAAGCTACAGTAAACCCATGGAGTTCCTCAGTTACCTTCTGGCCAAGGCGTAGGACCTCTCTATAATTTAATTTAAACTTGTTTAATGTTGTATTTAAAATATTATCAGCAATGAGCTGATTCTACGGAGTGCCTAAAGGGACATGGTGAAGGAAAACCTATGAGATGGGAGGAAATATAAGGTCAAATCTTTTGCGTTCTCTTCCAGAGGTATTGCGAGCGAAAGCAACGTGACTTGAAGGAACAAAACGTTTCTCGGGGAAACACAAAGCTTATACAAGGGAATACAAAGCTTATACAAGGGCTTTGCGAGCGAAAGCAAAGTTTCTTGGGGGAGCGCAAAAGTTTTGCCATGGAATGAAAAGGTTATGTGAGCGAATACTGAGTTTCTCTGGGGAACGCCTAGTTTTTTTGGGGAACGCAAAAGTTTTGCGAGGGAATTTGGTGGTTTTGCCAGCGTTTTGGAATTTAGTGGTTTTGCCAGGTTTTTGCCAGAATTTGGTGGTTTTGGGGAACGCTAAATTTTTGCGAGGGAATTTGGTGGTTTTGCCAGCAAAAGAAAAGTTTCTTTGGGAAACTCAAAAGTGTTGCGAGTTTCTAGGGGAACGCAAAAATTTTGCGAGTGTAAGAAACATTTCTTATGGGAGAACACAAAAGTTTCTTGAGGGAACGCAAAGGTTTTGCAAGGGAAGGCAACAGTTTTGCGAGCGAAAGTGTTACCTCAAAAGTTTTGTGATCTAATACTGAGTTTCTCAGGGGGGAGCGCAAAGTTTTTTTTGGGGAACGCAAAAGTTTTGCAAGGGAATTTGGTGGGAAACTCAAAAGTGTTGCGAGTTTAATGGGGAACGTAAAATTTTTGCGAGTGTAAGAAACATTTCTTATAGGAGAACGCAAAAGTTTCTCGAGGGAAAGCAAAGCTTTTGCGAGGGAAGGCAACAGTTTTGCGAGCGAAAGCAAAGTTTCTTGGGGGAACGCAAAAGTTTTGTGAGGGAACGCAAAGGTTTTGCCAGCGAAAGCAAAGTTTCTTTGGGAAACTCAAGTGTTGCGAGTTTCTTGGGGAACGCAAAATTTTTGCGAGTGTAAGAAACATTTCTTATGGGAGAACGCAAAAGTTTCTCGAGGGAATGCAAAGGATTTGCAAGGGAATGCAACAATTTTGCGAGCAAAAGCAAACTTTCTTGGGGGAACGCAAAACTTTTGTGAGGGAACGCAAAGGTTTTGCGGGCGAAAGCAAAGTTTCTTGGGGGAACGGAATAGTTTTGCCATGGAATGCAAAGGTAATGCGAGCGAATACTGAGCTTGTCAGGGGAACGCAAAACTTTTGAGGGAATGCAAATGTTTTGTGAGCTAATACTGAGTTCCTCGGGGGGAGCGCAAAGTTTTTTTGGGGAACGCAAAAGTTTTGCGAGGGAATTTGGTGGTTTTGCCAGCGAAAGCAAAGTTTCTTTGGGAAACTCAAAAGTGTTGCGAGTTTCTGTGGAAACGCAAAAGTTTCTCGAGGGAACCCAAAGGTTTTACGAGAGAACGCAAAGTTTCGCAGGGAACGCAAAACTTTTCCGAGGGAACACTAAGGTTTTGTGAGCGAACACTAAGTTTCTCAGGGGAACGCAAAACTTTTGCCAGTGAATCCTAAAGCATTGACATATATTTTTTTCCTCCCATCTCAAATTTTATCCCATCACCATGTCTCTTTAGGGGTTCCATGAGATTCTGTGACGATTACACCGTGTCAACACTGGACGCAACCGTTGACGTGTTGCATCTCGAAAAAGTTACCGTTACAAATGCATTTATCATTCCTATTAGAAATATCGTGGGTGTATGAAGTATGTCGTAAATTGAACGAGGCATCAGTTTACGGTTGGGAATTTGTTGTGTCGCGCTATGCTGCGCCACGCCACGCCACATCCAGTGTAGACAGCATCTCTGATTTTAATGGTTTCTATTGTCTTTTGGTGCTTCGCATTGCGCCGTTCACATCCAGTGTTAACACGGTGTTAGTATAACATGCATTGTACTACAAAATAATTTTACTTATAGTTTTTAAGTATAGCGTATTAAAAGGTAACATTCTGTATTTTGACATTTAAAAGGGTGGTGAGATCCCGGCTGTTGAACATGCTTGAAGCTGGGGTGGATACTGTTTTGGACATCGGAAAAATAGATTTTCACCAAATTCATGAGGAGTAAGAGCTGTTTTAAAGCAAATAACAACTATGGATTAATGAATGATGCAATAAAATGGATGTATTCTATATTATTGTCCTCCAAACTCTGTTATGTTAAGCTAAAATGTGCTACAAAATGCTAAAAAATGATTACATTTCATAAAGTGTAATTTTAACCACTTGTTATCTCCTCCGAAGTATGCAGATTGTTTTGGATCAGATTAGAAACAAAGCCTTTGAAATTTCAGTTTCGGAAAGGCAAAAAGAGAAGAACGATTTCCTTATATCATTAAGGTAAGAACCTTTGTTAATATTAATTTCAAACTTCAATATTTTACTTAATGACATCTCTAAATAAAAACAATTCTCTTCTGTGTTTTCTAGAACCGCATCTGGACTGATTGTTTTTTACTGGGATGAAGTTTTGAAACACACTGAAAGTCTGTCGTTCCATGCGAAATACTTGGATTCTATGAAGTAAGACTATGCTGCTGATTGACAGGTTGATAAATATATAGGAATATGACCATAAAAAAAATGGCTGAATTTTGTGTGTTACAGGCAGTGGGCAGAGCTGATTGAGTTGAGAAACGCAAGTGAAAAGTATCATGTGCTTTTAGACCCGGATACAAGGCATGAGTTTTTGAAGTAAGGAAGATATGCTCAAAATGTTGAATATTACAAATGTCAATTAAACCACTACATAATTAATAGTTATACCTTGGCATTTCTCATCCTTTCCGGCAACTACAGCTATTTCATAATTATCATTAAAATTACTTGAACGATTATGATCCTTCTATTGTGTTCCCCCGAGAAATTTTTTTTTTTTCATGAAAAATGTGTTTTCCATCACAAAGGTTTTTCGAGTGAACGCAAAGGGGGATGCTAAAGTTTTGCAATTGAAAGTCAAGTTTTTTTGGAGGAATGCAATACTGTTGAGAGAGAGAAGCAACATTTTTGCAAGTGAACACAAAAGGATTTAAATATATATATATATATATATATATATATATATTTAAACCATCTTCTCGGGGCTTATTGATTTTAGTAAACAGTTAGTGCATAAAAATAATTTATTTAAATATTAAGTAATGAGGTCACGTGTATCCTCGTAGAGTAATGTACATTGAGCGCGGCTCCAACAATCAAAATCAAGGGCTGGAATATTTATTTTTACTTTTTACTGTAACTGCATAATAATAGTAATTCCAATTTTCTTTTCTAGTTGGACTAAACTTCATTTGGATAAATTCTTTGACGCCTTGGAACTGGAATATTATACCTATGGAAATGAAGCTCTTGGTTTGGTCAGATTCAATCAGTCTAACTGGCAAGTGGACATCTATACTGCATGAAATTAATTGATTAATGAATGTGTAACCATGTATCTGATACTTTTCATTTGATGCTTGATTAGCTTAAAGGGATACTCCACTTTTTTGGTAATAGGCTCATTTTATCACTCCCCCAGAGTTAAACAGTTGAGTTTTACCGTTTTCGAATCCATTCAGCCGACTTTCTGATATTTAGAAGAATATCAGTAACCAGACAGTTTCTGGTCTCATTGACTTCCATAGTAGGAAAAACATATACTATGGAATTCAATGAGACTAGAAACTGTCTGGTTACTGATATTCTTCTAATTATCAAAAAATCAGCTGAAGACGTTCGAAAATGGTAAAACCCAACTGTTTAACTCTGGGGGAGTGGTAAAATGAGCCTATTTCCAAAAAAAGTGGAGTATCCCTTTAAGAAAATTACAGTTTGTGATTCAAAAGTTGTTCATCTGTTGTTTCAGATTTTAATGACTCGAAACATGTAGATATACTTCATAAACATTTGTGTGAATTGAGTCGATAATAATGACTAATCAAAGGTAAAACAAAGATGATCCCTCCATCTTTTCAGGGCTATTGGCAAAAGCGCTGTTGTTTACTCTCTTCCTGTTTATGAAAAACTTTCTGAAGTCGGCTTTGGGATTACTGAGATCAACAGGTTTCTGAACAGAATAAATCACATAACTCTTATTCTTGAAGGGAATGATAGATCACCCACTTACAGGTAAGTAACATTAACCATGGCTCATGTTTAATTATATCATATTGAAGTAATGTGTGTTAATCTTAAAATAGTAAGACATTGTTTTGATTTGTTTCTCTCTGTCTTGCAGACGGACGTTTTTGGAGAGCAGCATTAGGTTGTTTTTGGACTTGCTTAGAGTATTAATTGTATTTGAGGAAAGCAATTACAAAGATAATCCACTATTACTGCCTTTGGGGTAAGAGAAAGTAAAAAAAAACCCAACAACAATCAAACAGTGAATAAATGATCTTGTTATATGATCACCTTTCAATAAAGACAAGTTGTATGTTCTTGATCTATATTCATCCAGAAGATTAATGCTTTTTGCTTTGTATGCAATGCATATATCTAGTAATACTTGCATAAGACTGACATGACACCTTTATAACCATGATATGACATACCCTCCTTTCAAAAGTTTTAGATCGGTAAGATTTTTTAGGTTTTTAAAAGAAGTCTCTTCTGCTCACCAAGGCCGCAATTATTTGATAAAAAATACCAAAAAAAACAGTAATATTGTGAAATATTACAATTTAAAACAGTGGTTTTCTATGTGAATATATAGTGAAGTGTGATTTATTCCTGTGATCAAAGCTGAATTTACAGCATCATTACTCCAGTCTTCAGTGTCACATGATCCTACAGAAATTATTATAATATGATGCTCAAGAAACATTTATGATTATTATCCATGTTGAAAACAGTTTTTTGCAGTTTTATTTCAGGATTCTTTGATGAATAGAAAGTTCAAAAGAACAGAATTGATCTGAAATGGAAAGCTTTTGTAACATTAATCACTACCATTCAAAAGTTTGGGGTCAGAAAGAATTTATTTTTTATTTTTGGGGAAAAGAAATTAGAAAATACTTTTATTCATCTAGGATTAGTTAAATTGATCAAAAGTTACAGTAAAGGCATTTATAATGTTAGAAAAGATTATATTTTAAATAAAAGCTGTTCTTTTGAACGTTCTATTCATCATAGAATTTTGGGGGAAAAAATGGGACGACTGTTTTCAACATTAAAAATAATAATTTATGTTTTTTGAGCATAAAATCAGCATATTAGAATGATTTCTGAAGGATCATGTGACACTTATGATGTTGAAAATTCAGCTTTCAAATTACATTTTAAAATATATTAAAATACTAAACAGTCATTTTAAATAGTCATAATATTTCACAATATTTCTGTTTGTCATTTTTTTTTCATCAAATAAAGCAGCCTTGGTGAGCAGAAGAGACTTCATTTAAAAACATAAAAAAAATCTTACTGATCTAAAACTTTTGACTGGTAGAGTATGTCTTGAATTTGAAGTAGGGTTTATGCATGTCTATGGCAACTGTCATTAAGTGTCTTTCACTCCATAATGACATTTTGAATGCAAATATGAAATTGTTTAAGATGTCTTTGTTATGACTTCTTGACACAAACCATAACATCACAACCTTTCAGTGTCTTTGTCATGACAACTTGAATTCAGTTAAAATGAAAAAGATTTATGTTCAAAACGTAAAATTAAGTTAAACTGTCATGTGGTTGGCTTTGACACTGGCTGTCATGAGGCCATTATAACTGTCACTTTGTCATGAATATTTTTGTGACCTCAACTACAGTGGTACTAATTGAATTTGTCATTAAAATGTTATAACGGCTTCATGACAGCCAATGTCAAAACCAACCACCTGACAGTTTAATGTAATATAAACCAATAAAGCTAGGTGGTTTCTTAAGTTTGATAATTAATCTGCAATGTCATGTTTATGACAGGTTGTGTTGTCTTAGTAATGTCAAGTTGTCATGACAAAAACACTGACAGGTTATGATGTATTGGTTTATGTCTCATAACTAAGGCATCTCAAACAATGTCATATTTATTTGTATTAAAAATGTCATAATTGAGCGACTGACGCTTAATGACAGTTGTCATAAACTTCCTTCATATTCATAACATGTGTTATGTCATGATTATGAAGGTGTCATGTTAGTCTTATGTACACCCCTTCAAGTAAAGTGTTACCATATATTCCTCTTCATAATCTTCATTTGTTTGCTATAGCGTAATTAGGAGAGCATTCCTCGAAATTTGGCCTTCATTTCTCTTGATGTATAACAGAAATGAACGATGTCTACACAGACGTTACGATCAAACTGAACTCCAGCAATCAGTGAAGTAAGTGAATGTTACTTTTATCCACTTTATTCTTCTTATGTCCAGTTTTGAGAGTGAGGAGTCACGTGCCACATTTGGCGGGGTCTGAGCCGGTCAGCCATGATGGTAGGAGACGCTGTCGGTTGCTAGGGGGCGACTAAACTTAAAAAATTAAAATAAAAAAAAAATGTAAAAAAAAAAATAATCTGACAATACTGTTTAAAATGAACATAACTTAATATTACTCGTCCATTTGTTGAATTGTTGTATACAATTAATGTCACGTTTGCAATCTTGTGGATATTCGGGAAATGTATTCTTTGATAGCTAGACGTACTGCTCAGGCTCAAACTGAGCAACCTCTATGTCTTGTTGTAGAAATCTTGGAATCTTTGGACTGAAAAGAAATGGAATCCTTAGACGTTAAAACGCTGCCTAAATCTGAGACACTTTGTTGGCTGAAATTTATCATGTGATTTTTGCATCAAATAAACAATCAGAAATGGTATAACTTATATTTTACAGTGAATGGAATCAAGTGAAGAGCGTCATCAAAAATGAGCTGTTGAAAAGTAAAGCATTTACCCGAGAGCAGCTTGAAGAAGCACCAAAGTAAGAGGAATGAGAATGATCAAGTGTTATTTTAGGGAACTATGATTTATTTATGAAGACATGTTGAGACATGTATTCTCTTCACTCCCCTTTTTGATTTAATGATTTCAGCTTTGTTTGAACTTTTTGAAATAAGTTTATATTTGACGAGTTATTTTTTTCTTTTTTTGAATCATGCAGGAACTTTGTTCAAGTCATTCATCAAATCGTAAAGAAACTACAGCAGCATACTTTTCTGGTTGATAACTTTGATAAAATGATTGATCCAACTGCTACGTAAGATTTATAATTTTCATACCATATTTGCATTTGATCAGAAGCCATATAGATAAATATACATACATTTTTATTCCTTCTTCACAATTTTTATTTTTCCCACAGAGCCTTCGAGAGGTCAATGCATTGCACAAACATGTGGATTCATGATGTCTGGGATTTACTAGTGGAGTAAACTCTCCTAAATGTCAGGATTGGGCTTGTTTCCACCACAAAAAAAAATTATTAATTAAATTGTGAAAGTCAGTAATTGCGACTTTTAATTTCAAAAGTTGGACTTTTTTTCCCCAGAATTGCAAGTCCGAATTGTGATATATAGCCTAAACTCACAATTGTGAGTTATAAAATAATAATTTGCAAGATATTAACTAATAGTTCTAATACATAAAGTCAGAATTGTGAGAAATTAACTTTCTATTGTGAGTTATAAAGTCCCAAGAATAAAAGGCAGCTCACTATTCTGACGTTTTCTTCCAATTGCATGTATGTGTCCCACAATTCTGAATATATCCTGCAATTGAAAAAAGAAAAGTCAGAATTGTGAGGTGAAATTCCCTTTTTATTTTTGATTATTTCATTTAATTGCAGCTGCTGTTAATAGGATTATACCAGCAATTTATTATTAACAGTATGTAACTTGCTGTTATTGAAATGAAAAAAATACCATCATTACATTAGTAAATACTGAGTAAAAACACATCTGAACATATTAATCAACATTTGGATCTATATTTTCATGTGTTTTCATGTGTTTCATGTTATTAAATAAAAAATACTCATTAAAAATGTGTCCCTGCAGTATGAAATAGTGATAATAAAACTAAAATTGATTTTATACTGGCATATATTGGTGAATCCTTTTTTTGTTACACTGACCATATCAAAATAACTTTTATGTGACATCAATTTATGTCAATTTAAGGCAAATTGATCTTGAAAATTCTGCAGGATAAGCAGGTCTATTTTTCGAGTTTAAGCCCGTCTGGATCGGCCCAATGGAGGCATCCGAAAGTCTCTGCACGTTATAAAATCGATTTTTTTACAGTCAATGCATAAAATACATGATGCGGAGACTCTTTTGTCTTGCATCAGTGTGTAAAAATAAACAATAATAACACTAGTGGAAAAGAGAAGGAGCATCCTGATTGGCTGCCTTTTACTGACCCTAAAAACTGATGTTGAGGCACACAAAACCATGGACTTTCACGCTGATCTACATTATAGGCAAAGTGCATTGACCTCATGGCCTACATTCAATTTAATATTGAAAGATTGCATTTCTTGCGTGAAAAAAATGCATAAGCCTTGCAATCTGACATTGTACCATATTTACTGTCAAATATTATATTTTTACACTTTATTTCAATTCTTCTTTTTATACATTCTATAACTATGAGTAAATTTTCAACTACATGTCAACTTTCTCACATTAGAGTATTAGTAAACTGTTCGGGTTGGTAGAATAATTTGACGTACTTGCATATTAAAAGTTACATATCAGTAGAATGTCTGTTAGGGTTTTGCTGATATTAAGCAGACAGTATACATGTAGTTGGAAAGTTGGTTATAATTAGAGTGTCTAAAGTGGAGTATCGAAATAAATTTACCAAAATATCAACCTGACCCAAACCTGATGTTAAACTTTCAAAGAGGCAGGTAAACATACTGCGACCTTAAGAAGAGTTTACATTGCACCAATTCCAAAGATTGTAATGAAGTTGGTGTTTGCACAGATGAAAGTTCATATCAATGGAGATAAAGTTCATTCTAGGTTTTGACTCTTGACGCTAACGGACAGTCCACAGTGGACCCGTTGTGATCATTTTCTTCGTTTTTTGTTCTGGGAAAGAAACAGCAATATGAATAAATCACTGGCCATCTTAATCTTAACTGTTCTTCTCTCTAATGGTAAGTGTTTCTTTTCTTATATTATTAAATTCGTTGTAATCCGGTGGTGTTTGATCGTATTCAGTCATTGAATGCTATTGCTTGTTATAATTTAGTTGATTCTGTTTTGATTTCTTATGTAGGTGTGGAGAGCGTGAGCCTAACAGATGAAGACTATGAAATGGCAGACAAACTCTTCACAATGGGAGCTGAAGGGTTTTTGAAATACTTGGACAATTTAAAGGCTGCAGGATTGGTTGTTTTGGAAAGAAGTGAGATCAACAAAACAGGGTAAAAAACAGAAATTATTATTATTGTTGTCAACTTAAAATAAAACTATTAAAACATTTCTGTTATTTGAAATAAATCTGGAATAAAATAATACATAAATATGACAAAAATGTGAAATGTTGCAATGTTTGAAACGTTGCACTAAAATTATTAACTAGAAATAAATAAAAAATAAAATTAACATAAATTAAGCTAAATAGAAATATTTAAATAATTAACCAAAAAACTAAAATTTAGTATAAATAGCATTTAACATTTATTGCTATTTGTACTAATTGCAATGAAAATTTTTTTTGTTGCTATACTTTTAGTGTAATTATCTGCTCTAAAATAATTAACTAGATAAAAACTAAAAAGAGATTAAAAAAATAAGCTTACATTTTTTTCCAAATAAACTAATGAAATGACAAAAGCAAATCTTGAAATTACTAAAATATTTTACTAAAATACCTTGGTTGGATCATGTTTTGTAATGTATTTATTAATGTTGTGTATGTATTTCTCTTTTATCGTGAAGCACTTTGTGATTTTTATCTGTGAAATGTGCTACATAAATTACTGAAATAAAAACTAAAATAATGGTATGATATATCGTTAATATGCACTTTAAGAATAAAAAACAGAAGTTTTCTTTAACACAATGTTGTAATTTAAACAACACAAGAAAACCGTTTGTGAAAAATATAATACAGAATATTTCTTCACAATAACAGTTTATAATTGGACCATGTTTTTACAGATTTTTCTCTGAGCCTGGAGTGTAAATTCAGTCCCTCCTAACACAACCCTTGTTTCCCGTGTTGTACAGTACTGATATGCAAGACTTGTGGATTTCTGTGAAGGAGCTGATCGAGAGGATCAGTGCTGAGGGAAGAGTTAAAGGACATGATGATTTCATTGTGGCGCTGCAGTAAGTAGAACTTTTCCACTTGATATCTTTGCACTTTATAATTATACAGTGATCTTGAACATTGAAATACTGCTATGGCTGAACATAATATATTTAAGGAACTCTAAGGAACTATTTTAAATGATGACATCAATTTATTTGCTTATGTGTGTTTAACAGCATTTTTCAAAGACTGGGTGCTCTTTATGGAGACGGTATGTTTCGCCTGATGAGAGCATTATCTAATGAGAATTCTGGGTATGATGGACATTCAGCTGATTCATTTATTGAAAAGTATTGAGTATTTGACTGGTCTCATGTCACAAAATACTGATGACTCTGTTCTTCTACAGGGAATTTGGCATGTTTAAAGGGATCATCAAAAACGAGACGATGATGGACCTCTGGAAGTGAGCATGTTTTTTTTTTTTTTTTTTTTGCCTGCAAGATGATTGAAAATATTTGATTTGAAATGGCTAGTATAAAAATGCATCCATTAAACATTTTAAATCCACCACCTCTAACATGATCAACGATCTCAAGATTTATTTTCAGTCATTGATAACGTAATCGGAGCTCATCAGTTTTGTTTAATGCAGGCATGTGGAGTCACGCTACCTTCCAGGAGCTCCGCCGATCTACAGCGATCCCGTGGGGTTCCTCGGTCACCTTCTGTCCAAGAAGTATGATCTCAAGCTTCTTTTACAGTTTCTTTCCCATTGTAACACAATACAATAATATACAGTGTATATCAATTCAATTCAATTTATTTTCAATCATTATACATTTATGCATTTTTTATGCATTATACATTATGCATTTATATAAGAACATTTATATAAGAACATTTCAAGATATTCATAAATGAATACAAAGGTATCCATCTCAGACATTATTTCAATAGTTAACATATAGCGTAAACAAATTAATCATATTAAGCATATGACCTAAATATCTTAAGAATACACTATATTAAAGTGAGATGCAATTATGAATTATATTTGTGTTGTGTAAGATGTTTGTATAAAATTTTAAACTTTAAATGTACACTTTTTTATCTAACGTAGAGCATTTACTAATACGTTATTAATTTCAAAAGTTGTGACTGTTAACATTTAATGCGCACGAACTAACAATGAACAATTGTGTTTTTAACTGATGTTGACAGATTAATAAATACTGTAACAAATGTATTGCTCATTGTTAACTAATATTAACTAATCAGACCTTATTGTAAAGCGTTACTTATAGGTTATTCTTCATGTTGACAGGATATTGTTTTCTTTGTTTTAACAGGATGGCACAGCCTCATGTGGTTGAAATCCTAAAAGTTGCTTTGGAAGTTGGGAAGATAGACTTCAATCAACTATTTGATGAGTAAGACCTGTTTTGTCATGCATTGCTGGGTCAAAGCATACAAAATCAGTCAGTGATATGTCTGGGATTTAAAGGGATAGTTCACTTTGAAATTAATTTATGGTGTGTTTTAGCTTACCTCAAGGGCATCCAAGATGTAGGTGTCTTTGTTTCCACAGAAGTTTCAATTTTTATATTTTTAGGTCGAACCGTTGTTGTCTGTCATATAATGGAGGTCTATGGTCACCACCTCAAAGAGCATGGAGAAGTCCAAATTAAACATGATTTAACGACTCGTAAATGTAAGTACACATTGATGGCCTGAGACACGAAACGAGCGGTTTGTGTGAGAAAACGAACAGTATTTATATCATTTATACCTCTTGCAACCACAGCCACTCAGATCACTTGGACGTTAACAATATAAATACTGTTCGTTTTCTCACACAAGCCGCTCGTTTTGTGTCTTAGGCCATCAATGTGTACTTACATTAAATAAACGAACGGTTTGACCTAAAATATCAAAATTGAAACTACTGGGGAAACAAAGACACCTACATCTTGGATGCCCTTGGGGTAAGCTAAAACATACCAAAAAATTAATTTCAAAGTGAACTATCCCTTTAAGTTGTTTCTTTCTTGCAGGTCATGTTTCCTATAGAGTAACACATTTAATATATACACTCAGGTGACAAATATACATTTTTATAGGTCATCATTTAATTCTCAGTAATACTTTTTAGAGCACAAATGGCCATACATCTGGTCAAAGAGAAAGCTATGGAAATTTCCACCTTAGAGAAGCAGACAGAGAAGGATGAGTTTCTGATAACACTGAGGTAAGAACATACAGCAAGACTCTGTGTGTGTGTGTGTGTGTGTGTGTTTTATTTATTTGTTTACGGTTTCTGTGAGGGATGTGTTCAGGGCTAGGGTTGGAGGATAAATGTACATGTTTATGTACTCATTATGTCACAACTCTCTGGAAAGTCCACATAAAACATGGAAACCCAAGTTTTGTGTGTGTGTTTTATTTAGATAGAAAATCAATTATTTACATCTCTCATGTTCTCATATTAAGCGTTGAAAATGTTGAGCTGTAACCTGCGGACTGTGTGTTTCACAGAACTGCCTCTGGAGTTCTTGCATTTTACTGGGATAAACTTTTGGAATACACTGAGAGCCAGCCATTCCACAACAAGTATTTAGCTGCTGTACGGTAAGACTATCATCATATTAGTATATTTGATCCGGGTGGTAGTCTTAGATAAAGCAAAATGTGAAACGATAAATAGGCTATACAAAGGAAATTGTATAATAAACGGAGTTTTGAATTGTTTGTGTTGCAGGAAATGGAAGGAGTTAAACGTTTTGAAAGACACTGAAACGTATCACATGATTACTAAACCAGAGACAGGACTTCAAGCATGGACGTAAGAAAATATCACATGTATACTTTTTGTCATTTCAATTCACTGTAATACCATTTTACTGCGGTTTGCTGCCTGCTAAGAAAAAACACGTTAAAGGTCGTAATATTTCAGGAAGTTGTCTGTGGGTAATAGCTTTTCTCTCTGTGTAAATAGCATCACAGTTGAAATGAGAACTGCATCAGAGCAATGGCTCTGTTTTTGTGACTTCTCTCTTGTAATACCTATGCCTAACTCCTCCTCCTCTTTATCCAGCTGGGCAGATGAGCGTTTTGGTGATCTTTTTGACAATGCTGCCCTTGAATATGATCGATTTGGGGATGGGATTTTTGGAGATGACAGATTCAATCAATCCAACTGGTGAGTATGACGGTACGTTTCATTCAATGCACACTGTACATAATAAATGACTGTGAATTAATGACTTAAAACTAACTGAGACCAAAGACAGCATGATTCAACTAAATATGCGTGGACATGCTTATTGTGTGGTTATGAATGTGTTGGATTCGTTTATTAGTCCTCCTTTGAATATATAAAAGTATGCGCATTGAGTCTGTTCTTTTATTACACAGGGCCATTATGAAGATGGCGACAGTATATCCCCTTCCGATTTATGAAAGACTGTCTGAAAGTGGCCTTGGAATGTCTGAAGTCAATGATTTTTTTATAGGCACTGATGACACACTCACTGAATTATTAGGCGAGGACATCTTGTACAATTTAAAGTAAGAACGCACTTTTCTCAACTGTTCACTCTGGGGCTCATAGAGGCCCAACTACAAGCACATTTGAGCAATTGCACCTGTACAAATATAATAATGTACAGGTAAACTAAACTTATGAATATACCCAGACAGCAACATATTGTTGGCCCACATCTGGTACACATGGATTCCACACGGCCGGATCTGGGCTAACACACTATGTTGCGGTCTGGGTTCATCTAATGATTCGTCATTATCATTTGATCATAAATGCAATAATTTGCCCTTCTGTTGTGTTCCAGGGGTGTGCTTAATGAATTATGGGATATTATTAGCAACGACATTTTGCATATCTCCATAAACAAGAAAAACCAAGTGACATCAGATGTGGAAAGTGAGGACCCAATGCGACATTTACGGTAAGATACGCAAAGTCCTGATATTTGTACTAGTATTGATTAACTGTATAGATCGTTTCTCTGAGATGCCAAAACAATTTATGAAGAATTTGTTTGATAACGCATTTTGATGATCCACTTTAGACATTCTATTAACCCTTAAATGCATGAATGTTTCACCAACATTATTATTTGGGTATTTAGAGATCCGGATCTATATCTAACACTGATGGATCTCTACCTGTCGCGATAATATAAACACTCCTGATATCATAGTAACAATTATAGAGGAATAAAGGCACCGGGAAGAATTTCGCGCGCGTTATTCGCCAACGTTTAACGCCTCGTGACTAAACAAAGGGCGCCAATGTGAGTGTTCACACCAATGCGTAAAATGTCACGCGTAAAAGTGTCATTTTTTAAAAAAACGCATCGGGTTCGTTTTTTTAGTTTGACGCATCGCGTCAAAAACTATCCGACCAATGAGATTGGCGCTTTTGCTCGTGTGTTTGGAGCTTCTGAAGTTACAGTAAAACACAACTTGGGGGCACTCGAACACAAAACGGTCTTGCCGAGCACACATACGTAACGGAGAAGACAATCTATGCCAAGTAGTGTCGCCGTCTACACTGTCTCGTTGGTGTTAGAACATGAAGAACTATGTGACAAATGCGACTGCAACTACAAACATCTTGGAGGTATGGAGTGGTATTGCAAAGCAAATTGGCGCCCTCTAATGTCAGGGAATGAATTTGCATGTTCACTCGGCTCATCATCAGAGAAAATCGCTTGGGTGTGAACACAAAAAACGCGTTGAAAAACGCTGACGAATAACGCACGCTGATATTTGTCCCGGTGTGTACGGGCCTAAAAATTGAAGCTCAGTTTGAACAGATGTTTTCTTCATCAGAGCTCATTTCCCAGTACATTCAGCATCTGGCTCATATTCACAATCTCTAATATGTTCTCAAAACTATCATTTTCAACATCTTCAAAATCAAAATTTTGATCGCTTCACCAGATCCACCGTCAGGTGACAGTGACACTAATATTTGATTGTTTTTTGCCTGCAGTGATTATAAGTGAAATGTCAGTTTATCATTGTGTATCAGACATTGCCAGCTTGTGGAATAAAGTAAATAAATTGCACTTATTCAGTCATCAAAGATTAAAGGAGTAGTTCACTTTTAAAAAAACTTTTGCTGATAATTTACTCACCCTCGTTTCATCCAAGATGTCCATGTCTTTCTTTCTTCAGTCAAAAAGATATTAAGTTTTTGATGAAAACATTACAGGATTTTTCTCCATGAACCCCAACGATTCAAGGTCCAAATGACAGTTTCAAAATAAACAAATCTTTTTTTGAGTCATTTCGTTCATTTTGTTCGTTGAATGAACAAAATGACTCGAAAAAAGATTTGTTCATTTTGATGAACGAGTTCGAACAGGAGAGTCACGAACGCACATCACAGAACAGAGCAAGGCAAGCATTTGTGCTTATAAAACTTGAACTTTTTTATTTATTTTTGAAATGGCCGATCGTTTCGCTAGACCCTTATTCATGGTCTGGTATCGTTTAAAGCCCTTTAAAGCTGCACGGAAACTGTCATTTGGACATTGAAACGTTTGGTTCCCATTGAAGTCCATTATATGGAGAAAAATCCTGTAATGTTTTCATCAAAAACCTTAATTTCTTTTCGACTTAAGAAAGACAGACATGGACACCTCGAGTGTCAATTTGTACAAAAAATGTATAAGAAAACAGGCATTCTTTTATAATTTGTTTTTGTTATATTGTTTATTATGAATTGATTAAGGAATACTAAAAAGGTTCAACTTTAAAAAAATGAATGAGAAGGAGAGGGTAGTCCCGGATCACTAAAGGCATTCGAGGTATGCCTCTAAGGGTTAACTAACTATTCTACTAACTATAAGTAACTTTGCAACTACATGTCAACTAAATTCTGGTCTAAAGTGGACCATCAAAATAAAGTGTACGCATTTTTTTTTTAATTAAAACTGATCCCAACCACTTTCTTTCTTTTTGTTCGCAACAGCAAAATGAAAGCAACGTGCTTTGACATCTGGGACAGAGTTCTCATTGTGATCAACAGAAATATTAATAATTATGAACTTGAGCAATCAGCAAGGTGAAGCATGACAGAAATATTTTTGTGCTCAAACAATCTGAAAGAAAATCCTGACATTTTCAAACGACACGAAATGACAGTGCAGCAAATTATGAATGATTATTTTTTAAATAGGCAATGGGATGAAGTGAAGAGCGTTTTCATTAAAGAACTAACTGACAGTGGAGAATTAACTCAACACAAGCTTGATGAAGCACAAAAGTAAGAAATGTCACATGTTTGCTATATAAAATGTCTAAAAATTGTATTACTACTACAATTATGCTATTAATTAACTAAATAACACTTTTTCTGTTTTCTTCACGGTTATAAAGAGTCTTTAATAGTGTCACACAAATTGTCTTCGACAAATATGTACAAATGGTTGATGGTCTGGAGGAAAGGATCGGTGCTTCCACTGAGTAAGAACTTAAGCTTCATTTGAACATTTCTGAAATATTTCATTCCAAAAGTAGTTACAAAAATATACTAGAAAATACTTTCAAATGACTAACTTTTCCATTTTGCAATTCCAGAACTCTTGGCAAATTGATGCTGAAGGCTTTTTCTGCCACAAATACTGCCCTGGTTAATACTCTGGTTTTTCTGTTGTCTGATTAATCTCTCACAAGCCAAGAAGTAAATTCTGTTCCAAATGCTTCTGCCATCCCGTGTCCTATTAATCCTTGTAACTTCTTCTATTTCTAGTATAATTGCCATTGCTCAATCCCTGTTGTTATTGACTGGAATGCTAATAGCGTATAGACACCCTTCCTTTCAGCTAGTTCAATTCACCTTCATCTTATCCTCCATCAACCAGCAGAGGACGCTGACAGTCTGCTTCCACAGCATTCACTAAAATGTAGACACAACCAGAACCACTTTCATTTGCCGCCATGATACAAGCAAATTAAAAAATGATACCATCCGACCTTAACTTCTGTAGTTAAGGATACTATTTATAATATCTTATTTTGATGTTGGTTTTAGATCTGTGTGGCTGTATTTCTGAGTATTATTACAGACACTTGAAGCTTAAGCAGTCTGGAGGAGCAGGGTCTTTCTATTGCATCAGCTCACCTTTGTTTGCAGTGCTGTCATTGTGACTGATTTGTTTGGAGACCAAGGGGAAAGTAGAAGTGGCGAGAAAATGAGCATTAAAGCAACAAAAGATAGATGTACAAGCATTTTGAAATGAAAAAATGAAGCTTTATCAGCACTTGGGTGATGCATGTGTGCACCTGGCTGCTGGTGGGGGAACCAAAAATACAGTACTTTTGTGGAATTTATAATATATTGTTATTGTCCATGATAGCTTTGTGGTGTTTAATACTTCATAAACAAGTAAAAGGTTACTGGTTTGATCCTCACAAGGACTTAGCCAATGAAAATTCAGTTGCAACTACTATTTATATACAGCTTCATACAAAACAGGTTGTTTCAAAGCAGCTTTACAGTAATAAATATCAAAATAATGCTTAAATAATTAATTCAATAATGCCAAAATAATTCAATTCTGCAGTAAAGCAGCTCTAAAAAGACAATGGTGTCATTGTTCAGATGAAGTTGATTCAGTTCAGTTTAATAACTGTAAAGTTTTTAGTTCAATTCAGCTATAAAGGAACTCTGCAGAAACAGTGATGTCATTGTCAGCTCAGTTTAGTTCTCATCCGATAGTGTCAATGCAGTCAAATCAGTAATATTGCTGAATATTGAGTGTCCCCAGCAACTAAGCAAGTCAAAGGTGACTCAAGGTGCATGTCTATCAACTGGTCTGGATATAGACTGGATCCGGCTGACTACGGTAACTTTGGAATAACCTTAGTGTGTTGTTGATGGTTACCAGGGTGTTACTACTAAGTGCATTACTATATGTTTTGCATTGCTAGATATATTGTTAGGTGGCTGTTTACTTGCCTGATTCAGAAAAAAGCATATCTGAAATAAAATATTAAACATTTTAAATATAATGAACAAAAATATAAATAATTTCTTTGTTTAAAAATGTTCTTGTGGTATTTCAATAGCACAACCAGTGCAGGACTAGTTAAGTGTCAAAGGTGTAATATTTACAATTAGGTGTTTGTTTTTCATCTTAACCATGTAAAACCTGACATATGAAATAATAGTTTGTTGGAAGCTTTTATGGTTTAAATAGAACAATATAATATAGAGCTCATATTTGAGGATGAAAAAACACCAGTTTTATTCAGAGGTTCAAACTGAGCAAAAATGTGCAATTTGGTGAAGTTGAAATAGAGAGCCAAAAAATATGATGAAATGTGATAGATTGTAGGCTAAATCAATGATATCAATGTTTATAACAGTATAGCAGGAATATTGCATAAAGCACGTTTTTTTATTCTGTCTTAGCAAGATGATATTTAAATCTTACTTTTATGATTTAAGCTCTGTTGTTTTCATTCAAAACATACAATGCAATCCAGTGATGATTGACACGTACAAATATGCTCCTCAAAAGCCTGTTGTATCCTAGTTACTTGCAATACAGTAAAAGTTATTCTTACATTCACTTTAAAGCATTCCAAATTTCACAGCAAAAAGGCGTTTAACAAGGTAGATGTTTTATAGAATTATATAGTTATTTTATTTATTAAAAAAGTATAAATTGTCAATTAGACGACATTTATATATTGACATTTATCATGTTTGTTGATAATTTTAGAGGCCAAAATGCACACACCAAAGAAAGTAAGAGGGTAAGTATAACAATATTAGCCTTAGAAAGCACCAATAATTAATAGGATTACACATTACTGCTTAGTTTAAACGCAACAGGACATAGCCAGCCCTGTTAAGCGAGATTTATCTATTAGCCTAGAGTACACTAATTGCAGGGACGATTCCCCTGGAGCAGCTTGAGGTTGAGTGTCTTATTGAAGGGCATAGCACAGTGTTGTTAATGCAGGCTTGTTATCTCACTAACAAATTTTCCTGGCTTATCAGGTCTTTAGGTTGCTCTAGACTTTAATTAGTGCTAACCTTGGCCTTTATAAAATATGTGACCTTAAGAAATTGTATTCATTTACATAGTTAAAAACTGTCTTGGTATTATCACTGAGGTAATTAGCGAGTTTGATTTTTGTTTGTATCACCACTCTTGTCCCACTTGCTCACCTGGATTTTTTTCACCCAAAACATGGTTCTGCACATAAATAAAAAAAATAAAATAAAAAAAAAAACGTGGTTCTGCAGTTATTTATTTATTGAAATTTTGGGTCAATCTGTGCTTCAGTGGTGCAGACCCTTTCTTTAACTGTAGGTGGCGACAAGTTGCTGTATTTATGAGCGAGACATTGAATTATTTAATAAATCGATTACAAGAGCGGCCTCTAGAGGCGAAATAAAAAATATCATTGACTCCTCGTAGAGTTTGACACGTGAAGGCTGCGCGCGCACGGAGCGGGAGTGACATATACAGTTTTAAAACAGACGATGGTATGGTAACTATAAAGTACTCTACAGTATTTTTTCATGTCATTATAAAGTAAATAATTTGTTGACTAGATGCTTATTGGACAGCTCCAGAAACGTTAAATAAAACGTCATCGATGTAAATTTAAAATTAGAGAGGACGCTACCTCAAAACTAACTTACGTGAAAAATACAGGCATAAGTCCTACCAAAATGTTTAATTTCACGATTTTTTACCATCTGTTTGCATTCGTTTATATCCAGATGGTCATTTTTATGCATTCGTTTGCAAGCAAAGTTGCATAAACTATTGGCTTGAGTTGAGAAAGCAAATTGATATGTTCATGCAGTTACAGAAACAAATCAGAATGCGATTCCAGTTCTTTTTTTTTTATCTCATCACTGTAACATATTTGATTAGATAATCATTGTGTTAAATAGAAGCAAATAAAGTGTGCGGGCAAACACAGAACGTTGGCACGACATACTCAACGTTTAACAACATGGCCAAAAGGTTAAAGGTTATTGTCGCAATGTTGACATTGACATTGAACCACTGTTTAGAGCCATTGCTTGAGGTTGTGCCAAGGTTGTCTGGACAATCACTGGACGTCATGTGCTCGTCACTGCTGTGAAGCGTGAATCAGCCTTTTAAATTTTCAAGCGATGTAAGAGATAAATTATTGCTGGGAACTACAAATTTACAATGTTAAAGGGATAGTTCACCCAAAAATGAAAATTCTATCGGTAATTACTCACCCTCATGATGTCAAAAACCCCGTAAGACTTAAAGGGATACTCTCCTTTTTTGGAAATAGGCTTACAACTCCCCCAGAGTTAAACAGTTGAGTTTTACCGTTTTCGAATCCATTCAGCCGATTTTCTGATATTTAGAAGAATATCAGTAACCAGACAGTTTCTGGTCTCATTGACTTAGGAGTCAATGAAACGTAATACCCAACACTTAAACTAGCAGTATTGTTGCAGCACCCAAAATATAACACTATTGATTTCACTGTATTTATTTTAGACTTACCAGATTTTCAACTTACAGATAAAAAGATTATTTAATTAGTTGCATTATCTTCATAGATTCGACCGCTCCAGACACGTCGGTCCAGACTCCAGACAAGATGGAGGCGCCCGCCATCTTGGAACAGTCAGCGTGTCGTCATTCACAGTAAGAATCAACGATGGCACCACACACTGCTTTGACAAACTGCTGAGATTTAAATTCCTGAAGCAGTGGGATAACCTTTCACAAGTGAAAATTTGTTGGTTTGTTTTTAACCCAATATTTCAGGTTTTTACCATGGTACTTTTTTAATGTTTTTCCATAGAAACAGCCGTTGATGTGGCATCAGTGTATATTATATATGTTTATTCACTTTACTTTATGATGTTTCTTTGTTAACATTTCATAAATCAAAATTCTTTGTTTTTGAATTTGAACCACACATTTTCAGTGTGGTCTCAGATTTTTTAATCACTCTTGTTGATGATATTTATATTTCCATTTATTTAAGCTTATGTTTTGACATCTATAACAGTTAGCTTTATTCTACATATATACACTCACCTAAAGGGTTATTAGGAACACCTGTTCAATTTCTCTTTAATGTGATTATCTAATCAACCAATCACATGGCAGTTGCTTCAATGCATATGGGTGTGGTCCTGGTCAAGACAATCTCCTGAACTCCAAACTGAATGTCAGAATGGGAAAGAAAGGAGAATTAAGCAATTTTGAGCGTGGAATAGTTGTGGTTGCCAGATGGGCCGTTTTGAGTATTTCCCAATCTGCTCAGTTACTGGGAATTTCACGCACAACCATTTCTAGGGTTTACAAAGAATGGTGTGAAAAGGGAAAAAACATCCAGTTTTCGGCAGTCCTGTGGGCGAAAATGCCTTGTTGATGCTAGAGGACAGAGGAGAACGGGCCGACTGAAGAAGAGCAACTTTGACTGAAATAACCACTCGTTACAGCCGAGGTATTCAGCAAAGTTACACACAACGTTGAGGCGGATGGGCTACAACAGCAGAAGACTCCACCGGGTTCCACTCATCTCCACTACAAATAAGAAAAAGAGGCTACAATTTGCAAGAGCTCACCAAAATTGGACAGTTGAAGAATGGAAAAAAGTTGCCTAGTCTGATGAGTCTCGATTTCTGTTGAGACATTCAGATGGTAGAGTCAAAATTTGTCGTAAACAGAATGAGAACATGGATCCATCATGCCTTGTTACCACTGTGCAGGCTGCTGGTGGTGGTGTAATGGTGTGGGGGGTGTTTTCTTGGCACACTTCAGGCCTCTTAGTGCCAACTGGGCATTGTTTAAATGCTACAGCCCACCTGAGCATTGTTTCAGACAATGTCCATCCCTTTATGGCCCCCATGTACCCATCCTCTGATGGCTACAGTACTTCCAGCAGGATAATGCACCATGTCACAAAGCTTGAATCATTTCAAATTGGTTTCTTGAACATCACAATGAGTTCACTCTACTAAAATGACCTCCACAGTCACCAGATCTCAACCCAATAGAGCATCTTTGGGATGTGGTGGAATGGGAGCTTTGTGCCCTGGATGTGCATCCCACAAATCTCCATCAACTGCAAGATGCTATCCTATCAATATGGGCCAACATTTCTAAAGAATGTTTTCAGCACCTTGTTGAATCAATGCCACGTAGAATTAAGGCAGTTTCTGGCGAATTAAGGCGAAAGGGGGTCAAACACAGTATTAGTATGGTGTTCCTAATAATCCTTTAGGTGAGTGTATGGATTATTGTAGGTAGAAAAACAGTTGTCTACAATTCTATGACAATAACCACCCATTAACATGTCTTAATGTGGTTAAGTCCAATCAGTTATTTTGCTTTAAACTGTCAGTCAAAACTTTTTTCAACTCTTTTTTAAAACTTTGTCCTGTGGAATTAGGCTATTATATACAAATCTTATGTCTTTTCCGTACA
This sequence comes from Cyprinella venusta, assembly GCA_038021265.1. Lineage (NCBI taxonomy): Eukaryota > Metazoa > Chordata > Actinopteri > Cypriniformes > Leuciscidae > Cyprinella > Cyprinella venusta. The sequence continues at coordinate 25,140,040 of CM075878.1, read as the reverse complement.
ATGAAAATCCATGATGATCACATTCAGTTTCAGTTTATTTAGAAACTAGAAGTAGTTTAGCACATATGTAAAGAGTTACTAAGTTGTTAAAAAGAGTTTTTTTTTTTGCTCATATCATATCTCGCCTAGGGTATCAAGTGAGCCATGGCCCCTCCAAGACAATAGATGCCCCTGTCTAAAATTGGTTCCAAGAATTAATGTTTTTTTGCAGTTCACTGTCATTTCTGAGAACCAAATCTCTGAACACATGTATGTGCACAGGGTTTCTTCCTCTCATTTTCTCTCCGTCTGACGCACAGACTCACTCTCGGCACAGAGTCTGTTCGTGTAAACCTTCTCCCCTTCCCCCCACGTCTCTCTCCCTTTCTGTCCCCCTCGTCCTCCCCTCGCTCTCATTCTCACTTACAGCCTGCGAGCACTATTTCAAGCCTTCATCAGAAGGAGCGAAGGAGAGCGAGTCACAGAGGTCGGGGGGGGGAGGGGCCGGCAGACAGGATTTGGAGTTCAAGTGCATGTGGAGAAAATGACCTGGAAGACAGTGAGACGGAGAGCGGAACGGGAAAGCACAGACTGGAATATCCGCTTCTTTTCCAAGCACAGATATTTGCCCTGGAACCAAGAAGGTGAGATTGGATAAAAAAAAAATAGAACACACAAGAACAAATGAAAGAAAATCGAACGCCGGGAGATGAGAGCGGAGGACAAGAAAATGTATTCCGGCCCCCTCCCCTGAACTCTCGGCTATGGCTCACTCCTCCTTTTTCCCTCCCTCCCGTGAACCCCTTAGCCTCGCTTTTCTATCTATCGTTCCCTCTCTGTCATTCTCTCCCCTCCCACCTCCTCATGCGGTCGCTCGCGTACACATGCGCCCTCACGATTTTCTCTCTTTCTCTCTCTTCCTCTCTCCGGCGACTGCAGTGCTTCTCATCCTCGCAGCCTGGCAGCTTCATCCGTGTTCCTCCCTCCTGGACGGAGAAACACGCGCAGCCCTTCTAATGGTCCCCCCACCCCTCCGCATGCCTCCCTAAAATACCAGGCCCCTTCAACAGCTCATTTTCCTACTTGTCTCGGTGCCTGGTCACTGTCCGCTCTCCTTTGCACTTCACTTACGTTCAAATTTTTTTTATTCATGTTTTTTGTTGAATATTTTTCCAGCCCTATCCCACAGACATCTTGCATTCATAGTTTGAAAGCAGCACCGATTGCTGAATGAACAGTAGGAAATGGGCTGATGGGATGGGGAGTAGGAAAAACCGTGGTTTGGAAGGAAACGCTGAGATGAGAGAAGTGACTGCCGCTGGGATAGTGGAGAGGTGGAAGGACCCGGAGCAACGAGAGAAAGAACTAAACGTGGGATCAACGAAACCGCGGGAAAAGGAGGAGGAACGACCAGACTGGTACTCTCGTCTTTCTGTTTTAACCCTCTAGTTCTTTCTTTTTCATCAGTCACTATCCCATTCTGTCTATCTGTATCTTTCGACTTTATCTCTCTGCTCATTCTCTCCTACTATTTCTCATTCACTTTTTGAAATCATGTGTTTATTTTTTTTTCTCTATTTTTGTTTCCTCAATTTCGTCTTGTTGAATAACATAACATAACTGTGTAGTTTTCTATGGGTTGCATTGTTTTATATTGTGCGGGGCTGATATTGGGAATGTGTAGCGTTCAGGCATCGGCGGCGCAAAGAATCAAAGCATGTGTGATGAGAACGGACTTCTTCATTCCTTCACTTTTCCTTGTCTAATGCTTGCGCTGCAAAAATATTGATAGTTTGCACGGTAGATTTTGTCTGTAAGTGATTCTGCATGTATATGTGTGTCGTGAGCGCTTGTGTATTCACCATGCATGCTTGAACATGCAGGAGGGTAAACCGTGCTCGGAATTGTGGGGGTCGTTCTCTTTCCCTGTTTCTGTCTTTCGTGCCGTTCCCAGTATGCCCCTTACTTCCTCTGCCCATCATCCTTTCATCCGGGAACCCCCACAACTGTCCATCCATCCATCCGGTCGACCGCTAGCTCAGGGGAATCAGAGACAATGGCCACAGATCTCGGGCCTGCATGTGTGTCATAGTTGACTTGTACAATTAGCTCTTGGCAAAAAGGCACGCTCAGTTTTTGAGTTCGGAAAAGTAACAATCTAAACCGTTTTCGTTGCGAACGTTTGGGAGATTTAATCGTCGGAACCACTAACGAAGAGCGGCCGAGATCGTGGACACATGTGGTGAAGTGCACATCTCATCCAGGGGTTTGCTCGGTGCATCGAGGCATTAAATCAGATACATTGTTGTTGAAATGCACGAAAGCCAAATGCTCCAGCTCTGTCTGTGTGCGTCGTGATGTTCGTACCTCTGTTTCCTCTGAGAAATTTCGCCCTCCTTTCAATCTGGATGAGATTTTTGTGGATTATTGTGGTATTTCTCCACATTTTTGTACAGAGGGAGTGTCTGGTTTTAATCACTTTCTGCTGCTGTCCTTAATGCACCTGGATCTGGTAGGTGTAACATTTGTTTGTGTGTGGGTGTGTGTCTGTAAGCATTTTGTAATGAGAGTAAGTGTGGTTTTCGTAAGGTTGTGCTCCTCAAGCAAATTTTCATTTTTGCTCTGCATGTTAAATTGGAAACTATACATAATAAAGGGATTTTTCACTTAAACATGACAATTCTGTCTTATACTCAACCAACAGACCGTCTTAAAGTAAACCTGTATGACTTTTTTTCTTCTGTGAAACACCTTAAAGAAGACATTTAGGAAAATCTGTTTTGGTGACCATTGACTTCCATTGTATGGGCAAAATTGCACAAACATTTCTTAAAAATATTTTCTTTAATGTTCCAGTTTTAGAACAACTTGAGGGTGAGTAAATCAGTTTTGGGTGAGCTATCATTTTGATACATATATTTTTTGATTTTTATATCTGTATTGTGTTTATGAGCATTATGTGTGCTGTGCAATTTTTGTGGACAGACTTTGTTTAAAGGAACTGTGTATTTAACTAACATAAGTAGGGGTGTAATGATACTCAAAACTGGTGGTTCGGTATGGACCTCAGTTTTGATGTCACATTTCAGTACAGCAGAGTGGAGAAAACTAAACATTATATATATTTTTTTATTATTAAACAGTGGTTTACTGAACAAATTGTCTTTGTCTTTAAGTGGAGTTATAATGAAAAGTTTAAGTATACATTTTTTAATATCTACTATTTAGGGAGCCCTTACTTGTACATTACTATAATATTTAAGGTATTATATAAGCCTAAATTCAGTTTCTATTTATTTTTAGATATAATAATCAACACTCAAATAGTAAATTGTATGCAAACATGTTAAATGCACATGAGGCAGTGTTTTCATTAACTTCAAAATTTAATTACATTTTTTTTTACTCCAATTTTTTTTTTTTTTGAAATATAATCATGAAGAGATGATCGTGTCTTCTGTTGAACACAAAAGAAGATATTTTGAAGAATGTCAGTTACCAAACAGTTGATGGAGTCCATTGACTTCCATAGTGGAAAAACAATGGCCCATCAAATGTTTGGTTTCTGACATTCTTCAATATATATATATATATATATATATATATATATATATATATATATATATATATATACATATATATTTTCCTCAATATATATATATATATGAAGTAAGAAATTCATACAGGTTTGGAACAACTTGGGGGTGAGTAAATGACGACATAATTTTAATTTTTGTGTGAACTATCCCTTTAATACATTTTAAATGCATAAGCAACTGGATTTCAAAAGACTTACTTGATACTGATGAGTGATACTGACCATTTGAATTATTTTGTATGAATGTATTCATTTTTCGATTATTTACACTTGTGGTTGAGGTGGTGTTTTTTTTTTTTGTTAGTATTGGTTTGACTTTTGAATCAGTGCCTTAACAAGCAATAATAATTTAATGGGCCCTATTTTAACGAAGTATCAAGGGCAAAGTGCAAGTAACTTTGGGGGCGGGTCTTAGGTGATGTTGCTATTTTACCGGCGGGATAAATGACTCTTGCACCCAACGCAACTTTAAAAGGGGTTGGTCTGAAATAGCTTCATTATTCATAGGTGTGGTTTGGGCGTAACGTGAAATAAACCAGAGCGTCATCCAACATACCCTTTAAGAGCAGGTGCGCATGTTGCATGGCGGATTGTTATTATTATGGCAGGTTTACCAGGAGCGTTCACAGCCGAGGAGACGGATGTTCTTGTCAGGGCAGTGAACGACAGAGAAGTGACGTTGTATGGGGGTGGGAGAAACCCACCCAAATCAGCGTCAGTTAAACATTATACAGTATGTGTCTTGCCACTATTGGGCAAACAGGTCTGATCCGTCATTACTACAATTAGCCGGAAAGATTTGGATAAATGTGTAAGCTAGGGGTGGAACGGTACACAGAAGTCACGGTTCGGTCCAGACATCACGGTTCGGTACGATTTCGGTACAATGGAGGGAAAAGCAAAACAAAAATACAGAAGGCATTGTATTTTTTTTTAAATAACTTTTATTAATAAAAGCATAGAACCAGTTTATTTGTAGTGTACTGACAATAGTTTTTTTATAATTAGTTTATTAATTAAATGAATAAAAGACCTTGCGATATGTTTGGTAATTGTACCTGAATTAATTTAAAATTACTTTGCTATATTTCAGATCAATATTATTTTTTCCCCTTAATTTTAATTAACATTATTAATTAACAATGTAGCATTATTCTCATTTGAATTATAAATAATTGATTTCTGTATAAAATAATACTACCTTTAAAAACACATTCGATTTTCTTTTTTAATCAATGCAGAATGTGTAAGATTAGTGCTCCGAGGAATATGACCATTGTCCAAAAGATGGGACCCACAGGCTGTTTTGAAATGGAGTTGGATAAATATGTTTTGCTTTTAAAACAGTGCATGTGTGATTTTGGTTGGGTGACAGTTAGGTTACAGTTTGTCAAGAATTTATAGTGTGACAAAAGCACAATGTTGTGTTTTATTGCGAGTGTAGCCTACACAAATATGAGAACAGTTTTTATGTCTCCACTGTTCTATCGCGCCTCTCTCTCTCTCTCTCACACACACACACACACACACACACACACTCCAGCATTGCAATTGCAGCCTGTTCATTATGTGGTCACACCAAACGCGAATAGAGCGCCAAATTCGCATCTATCGCGTCTAGTTCGACGCTAGTCCAAAGCGAGGATGCTTGTATAAAGCCAAGTTAGCCAACTGTTGAAGTGAAAGCACGTTCAGAGCTAGCCGATGGTACAGATTATGTGTCCCTAAAGAACCCGCGTATCTAACTGTAGTTCCGTATTACATTAATTAATATGCACGCGAGTTTTATTTATTTTTATACCGTGTATTCTCCGTGTAAATTCGTGCACCGAACCGTGACGCCCGTACCGTTTTGGTTCCACCCCTAGTGTAAACTAGATTTAGGCCTACTTTTTTAAAATCTTCATGGAAACCACAATGATTTCCCCCATGATGTGTTAATATTTTTCCTTGTTATAATGTATGATTTGATTTGCAAAAAATCGCGTTGTGATTGTGCACTCGCTACTTTATGGCCAAGCAAACGTGCAACGCGCCACTGACTTTAGGCTATTTTTTTTTTCTGGTCAGTGGCGGAATAGTTTTCTGGAAGTGCAAAATAGCACTAGGGAATGTTTGCGCTGAAACACGCCTCCTATTTGCGCTGACCCGCTCAGGGAGCGCAAGTTCATTCCCTTGTTTACCGACGCGCGTCTTTGGAGGAAAAAATCCCACTTTGTGCGGCTGCAAAATAGGAAGACGGGTGCAAGATAGAGCCCAAATAGCCTCTATTCCCAATAGAGCCCCAATAATTAGTTAATTCTTCATTAACTAATATTAGTTAAAGGAGGAATCTATTCTTTAATTCCTTTATGTTTCCCATTTTAACAAGTTTATATTTTGCTTTTTTTTGGAGGGGGGTAACATGGATGAAAAAAATATATATAAAGAGGATGTGGTCGAATATTTCTGCTCGGTGTTCTCGTTATGCATCTACTGTATATTTTGTTGCTTCCGTATTTATAACGTCTGATCTAACAAAGAGCTTGTTGTTGATTATTAATCTGCAGCAATATAAAATCCATTATCTTCAGAAAATCATCATGATCGTGTTTTGCAGTCTCCTGTCTGTGATTGGGTGCTTGCCATGGCCTGTTGGTGGATGGCGTGCATCTGTGCCATAACCCTAGCCTGACCCTGTTAGCACTCAGGGGGACTGAAGGGAGAGAGAAATCAGGGCGAGCTGAGTCGAGGGTGGGGGATGAATTTGATGATCCTTTGATATCAAAATTTGGATGAGGAAAGTGTCTAGTCTAGGGCTTGACAGACGGAGGCAGAGGGGGGGAAACACAGCCGCCCCGCAACGACACGCTCCGTTTGATACCGAGCCATCAATGGCCGTCAAGGGAACTTTCCGTAAAATAAAGCCATTGATTTCAACATCAGAAGAGAGATGAAGTGAGAGAAAAGAGCAAAGGAGAGATGATGCCATGGTGTCAGGGTCCTCTAGTGTTATGAAATATTACTCATACCGCCTGTCTGTTATGTAACGTTACATAACCCAGGCTTCCGTGGTAACACTGTTATTGGAGCTCAACTTGTGATCAGGAGGATATTTGAAACTTATGGATTGGAGCTGAAGAAGTCCTTTGATGCATAATTTAAGAAGTGTGTGGAATCACAGTCATGTAACTATGCACTGTGCCTTCTTTTGATTCAGCTCGCCAGAAACGCCTCAACATGCATTTTTCTCCATATACAAGTTCCTTTGTTGCTAAAATAACAGCACGATCAACATGCAATTAAACAATCCAGTTGTGAATTTTATTGGTCAAGAATTTTCAATGGAAGCAAGCAAATCTGATCTTTTGCACTTAGTCACTTACATTATATGAGATTATTTGAATACATTACACATAGAAAAGGTGCAGAATATTCACTTTACTTCATAATGTTTCTTTGTTTAACATTTCAATAGCAACTATAACAGTTAGCTTTATTATTCGGGTTTTATTTATATTTTCAATTTCCAATCTCTGTGTAGCAGACCATGCGGCCTTGTTTCAGGCTCATCACTCTTAAAAAGTTGTCATCGTGGAATGTTTCCCATGGTTCTCTGTATCAAAACAGTGTGTAAATTAGCTTCAGCCTTGTCCCAATATCAAGGTCAGAAACTTCATCAGTCTTATCCATGTTTGTTCATGTCAGACCCCCATGGGTATTGCATATCAACTGTCTATAGAAACTTCAGTACTTGTTCAACGACATTCATTCGACGTTCAGTCTCATTCAATTCAATTCAAAAGTCAATTCAGAGTGAACCATGAATAGCCCTTCAGTTAGTAACTTTTACCAGTACGTATACAGGACTTTTAAAGTACTTTCAAATAATAGCCAAGAAAATAAAGAAGGTGAGACTACTTTAATTTCAGTGAGTGTTGTGTAGGGGCTGGAGAGCCAGTGCAATCCTGTTAAGGATGAAAAAAAAGATACTTGATATTTTGAATATTGTATATTTTAAAATATTGTCACATTGGGTTTGATGTGTAGCACTTTTAATTATTAAATAATTAAAATACTATACTATTTAAAACTAATTTTCAAAATGCATTGGTTGGATTTTTAATCGATTGATTTATTAAGGACATGTTCAGACTGCCCGCTTTTTTTTTTTTTTTTTTTTTTTTGCATATCCAGATTGGTTTTTGGGTCTGGGCAACAAAAAAAAAACACATGAAATTGAATTTCAACCTATCTTTTGCATTATTCTTAATGCGGCACCTATCGATAATGTCAAAACTGGTGCCAAAAATATTCAAACGGTTTTTAATTGGTATATCCAAAGATTTCTGCGTTTCTTGTGTGACGGAGGAGTTCTGTAACTCAACAGCTTATTTGGAGAGCAAGATGATGCACCTCCATTTTTCATGCATGCACTTTGAAAACCTTGTCACATACGTGGCTACGCTTATGTCATTACTAAAACAACCCATGCAGATAGGTTGGTTATGTCTAGACACACATATCTTATTTGATCACTTGCAATTAAAAGTGCGGACAGTCACTGATCTTGAGTTTCAAAAATCTGATCTTGCAGTCTGAACATAGACCAATAAAATGCATGAATTGATACACGCCTATTATTTTTAGAATCCATAATTGAAATTGACATAATCTTGATATAAAGATTAAAAGAAATGAAGACATTTAAATTAAATGTGTAGTTTAAATCTGAAAAAATCTATTTTTTTTTAAAAAAAAAATCATCATGAAGTTCTGTGGTGCTTTTAAAACATTATTTGATAGCAACATTAACTTAACCAATAGTAGTTTGGGCTGGGTCTGATGTTAGTGGCACAGAAATGACATACTTCAGCTTTAAATTGATTTGATGTTCTATGGTGTATATTGATACTGACAGTTTTATTAATACAAACAATTTTCAGTATCCCATTATTTCTCTTATCCAGTCGCAACTTTCCTTATCTGGAATATTTTCCATGTCCAAATCAGGCTGTAGAACATTTCAACATTCCATTGTCTGTCAATCTCTCCCACTCCTTTTACTCCCTCCCTCCATTCTCTCCATCTCATGTATTTCTCATTCATAATGGATGAAATTCAACCACATACCGTATTGTAATGGATTGCATACACCTCTATCCCCAGTCACCGGATTGTACTGGATCTTTCCATTTAGAGAGATGGATAAAAAACATAAAAGTGAAATATCTTGTGATGAACTTTCACTTACTTTTTAGCTCTTGACGATACTATTGCATGGGGAAAGCTTTACTTGAGAATGAACCGAGAACATTTCAGTTCAGCATATTTCAGATATACATCATCATTTCTCTAGCTTCCTTGCCTTCACCACAAAACCACAGTTTGGTTTAAACAAAGCATTGGAGCAATTGCACTGTGGCACATTTACTAAATAGAAGATGCAAATAAATAGAAGATTGAAAATAAATGAGAGGTAGTTTGGCAATAATAATCGATCCATATTTAGTTGCATCAAATACCCGAGTATGTATGCTAGTATGTTTAAGTGAATACTATTTCAAATGGATGTTGAATATGTCAGATTTTGCTTTTGAAAGTAAACTTTCAGAAACTTGTTGCAATAGTCTCAGTATAGTAATTTGTGATGTTAAAGTCATTACATTGTTTTGTGTATTAGCATAGTTACAATTAAATCCTTGTCTTCTTTGAAAGAATTAATTGTGAACATTTCAATAACAAATGTTCAGCATATTTCAGATATACATCATCTATTTCTCTAGCTGTCTTGACTTCACCACAATAGCACAATATGGTTTAAACAAAGCAGTGGAAAAATTCAGTCAGGCACATTTACAAAGTACTTTAAGCAAAGTACTTTACTTTATGCAATTTTGAAAAAAGTGGCAATTTGACATTATTGATTGCTAGACCTATATATAGTTGCATCTATACGTATATGGCAGCATTTGAATAGGCCAGATCTTGCTTGAAAGACTTGTTGCATTACTCTGCGAGGGTCCAGTCATCACATAGTTTTGAGAATTAAGGGCACCAATTGGCACCAATTAACATAGTTTAACAGCCAGTTTGACTGTTTGTGAAAGGAAAAGCAGCGGTTGGTAGAAGTTTGAAAAACATTTAAAGGGGTCATGAACTGGCTTTTTAAATTTGATTATATAGTTGTCTGAGGTCAACTTATGACATTTGCTTAGTTTTTGCATTCAAAAACATCAAAATGAATAAGTAATACTCTATTTTCTACCCTAGTTTTGAGCCTAGCTCAGTTTTTATGGGCGTCTCGCACTGAAGACTTGGAAGTAAACGCCCACTGCTGTGAGTGGATAACAGTTTTGCATATTATAATGAGTTTCAACTCACTCGTCGGTGCACGTGGGGGAAATTTTTTTTTTAAAACGTCCAGTTGTAAAATGGCAACCGGAATGATTCACCCATACATGTTCGACCCAGAGTCCGTGTGTTGCACCATTCCTGAGTTTGCGCGAATCGGTGGGCGGGCTAAACAGGCCGTGTTGAAGTAGGCGTTGATCTTCTTCTGCAAGGGTGGTGTTTTATCCTCTTTGTCGTCATAGTTCACCACTTTGAAAAACGAGTCGTTTGCTGAGCCTGGTGTCAATAAAAGCTTTTTTTGGACTAACAAGGAAGTTTTCAGTTCTGAAATTTATAGGATATTCTTATAATATGATGACTTCTTAGATGTCAAAAGCACAAGGAAAATTTGATTTTCCAGTTCATCACCCCTTTAAAGTTGAGAAATAAAATAAGACTTATCAAAATAGTTAATGATGTATTGTCTGGTTTTGGAAGATCTATTAATTTAAAACTAACTTCACATTCTTGAGAGGATGATGTTGAGCAGTATTTAGGATAACTGTGCTTCCATAAACTTTAATGTTCGCTTCTCTGGAACTTGGTGAACAAAATACTGAAGACGAGAATCTGTCATTTACCTAAAACTTCCACATTTCCCAGGATCTTGGACCGATAAGTTGTTTGTTCCATGAAATTTCTTAAAAATAGATTATAGGGGATTATCACGCTGATGCGTAGTACTTCCGGATTCAGTGATCTTTGCGCACTGCCATTTCCATTGAATCACCGATCTCGCTGGCATGGCATCCCTGGTAAATTAGTCTGATTCACTAAAGTGCTGGCTGCAAACAAACGTGCTACCTTGTTTTATTTTAAAGTTTGGACCTTCATCCCGGCGAACCTCTTTAATCCACTTCTTCCTTATACTCAATTCAGTCGGGAATCTATGTAAACTTAAATAGGGTTGGCGTTGTTGGTTAGATTTGGAACAGAAGTGGAACAGAGCAGTGACATCTAGCCTTTGTTTCAGCCATTGTTGAACTGCGTCAGAAGTGGACATGCACAAAGTTGACGAATCCCGCCCATGAAACCCGGAAGCGTGATAATCCCCTATTTAGGAAAAAATGCAGTTTAAATTCCTTGAAGGGCGCAGAGCCAGCAGAAGAGCCTGGTGTCAGTGTCAGAAATTGGTTCATAATTTGACATCTCAATTCTCGTGTAGCCACAGGATACGTTTGGAGCTCAGTAGCAGTCCACCAGCGTGCAGGCGGATGAATTCCTCAAGAAAGATTAAAACAAAACCCTATGGGGAATTGTGTCAGTTAAGGTCTGCTGTGCTTGTCCAAGCTTGAAAGTAACCCATGGAGAACACGGGTGCATGAATGTTATTTGAACTACAAATCTTAAGTCTTACCCATTGGACAAATAATCTAATAATTGTTACTGTTTTTTTTTTTTTTTAATTGAGAGGAAAAGAATGTCAGTTTTGTATTGGTTACTATCAGCAGATGGTCATGCGTTTCAGTGTCATTGTGAATGCGATTCATAATTAGACAGGTTGTAAAATTGCAGTTTGGGTTTGTGGAGAAATTAAGATGTTTTGAGAGCGTTGGCTCTTGTTTTAATACTGGCAAGGATCTCATAATTCATCTTTCAGTCGTGTTCATATCATCATCCCCTGCATCTCAGAGCTGTGCTGGGAGACCGCAGCCACACATAGCTCTTCATTCAGAATCAGATGTACACACACTCAATACACACTCACAGTGGCATGTGATTCAGCCAGATGTCTCAATTAGCTGAATGATACGATTTCCAGTCAGTAGCATAAAACAATGCATTTGGAAAACATGGGCTGAAAATTAAAGAGGCTGTTTACCAGTTTAAAGTATCAGGTTCATTGTTCCCGCTAATTTGATCGGGAGGCATTTTTGAAAAACACTGAATATGGATCTTTACCAAAGGGAAAGCACGTAGAAATGTAGGTTTGTTGTGTAATCCTACCGCAACTTAAAACTAGAGCACTAAACCTGTGTGAATGAAGGATCAACTTTGCAAATAGCAAATTGTCAAACACAATAACACAAATGTTAGTCTGATGCATGTAATGCTTATGTTTGTAATGATGGTTAGCTTTAACTTTTTGTACATAAAGGAGTAGTTCACTTTTAAAAAAAACTTTTGCTGATATTTTACTCACCCCCATATCATCCAAGATGTCCATGTCTTTCTTTCTTCAGTCGAAAAGAAATTAAGGTTTTTGATGAAAACATTCCAGGATTTTTCTTCATATAATGGACTTCAATGGGAACCAAACGGTTCAAGGTCCAAAAGACAGTTTCAGTGCAGCTTCAAAGGGCTTTAAACGACACCAGACGATGAATAAGGGTCTTTAGACACCAGACAATGAATACGGGTCTGTAAGCTAATATGTAAAACAGGCTAAGGGTAATAAAAATAATACTTTTATTTTACATGATCATATAATATAATATGAAAATGTACAAAAAATGTGCATTTCAAACTATTTGTAGTACGTTTTAGTTGCTATAGTTTTAATTAAGAGCAATTTTTGTAATCTCATACAGGCATTGTATTCAATAAACATCCGCCAGAGAATTAAAAATATATACATATATTTACCTTAATGTTAGTGTGGTTTGTGTTTGTTATACTGATTGTGATGAAAATAAAAAGAATAAACTCAATGTAACATAATGCAATGGTGAAATCATGTGTTCTTTCAGAGACAATACCAGATTAAAAGTATGCAACTCATTCGGCTTCAAAGTTCATTAGTTGGTCATCGAAAAACCTTGACCCTTATTCTGAGTGTTGGGGCGATGTGTTGAAGTGGTAATGTGTGAACAGCTTTGGGATATTATTGTCTGAGTTTTAAAGCTATTTGGTATTGTCTGCATGCGAGTTGTCATGACATTGAGAATATCACTGTTAGAGGCAATGACATTTCACTGTGTAGGAAGAATCTGATGATTGGGCCTGATAGTGTGCATAATATACTGCACTTAATATCTAGTGGGGGCTACCAGCGGTCTGTCTGAACATATGTTTCTTTGGAGAAGCAGTAATTATGGAAGTACAGTTGTGGTGTAAGGGTTAATAGCTGCAGCTTAGCTGGAATGTGTCCACATGTTGTGTGTGTGTGTGTTGGAATGTTTCCAGGTTGATGCAGACATACATTTGCCCCGCCAAAATCGTATCTTTGACAAGACGCTCTCTTTTATTAGATACTATGGTTCCCTTTTTTGTTTTTGACTTTCTTTTTGCCTCTTTTGTCCTCATATGTCACTGTCTTCCTGCTCGATTCTCCCCTCCCCCTTTCCTCTCTCCTTTCCTCACCAGCCTAGTGCCATACCCCATGTGCTCTCTCTCTCTCTCTCTCTCTCTCTCTCTCTCTCTCTCTCTATTTATTTCGCACATGAATTTCAAACCCTGAGGTGCTGGGGGGTTGGGTGTGAGGGATAGCGAGACAAGAAGAGAGACTGTGTGTGAACGAGTTGAAGTGTGTGTGTGTGTCAGCAGTATGCATGCATAGATACTTCAGTATGTTCATCTACATGCAAACGTGTTTGTGTGTGTGTCATGAGAGACAAAGACACAGAGACAGTGTCTGTTATCTGTGCATTAGAGTGCCTGGTACTGTTGGTCGTGTCTGATTTGTAGCTCTCATTCTCAAAGGGCTACAGTCAGTAATTGGGCAGCACATCTGTCTCTAACGATTAGATTGGCCAGTTTCGTGTTACAATGCGAAGGCAATCTGGCGTTCAGTTGTGGTCATTTCATTAATACTTTTTGTTACTGTTTTATTCAATTGTAATTTTTTTAAAGGGATTGTTTAGGCAAACATGAAATTTTTTACACCAATGACGTTCAAAACTTGTTTGAGTTTCTATATTCTGTGGAACACAAAAGAAGACATTTTAAAGAACACTGGATTCCAAAACAACAACACCATCTATCTATCCATCCATCCATCCATCCATCTTCCGCTTATCCGGGGCCAGGTCGCGGGGGAGCAGTCTAAGCAGAGATGCCCAGACTTCCCTTTCCCTAGACACTGAGGCATTCCCAAGCCCGGCAGGAGACATGGTCCCTCCAGCATGTCCTATGTATCCTAGCCAACATGCACTGGGAACAAGTCTGACTTGCTGCAGAGCCGTGTCAGCCAAGACAGCCCCGCAACATCCAGACTTGAGGTACTCAGGCTGGATCTCACCTACCCCCGATGGCTTGCCACTGAGGAGTTTTTTTACTACCTTGGTGACTTCAGCTTGGGTGATCGACGAGTCCACCTCAGAGCTCTCAGCATCTGCTTCCTCAATGGAAGATGTATTGGTGGGTTTAATGAGATACTTGAAGTATTCCTTCCACCATCTGACGACATCCCCAGTTGAGGTCAACAGCTGCACATCTCCACTGTAAAAACTAGCACTCCCTCTTCAGCTTGACGGCATCCCTTACTTCCGGTGTCCACCACTGGGTTCGGGGATTGCTGCCTTGAAAGGCACTGGAGACCTTGCTGCCGATTCAACAATAGAGGTGGAGAACATGATCCACTCGAACTCATCTCCAAACTCCCTCGGAATCCAGTCGAAGCTCTGCCAGAGGTGGGAAACGAAGATCTCTCTGACCGGAGACTGTCTGATCTGTCCAGCTTTCTCCCCCACCATCAGATCCAACTCACCAGGTGGTGATCAGTTGATAGCTCCAGAGGTTGGCCAGAGGTCGGAATAAACAACCACAAAGTTGATCATCGACCTCCAGCCTAGGGCGTCCTTATGCCACGTGCACCAATGGACACCCTAGTGCTTGAACATGTTGTTCGTTATGGACAAGCTGTTACTAGCACACAAGTCCAATAAAAAAACACCGGTCGGTTTCAGAATCGGGGGGCCGTTCCTCCCAATCACTGTCCCTGCCCACGCCTCTCCAGGTGTCACTGTCCCAGCCCACGTGGGCATTGAAGTCCCACAGTAGAACGACAGAGTCCTTCCTGCACCCCTCCCAAAGACCCCCAAGAAGGCCAGGTACTCTGCACTGCCGTTTGGCACATACACGGCAGTGAGAGACCTATCCCCAACCCCAAGGCGCAGGGAAATGATCATCTTGTGAACCAGGGTGAACTCCAACACATGGCGGGCAGCTGAGCTGGGGGGCTATAAGCAAACCCACACCAGCCCGTCTCCTCTCACCATGAGCAACTCCAAAGTGGTAAAGCGTCCATCCTCTCTCAAAGAGTGTGGTTCCAGAGCCCAATCATGTGTTGAGGTTGATTCCGTCTATCTCTGCTCGGTACTTCTCAACCTCACGCTCCGCCAGTTTGTTGACATTCCATGTCCCTAGAGCTAGTTTTCGTGACCAGGGTCGGGTTGTCGAGGTCCCCGCCTTCGACTACCGCCCGATTCACTGAGCACCCCGGGCCCTTATGGTTCTTCCTGCAGGTGGTGAGGCCATGAGAAGGCAGCCCCAAGTCGCTCCTTCAGGTAGAGCCTGGCCGTCCGGCCTGGCCCCCGGGCAATCGCATATGAGCTCCAACCCCGGGCCTGGCTCCAGGCTGGGGTCCCAGCTGTGTCATGCCGTGCGACGTCACAATTTTTAACTTTATCATAAAAGGTTTTTGAACCGATCTTAGTCTGACCTGTCACCTAGGATCTGTTTGCCTTGGGAGACCCTAGCAGGGGCATATAGCCCCGGACAACATAGCTCCTAGGGTCATTCGGGTACCCATGGTAAGGTGGCAGATCAAAGAGGGCATAGAAAGATATTTTAAAGAACATTGGGTTCCAAAACAACACTTGAGACATTTTTTTCCAAATATGTTCTTTTGTGTTTTGCAGAAGAAGCCATACAGATTTGGAACAACATGAGGGTAAGTAAATGATTACAGAATTTTCATTTTTGGCTGAACTATCCCTTTTATCAATCCATCTTTTTTCCAACACATTTTTCACACTCATTTTGTGCAAACAGTCTCTGAAGTCGTATTGATCTGAATGGCAAAACAGACCCTCAAGAGAGCTCTGGACACATAGAAATTCAATTCAAGCACTGAAGACAAGACACAGCTGTTAACCCAAATAACATCTATCCATCCATCTTCCATATAATTTTTTTTTTTTACAGTGTGTGCATAGGTTAGTTATTCCTAAAGTTTTTATATTCAGGATGCTGGATTGTGATGCTACTGATTGAATTTCACAAACTCGTTATTAAATTGAATTTAAATTAAATTGTTTTGAGATTTGTGGCTGAATGTCTTGAATGTAGATTTTATAGACCTTGAATGTATACATGAGTCAGATCTTTATATCTCAGTTTTTTTTCTCTCCTTATTTTCTTTTCAGATCACTGTTTTTTTCTCTACTGGAATAAATGGCAGTTACATAAGAATGCAAGTAAAGTTTAAAAGTACATGGTGTTTTTAATTAATACTTTATCCATTAATTTGATCTATCTACTCTGTAGACAACTATAGTATTAGTGGCTTGATAATGAGAGATGGTTGAAGTGAATTGTATGATGTAAACATGTTTATTATATAGTCATATGTTGTTATGTACTCCATTATCACCTTGATAATACGAGTTAGGTTTCAAGGTCAAGTAAACACTGCATTGTAATTGGCTTGCCCACTATAATAAAGAAACATTTATACCACATAATTAAGCAGTAGGCTACAGCTGTCTTAAAGGGATATTAGGGGTGGATTCTTTAATACAAAAAAATCCTGAAAATGCCACAGAAATAAGATGCACAGACTAAGAAATTAATTAAGAGTAAGTTTAATTATGTTTCAGGTTCAAGGCTCTACGACATTTAAAAACGCAGGTTGCTACTGAATCTGCTGTCACTATATACATGCCTTTTTTCTCTTCGTCCTGCATTGTTCTTTCTCTTTTTCACCCTCCGCTGCATGATTCACTTGTTTAACTGAATGTTGATTGCACTATTCCATAGTTCAATTACTATAGATTTCCATCCCTTCATCCGTTTCTGTCCGCCTCCTTTAATGTCCACTTAAACGCACACACACAAACACATTTTGCTGTATCACGTAATGCAGCAAGCAAATAAATAAATTGTGTTTTTATATGTGACCAGGCTTATAAAGTGATCCACTCATTCCCTCAATCCAAGTTCATATGAAAATATATTGCATTTAACTGTTTCTGTGAACAATGTACCTCAATGGATTTGTCAAATGAAATCATATTTAAGAGTGTGTGGTGATTTCAAACAGATGAGGTGTTTTTGCTAAGTTGGGGTGTAAAAGAGGAAGTGAGCG
The DNA here is from genome assembly GCA_038021265.1 of Cyprinella venusta. Lineage (NCBI taxonomy): Eukaryota > Metazoa > Chordata > Actinopteri > Cypriniformes > Leuciscidae > Cyprinella > Cyprinella venusta. The sequence goes on along the minus strand of CM075878.1, from coordinate 25,122,842 downwards.
AGGCATATATGGATTTGGGCTTTGTGGTTTGAAAAGGGATTAGCATTATGTTAAAGTATAGTTAATTTTCGATCTTTTGCGGTTTTGTTGTCTTGGATCCACTACTGTTCAAAAATTAACGGTAATGATATTAAAGAAAATGGTATTGAATATCGATATTTTTCAAGGTATCGTATCGAAGTTCTAAATTTTAGTATCGGAACAACAGTAGTGCATTCACAACTTAATCATTTTTGTTTCTTTGTTTAGGTCTGCTTCGCATTCGCCCTTTACAGCACTGCCTGAAGATGCGGGTTCTGCGTCGAGCATGGGTGTTTACGAGCTGTCACTTGCACTTCTCTCCAAAGGTGCGTTGACAAACACCACACATGACGCACTCGTCTCATTTGCTCTGGTTAAATTGTAAAAATGAAGTGAATGGAATGATGGCGGGGGCTGCGCCCCCGTGACCGGCTTTGGTTGATTGATAAAGAACACCGCGAGGGGGCATGTCGTAAAATTTAGCTTTGGGTTAGGTTATATTTAGCTTTAAATTAAAAAAATACACCTTTAATATTGTGTCAGTTTTTTTCTCTGTGGTATCAAACATGGTATTGAATATCCATATTTTTCAAGGTATTGTATCGAATTTAGAAATTCTAGTATTGTGACAACACTTTTCCATTCACAAATTAATAATTTTTGTTTCTTTGTTTAGGTCTGCTTCGCATGCGCCCTTTATAGCACTGGCTGAAGACGCGGGTCCCGCGTCGAGCATGGGCGTTTACGAGCAGTCACTTTCACTTCTCTCCAAAGGTGAGTTGACAAACACCACACGTGATGCACTCATCTCAACACATCTGGTCGTTTACGTCTCAAGGTAACTCAGAACTGTGTCACAGCTCTGGAGCTCTGGAAGGTGGTCGACTGGTATCAAGACATTTGCAAACCTGGGGGCAATCTCGAAACTGAAAGTGGTTTCGAAAGATCCCTCCAATTCGGGCTGGGTCGCCCTCTACGAGGGCAGACCAACTTTTGGCCTGTGGTCAAGCCAAAAAAAAGAGCTTGCGCATAAACTGTCTAGAGATGAGGAGAGATTTCCTCTCACAGACCGGGGGTACGATTTGGCACGCATGACCCGAGCTTTGGGCTCTGCATGTGGATTACAGAAGCTAGAGCGCCCTTTACTAGACGGCTTTATGCTTCCAAGTTCTCAGGTTGGTGCTCAGCTCGCAACATGGATCCACAAGACTGTGGGGTGTCAGAGGTTCTATCCTTCCTACAGGAGCTCTTGGATAAGGGTAGATCCCCATGTATGCTCAAGGTATACATGAAGGCTATTACTGCGTTTGTCAAACATTCGCATGGCCAGTCACTGGGTAGGAACGACCTTGTTCCTCGCTTCCTCAGGGGAGCCAGAAGGATGAACCCTCTTTGTCCCCCAAATGGGACCTTTCCTTGGTCCTTGAGGCCATGAAGGGTGCCCCTTTTGAACCCCTGCAGTCTGTGGACCTTAAGTATCTATCATTGAAAACCGCTTTTCTGGTGACTATTGCCTCAGTCAAGCTGGTGGGTAACTTGCATACACTTTCTGTTAGCGCGTTGTGGCTTGAGTTTGGGCCTAATGACTCCAAGGTCATCCTCAAACCAGGACATGGTTATGTCCCCAAAGTACTTGCACAAGTCATCGCCCTGTCAGCCCTCTTTGGATCTGACAGCGAGTCTGACATCTCCTTTGCCCGTTTAGTGCTCTGAGAATTTACGCAGAAGTTCGTCTGCTTTCAGGCGGTCACAACAGCTCTTTGTTTCGTTTGGTGGCCTATCTAAAGATCTAGCTGCCTCGAAACATAGCATTTCCAGGTGGATAGTGGACACTATCTCACTGGCATATACATCTAAGAGCCTTCGTTGCCTTCTGGGCATCAAAGGTCATTCCACTAGTGGCATGCCTCTTCGTGGGACTGGTCCTGTGGGATTTCCCTTCACGATATCTGTATGGGGGCTGGCTGGGCTTCTCCGTCAACATAAGTTTATATAACCTGGAAGTTTGCGCACTCCAAGATAGACTGTTGTCAGTTTAGTTTATCCACTCAGTTCTGTTGGACTCGCTTCCGTGGACTGCAAAGTTTTGCAAAAGTCTTTGCAAAGTAAGTCTTCATTGGTGCTTACCTCACAAGCAGTACCTCGATAGGTTGCAGCAGTTCCTGCCTTGCCTAGTTCTGCTAGCTGCAGCAAGTGTGTTTTAAATTAATACAAATTATATGGATATTTTTTGGCTTCAGTATTCTCAAAGAAAAGAGGTTTTCCCTCTAAGAGTTTTTCCTTAGTCAACTAGCTAGCTAGTTATTAGTTATCTAACATTAAAAACATGTTTTTTATTTAATGAGAAAGTAATACTAACCTCAAAGTGTTAACCTGTCACCTCTGACCTTAAACAGCTGTCACAGCTCCTGGTGCAGATGGGATGTGTTGTTGCAGGAACTGATTTGCTATAGGCTACTCCTGAATGGTCAAAATCTTATGCTACTTAGGACAAATGTAATGTACAGAAGTAGTTGCACTGCTTAAATACAAAACAAATGTTTTTGTCCAAAAAGATAAGTCACTCTTTTTATGTGAAATGTGCATATTTTCCCCTAGTTGTCATGGTATGGAGAATTTATTCATTTATTTTAACTTGAAACCAATTTTATTGGATTCCTTGACCCCAAAAATGTACACTTTTACACCAAATTTGTCATTATAGCTATAACAGAAGCAAAGATATGGGCTCTAGAGTATTTTCACCACATTTGTGGCCATTTTTGAAAAAAAAAATGTTTATTTATTAAGTGTGTGATCTCACTTGTGTTTTGGGGTAAATGTATTTGTATATCTAAAAAAAACCTATTTTTTGGGCTTAACCTCCCTGTGACCACCCTAAATGCCGTAGTATTTGAATATGGAAAATAGTGAAAATTTACTACTGTTATATCTAAAATTACCAGGATATTATCATCTGATGATCCCATGGCACTGACACAGTTCCTATTTTTTTTTTATAAATATGCTCTACACTACTAATGATTGCTGTAGTTACTAGGACATTTTATGAAAAATATGGTTTCCATGGTGAGTTCTTGGGTGAGATATGGAGAAATAAAGAATAACCAGCACAGATCTTGGCATCTCCTTTACCTACCTTTGGAGTATTATAGTATTGCTAAAATATAAAATGTAGCTCATCATATATTTCATCATTTATATGAAATTTTCAGCCCATAAATATTAGTAAAGCAAACTTGCAAAGAATCTACTGCCTGAAATATTTAAGTACAATCAATTTGGATGTTTAAGTCATTTCAACTTAAATTACATTAAATTGAATTAGTTGAATCTTGAATAGCTTATAAAAGAACTTATTGTGATGAGTTAAAGCAATGTAAAAACACGTTGTCATAACTTATTGATCATATCATTTTTACAGGTACAAGTGCATTAGTTTGTCTAAAAGGCTATTTGAGTGTTTCCCCAAATTCCCCATCTTTCATTTTCTCTTTTCCCTTTGTCAGTCTTTCTCTCCTTCATCCACTTTTATCCATCACTCGACTCAATATTGATCTGAATTCATTTGTTTCTTATTGATTTAGTTATCCGCCCTCTGCCGCATTGTGCAAACACAAGGACACACAGACTGCTCAGACCACTGCCAACACACACTCAGAATCACACGCCATAAACCACTCACTTCTTTAGTGAATGTCACTTGCGCTCAAATACAAAATAAATGAAGATTTTTCATCCTTAATCATACTTTTTCACTAAAAAACAATCTATTTAGAAGTGTAAAGAGTGGAAAGGGTTTGAAAACACACACTTGCACCAGGTCTCTCCATCAGACTGTGTAATGATGTAGACAGGAGGCACAGATGCCATATTGATCTCTGTCTTGAAGGAAAGATTTGAGAAGAACTTGACTGGTGACAAAATTAAAGGTGCAGTCCCTTGAAAACCTCTGAAGAGCCTCTTTTATAAGAGAAATAATCAGCATTATTAAAAGGATGTTTGTGTGTGTGTCATTTGTCAGTATTATACTGTAGAAATAGATTGGAGTTTTTGCAGCACACCTCAGAAAAAACCAAATGGGAAAATAATCACACACACACACACAAAAAAAAATATATATATATATAACAAAATTTAAAACGAAAAGTGTTACTTAAGGTTTCATCTAATTTTTTATATTTATTTTTATTGTATTATTTTATGCCACTACCATCTAAATAGGCTAGCATGGTATATGGTATTTAGTACCATGATGTACATCAAAGTGCCATGGTGCAATTACCTGAGGCTCAAATAATTGAACGGAGAACATGTTCAATCTGTTAAATTAAAAGACTTGTAAAGTTTAAAGATTCAGTTATAATAGGTATAATTCATTATATTATCTAGCCTTATTCTATCACATGAAATTCATAAAAAATACTTTTATATGTAAAGACTGGTCATGACCACCACATCACTTGTTCCAATAGTGCTTTGAAGAGTTTAGAATATTTTCAAGGTAGAAATAGTATGAAAAACACTTCAAATTCCTCTTCTGTACATTCCCTTTTCTCTACATACATCTGGAACAGCTTAAAGAGTTTATCCTTGTCACTGTCACCTTTGGCTTGCTCACTGGCGATTCTTTATAAAGCTGCTTTGAATGCGTTCTGAATGTGTTGAGAAAGGTACTTCGCAACTAGAATTGAATTGCAGATATTCATTTGGTATTTTTCTGTGAGGCTTAATGAATTTAGCCAAGATTTTTTTTTATTGGTAATAGTTGTCATCTGCATTCTTTCCTATCATTTCTAGTCTTTATTGGCTTGTATTGTTCAGTGTAAAGACCCATTCACTCCAAGGATTTTAACTATAAAAATATAGTTCTAAAAATTTTTCTCAATATTATCTTTGCCCGATATCTTTGGAATCACTTTCAGAATGATTTTATCCAGCTGATGAACAATAAAACCAGCCAATCAGAATCCATCCTGCTGTAGCAAGCTCAACCATTTAAAGCGATAGACAAGCATGTGCTTAGAATAAACAGAATTATATCATCCGCTGGTGTGGATGCTAGTATAGTTATCATTCTTGGTGTGAATGGGCCTTAAAAATGTATAGTAATTATATGTCATGGACGTTTTTATTCATTCAATATAAGTACGCTCTTAACCTACATACTTTTTCATCAACATGTGGACCTCCATTCAAATTTCTGCTTGCCCATTATGCCTCTCTACATTAGTTGAGGACCACTTATATAAAAAATGTTACCTGACAGTGTACGCTGATAATAGCATCTAATAAGTAAATCCCGCTGCATAGAATGTCCACAGTTGTCTAACACTTTAGATAGATAGATCCTTTTTCACTTGCATTTTATTGCCTTTTTTGGAGGTTAATCTTGTTGAGGCATGATCAATGTTTTGTGTAAATAAATAAATTGCCATGACATTGCCATGACCCTATCCTGTAAATCTTTCCATACAGATATTTATCAGTATTTAATGTCTTTTCTGATGGCAGGAATACTTTCGAACTGCAGTTTAGAATGTTTCTCCAAGACTGGAATGACAGACGGAATCACAGCATACGGTAATAATGAAAATGACCATCTTTCTCTTTCTTTGCTTTTATGTTTTAATCTCTCTTTCATACATTGTGACTAAAGGGAACCTCAAACGTTTCTTTGATGTTTAGATCTAATGATTTAAATGTTAGAGATAAATCTTGTGAAAACATGGACATATTTCATGATAAATCAGAGGGGAAAAAGTTTTATTTTGCGTAAATAAAATGAAGCATAATTTTTGTTCATATTTTCATTAATTTAAGCCATGCTTCTCCCAAAATCTTTGGATGTTCTACTTTTAAAAATTAAATAAAATTCCCATTTTTCCTGTGATAACTTTTTATTATTCTTAACACATTGCTGCAATACAAAAATTTGCATTGCATAAATTATACACTGTACCACATACTACATTTATAAATTCTTAACAATTGAAGTAAAAAAAAATTACATGATGAGTGATTTTTTTTTTACATTATTTTTTATGATAATATAAAGCTTATATTTCTATAAGGGAAAAAAAAATTCTTAGTCTTATTCACCGATTCACCAGATGCTGCACAAAGACGTACAGCACTTCCACTTTCGATGTGGCGTTCTCGTCTAGTTATGGATTTTACGAATACATTTTTCCGCATCATTTTTAATCACATAGCCATCGTAAATGCATATTTACTCAGTACATATAATTTATACGTATAGACTCAAACAAAATGAACACATTATAGATACACATCCAGTCGCACACAGCTGGCATGGCACTTTGCTGCCACTGACAACACTGCCCTGGCAACCGATGGGCACGTCGCCAACCCAGCAAGTTGCCAAGCAGCGAGTTCCCATAGCAACTTGCCATTCCCTGGCATTTTGAATAAGGTATCGGCAGACAAACACACTCAGGCTTTCGGGGAGAAAGAGGAGTTTGGATGAGGTTGGACAGTAGATAAAGACTGATTGAAAAAAAAAACCCTCTTTTGAGTAAAAGAGGGAGAGATGGAGGGAATCAGAAAGACTTTTGTGAACTGGCCCTAAATTTAACTTAAATGTATGTGATAAACGTTGAATTTTTTCATGTTGTGCTTTTTTTAATACAAATTCAAAAATAATCCCCCTCAATGCCACTTTTTTTAATCAAAAAATCAAACAAAATCTTATCGTTTTAAAATCATTTAAAACTGAAAAGACTTTAAAACTCCTGAAGATTTTCTGCTTCATCGCTTTGTGGTCTGATAATTAAGAGCATGATTCATGACAAGTGTGTTTTGACCTTATGTCCCAGTGATTCGTCCTGGCAAAGACACACACACATACACACACACACATTCAGGTTGGCAAAAAGCTGGCACTGGCACCACCGTGCCGCATTCGCACGTGATTGGACTGTGAATGTGGCAGTGAGAGAAAGAAAAAGAAAGAGGGAGGAAGATAGGGTGGAGCCGAGCCAGAAAGAGAAGGACAAAAGTCTTAAAGGATATTAAGCCACATACTGTAAGTGACCAACAGCAACATTAGTAGCAGAACGCACAAATCTATAGGCCAACTATGTTGACAGGCTATCAACTGTCAAGGTTTTTAGTTTAGTTTGCGTCTAAAAAATTTATGCGTTTGGCTGTGAAAAGGACAGAGAATGAGAAAGGACCTGAATAGACCGCTCAGTTAATGTTTGGACCGCATTCATGTCTCACCCTGGAGATCTCTGTCATTGTCAGAGGAACAGAGCTGTCCAACATATGTGTCTGCAGTTGTCTGGGAACAGTGTGACTGTTAACCGTTTCGGGTTACAAGAACGGTTCTGACGAAAATCGCAATAATCTGATCATTTTCGCCTGTAGTGAGCTATTAACTGATGCGAAACGTATCATGAGTGATTTGAACTCAAGAACCGCATCAGTTTGATTCACAAGCAAATCATTCAGTCTTGTTATGTGAACAAGGTCAACTTTCATTGAGAAGAAACAAAAGAACGTTTTGCACATGATACACACGCAACTCAGAATGAAATTCAGAAAGTCTTTTGATAACTCAGTCTACGTTAATTCGGAGACATTTGAAAACTGTTTTCTCCTCAACGCACCTTTACCCGAAGTTTCTCATTTACACTGAAATGTTAGAAAATGCTAAATTCACCTTACTGTGCATGCGTAAACCATCATAAAAGGTCACTGAGATGGTACAGATGGAGAGGGCTGGGTAGGAACTGATTACATGTAATCTGGATGATGTAATCCGATTCCAAAAATTAAAGGGTACCTATTATGGCATTTAAAATGTTCCTAATATTGTTCTGGGAGTGCCCAACAACAGTTTTACAAGCATGCAATGACAAAAAACACTTTTGTTGTCTTATAATATGCATTTATTTTTACCTGATTTGCTCACCGACTCCCATATGAATCGTTTAGCGAGTCCTTTTTCCAAAACCCGCCTTTGCGTGACTCTAATCTGCGGTGATTGGTCAGATGACTTAGTCAGTTGTGATTGGTACTCTCTGTGCAGAGATTGTCGAAAACGGAACGCTTATCACCTTAAATGGGTTCTCAACTCCAGTCCTCGCGACCCACTGCTCTGCATATTGTGTATGTCTCCCTTATTTAACACACCTGATTCAGATACTCAGCTCGTTAGGATAGAGCCGGCTCGCGAATCCATACTTTATAGCGTTTAGGTTTGTGAAGCAATCATCTTCAAAATGACGCGAACACAGAACAAGGTTTGGGCTATACTTGTGTGGTATACTTGTATATATGAACTGCAGCCACTTAGTCTTCAAATACTCCTCACTTGGCAGGTGAAAAAAGTTCGCTTTTGCGTCGCACTTCAAAACACAGCGTCTCGTCGACATGATTGTTTTTCGGTTTTCCCTGGCGTCTCCGAGCGCAATAAGTGGGCGTTTCTTATTCAAATAACTTGTCAAGTTGACGTCAACTAGACAAAGGAAAAGCATCGTTCTTCGAACGATTCATATCAGCGACTCAGAGTCGACTCTTACTTTTGAGAGACAATAACTTTGTATACAATGAACTTTCATGTTTAAAACTTTGCAGGATGTTTTCGTTCACTTAGATCTATGTTAAACACTACATGAAGGGCAATTTTCAAAAATCCATAATAGGTACCCTTTAAATACTTGTGATTAGATTACAATTTAAAATATTGTGTTACTTTTCTTTGAATTACATGATTGCGTATTATTCTCACAATGGCAGTCGATTCGTCATAATTCAGTGATTCTACTTATTTGTTATATTTAAAAATTTCCTTCCTAAAAAAAGCCTACTGCTTATATGTGTTTTGAAGCTCTTCCAGGTTTGTGGGATTGCACACACAGGCCATGTGACTATTCACTATTACTGAAAACTGTGACCCACAATGGATTTGATCTGAATTTGGAGAAAACGTTTAACTTTTAATGTTTTCTCAACATTGCTATATTGAATATCTAATAAGCTAACAGCAATCACGAGTATATTTTCTGTTATCTGGACAGGACTGTGATATGGAGAGTGTGCAAAGTAACACCTTTAAAGTGAATAGCACATAACAGGAACAATAGCGGTATAAACAGATATATTGGTTCAATATGCATCACATGACTAAACATGCATCGTCGTTTTTAAATACCTCTGTTTTCACAGTCACAAAAATGCTGTTTTCGAATTTATCCACTTGGGTTAGCGTTATCAAAAATCAGGACAAAAAATCTTTTCAAACAGAAACATATTAGTGTGGACAAGGCCTGAGAAAACCTACGCTTAAGGTAACAGCGAACAAGCGTGGAAATCAAATCAGCAACCAAGGATACCGAGGGTGCGTCTCAATCAGCTCCCTATCTTCCTGGGTCGTGAATCAGTATATCATGTACAGGAATTTGGGCATTGGTACTATGAACAGTAAGGTCCCATGCTCACTACACATTGAGACACTGATGACTCTATGTCCGGCAACATCACCACTGGTACTTTTGAACAACAGCAGAACTGATATCTTTCTGATATAGTTTAATGTTATTTAAAGTACATAATAAAAACTTGCTTGTTACATATACGTGCAACATTTCAGCCATAATGTTCATTACCTGTACAGCGATGTATGTTTGTGCTGAAATAAACTTAAAATCTATCGCCCGTCATTATGTGTAGTGAGTTGGCTCTCGTGATTTTGATTGGCGCTTCAGAACGGCACTTCCGTTAAGGGAACATAGTGAGCATCAATGCTCCCTGGTTTTCACAGTGAATTATTTTTAAAATGGCTGATTCCCTGATCAGTGCCCTGACTACTGAACTAGGGAGCTAATTGAGACGCACCCTAATAATTACAGGGAACACTGGCAAACAGGAATCGAATTAAATCTTGCTATTTCTAGGGGGGATTTTAAGATGTTCATTGAAGTGTTGTGAATACACTGCTGTCAACTGGAATGTAGTGCGTGAGTCATACATCTATGATTAAGTGGTGCTTTTATTGAATTTTAAATCCTCATTCATAATAATTGTATGTAAAACAGAACATTTCTCCTTTTGTTTTGCGCAGAATGAATGTCATTCATAAGGGTTTTGGAACCACATGCGGGTGAGTAAACAATGCCTTTTTTTAACTTTTTTTTGTGAACTATAACTTAATTCAAAGCTGGTGCCAAGTTTCTGGTAATTGTTTGCAGATAAACTAGCTTTTTTTGGTTAGAAATGAGAGATTCTTCATTCTAGAGATAAGCAAATATAGACTTATACACAGGCTAGATTCATTTTCCAGGATTTCAGACAAAAGTTCAAAATGAAACGGATGAAGGGTCTTTATCTTGTTTGAACTGCATATACGAAATTGATTGATTTCATTTCGCTAAGCATGTGCAATTTCCAAGTACTGTACTTCAGACGCCCCAAATCTGACTTTCTTTTCGGTAGTACAATAAGTAAGACTTTGAACGACAGCACTATTGGATGGCTTGATCCATCCTGATTATTTTTTTCTCTCCATGAAAAGCCTCTTGAATTTCAGTCTCTTGAATTGTGTTTTAAATACAGTTCCTTCTCTTAGAAGGTATTTTATCTGCATAGTTTGATTTTCTCTCAGCTTCATTCAAGGATTCATCACACACATGAATTAGTTGTAAATAATAGTCGGGAAATCAATCATGTCCCTTGACATAATGCTCTGTGTTCACAAAAACACTGTAGAATGAAATGCAGGTTTTCCAGACTTTAAGGCTGTGGCTGCTATGAAAAGAATAAAGATGTATGTCTGGGCATAAGAAAAGGATGCATTCCCATATGCACTCCTTAGTCCTGTCATATACCTATTGACCCTCATGTTATTCCAAACCTGTAAGACTTTTTCATCTTTAAAACACAAGTGAAGATACTTTTAATGAAACCAAAGAGATTTCTGTCACTCCATTTAAAAGTTCTTTCAAAAAGACCTTACAGAGATTGTAAAAAAGATCGAAAGGTTTAATCCAAGTCTTCTGAAGAGACACAATGACTTCATGTTTGAAAAGGTTTGATTTAGGCTTTCATTCGCATATGAATATTAAATAGCGAACATATATAGAGTTCAGTCGTACTTGTTTGACACACAAGAAGAAGCCTCATTGGTTTTTTACATGTTTAACACTTTTTAGCTTCTGTATCATATTTAATAAGCAATTGTGCTCATTCAGAAGACTTGGACTTAACAAAATATGGTTTACTCTTTAAAATGTCTATATGAACTTTTTGAACTGTCTAAGTTTTGTTTGTGTGGACTTTCAATGGAGGGACAGAAATCACACAGGTTTCATTAAAAAATCTTCATTTGTGTTTCGAAGACGAATGAAAGTCTTACAAGTTTGGATTGTTAATTTGGAGCATGACAGACATCCGAAAGAACCTTCTATCCAATATTTTTTTTGATTTACGTTTTTATGTAAATATTTTTTATAGGAGTATTTATGTTGGATTTTTTTTGTGTGTATGTTTTCTGAATGAGCAAAAATTGTTGGGAAGTAGGTCTACTTGTACATTACAGTATCATCATTTTTCAAAAGTGGATGATGTTTTTGCTTTACATCAGTTGTCCAGTAGGGGAAGACATTTTGCATGAAATAAATATTGACACCTAACTGTGTGTATATAGAAATCGACCCAGGAGTCAGTGCGCTGCAGGCTGAGGTAGTTGGTTGTATGGTTTTGCATCATAATCAGCCTGGAGTTAACTGTACAACCTTCTAGCTTTCCCTGCGGTGTCACCATTACGTCGAGGTGAGTATGAAGGACCTTCAGTTGCATATAGACAAGCATTTTAAAACTGAGCTGCGACTTATGGTGTGAATCCGCACAGCACTTTCTTTGTTGTTGTTTTTGTAGTTTCAGTGTTTGTTGCGCTCATTAACAGGCTGTTAGTCACCCCTACCTCCCATATGGACAGTTTGGGTGAGTGCCCAAATGCCCCCATCCACAAGAGGGCTCCAACAAATCCATGAAGACTAGTAAATTCCTAATTAAAAACAAGACGGTGGAGATAACAGATTGACATGAGAAAATATACAAGAGGTTAAATGTGTTTTGAGTAGCCTATGCGCTGATTTCACGCAGCCATCATTTCGAAATGGCTCCGGTGGGAAGAAAACCAGAAGCGTCGCTTTAAATCGTTGGAGAGTCGTGAATGCGATGGCGTATTGTTGTGTTTAATGTAGAAATTTGTTATTCTAAAAATGTACATACATTTCTTTCATAGTTTAGACTATATACAGTGAAATTTATACATTTATAAATACATTTTTTAAATATATATTCAGAACATAAAAAAAGAAGCAGGAACGAACTACTGTATATAAATATACTATATTGGATATTAACATCTAATAGTTTAAATCGCGGTAACAGCTTCAGGTTGGTAGTCCAAGACATTGTTGTCTATCTGTACTTTCGGGATTCTTCCCACCAGAGCCTTGCTTTCGATTTCAAAATGGCATCTGCATGAAATCTGCGTATAGAAGATGATGTTGCTAGCAATGCGAAGTATAAAATATTGAATGCAATTTAAGTCACTTTGATTAAATCCTCCCCACGCCCCAAAACCAGTCGTCTGTGGATGAGAATTGAAACAAGGATTGATGGGACGTTGTCCTGCTCCACTTTACAGATGCTGAGTGAAAGGAGAATTTTAGAAAGACGGGACACTCATTTATATGAGACCTTATTCAACAGGAAGAAGATTTCAGTTTCGGTTTTCAATCCGATCAAGAGTTTACATCGTCTCTCGATCGCATTAGAAAAGGAATAAACCACCCCTTTCAATCCGATCGAAATGATCTCTAATAGAGCTGAGACTTTAAATAATACATTTCAGTTTTCATTGTGAATTATCATAAATAGTTTTTAATGGGTTATGTTATAGCCCTACTTGTTTTAATGTTTTTATGACATATCTGTAGTGCCTATTTACCGCCATACGAGCCACAAATTAAAGCTTGGCGAGCCATGCAATGCCATTCTCACAGCCCTCGGCCTCATCCCGCTTGCCACAGAAACCCTTTAAGGTAAATTAAGTGTTTTAATATAACATTCTAATTAGCCCATCATTTGTTTTCATTATTTATATTTAAAAAAGGGAGGATAATATATTACATAGCGATTGATATGTTGATTATAAAATGTTTATTTCGTATACAGATACTTTCGACTCTTTTCAATGGAGAAAAATTTGTGGATAAATGTTGTAAAGCATCTCGCTTTATTTGATCACAAGCTGTACTGTAGATGAGCACACAATAGCTGACTAAACTGGAAGAGGAGAAAGTATTTTGTCATTGAAAAAATGACTCAATTCGCACAGGTATTTATGGTTTTAAAAAAGAGAATTAGCACTGCTGCGGCTCTCATTCTTCTCATTTTTCCTCAATACTGAAAGTATTTTAGACAAAACCAGGCAGCACTTCATTATCCATTTTCCATTACCCATAATCTTCAGATTAGCTCATTTTAGTGTGAATTCAGGTGCAAACTGCTGTTCTTTTCTGCTCAAGCACATACATTATAATAATAGCAGGAAATTAGGACTGGTTTTAAGTTGTGTGGTCAGTGTGTGTTTGCAATTAGCTCCTCAATCATCTCTCTAGCACTCTTCTGAATGAGAACAGTCTCCTCCTCCTCTGTCTGGCCGCTCACACGGTCTGCCAGGATCCGCATTGCGTTGCCCTTCTCCTCTAAGAGATAAAAAGAGCACATATCAGCAATCTGTGCCTGTCGTTGTTCTTTTCCAGACACGTAAACACACACCCAGCTCCACATTACGAGAAAGGAGAGTCTCTCAACAAAGAAAGTCTCTCACTCAGGAGAGACTGGGTCGAGACTGACTCGAGAACAAAGAAACGGTCCTGTGCTCATTAAAAAAACGGCTCAAAATGAAAGCCTAACTTTTATTTGATGGAAGATTCCAGATTTTTCAAATGTTTGATCATATAATGAGAGTTATTTGAGTGGCGCATTTGATGGTATGCTAGAACAGGTGTTTCAAGGGATGTTTTTTCTAAATATCTCGCATCACAATGCAAGCTAATATTTAGAAATTTTTGATCCCCATCCATTTTTAGAAGCGCATCATGCTTTCTGTCATAATCACCTGATTTTTCCTCACTTTGTTTTCCCCAAACACTTTGTCTGTCTCTGGCGTTTTGGCTCGTTATCTTTTGATTAATCCGTCTAATTGTTTGTTTCCCTTTTCAATATGGCCATGATTATAACTTGTTTGTTTGTTTATTCGGTTCCCTCATCAGTGTGTGTTTTGTGAATTCACAATGTGGATCATGAATATGTATTGTACACAGGCTGTTTGTATTCAGATCCTTGGAGATCATATACTTGTGTATTTAGGATGAAACCAGTGGTGACGAATTGACTGGTTAGCATTACTTAGTTAACCCCTACTGGTAGATGTCGTAATTACACCATCTGGGTACAAACAGCATCTTTCTCTATTGCATTTTTTTGCTATTTTTCCATTCAAAGTTGCAAATTTTACTAATGCAGAAAATTGGAATATTGAATAAAACGCTGGCTAATGAAGCAGCGTTTCCATACCATGAACAAAAAAGAACAAAATCGTTACCAAACCATTCGTTACAAAATCGAAAAATGGCGCAAAATATCTGTAATAAAAATGGAAGTTGCTGGAATCGGGGAAGCCACTGTGGCTCTTTTTTCGTACATAATAAATGAGTTACATCTCAAAGTGTGCAGTTGAAACGCAATAAACACTGTCATGTTAGCTTGCGTTCGGATGCTGGTTTTAGGGAACGCAATCATGTGAGATGTTTCTGGGAGGGACTTAAATCAAATCATTCTGATAATGACTGGCTCAACCAGATATCTAGTTTTTTTTCTATCGTAATTTATTGAGTTTGCATGTTCCTAAGTTGCGTTAATCATTACCTGTCTTTTCAAGGCCTGAGTTTTTCTTAGATCTTTGTGTTGTATTGTTTATGGCATTGGTTGTGTTCTAAATGTTTGTCATTAAAGGGTAACTAAACCCCTGGTCAGAGCCTGACACCCACTGGCAATATTTGAAAAATGCTGAAAAAGTGGGCAGATCCCAGTGGAGGTAGAGGGGACACAATAGATGCTAAAACACTCTATCCTGATCATTTTCAATACTCGCAATTCCAACTCCATACTCGCTACAGTGGTTTTGACCAAACAAGCTGCCAGGGGCGTAGCTCGTACCAAGAGAGTGGTGAGCTGAAACCTGCGTACGTCACGAAGTACGGAACATCCAATAGGAAAATTCAGCTGCAGTAGCCACCGTTCAACCTGAAGAGGGCAGCACTAAGACTTTTTTACACCATATGTTGTAGAAATAAAACACTTTATACACAAATGTCAAAAAAGTTACTTGAATCAATGACCGTTATTACTAAAGATTCGTTCTTACAGGTCATTAACTAAAAAAAGTTGGTTTAGGGTTTAGTTACTCTTTAAAGACTGATCTTTTGTGTCATCCGCCGGTATGCGTTTTATTACAGCCATCACGTTACAATCTCGTAAAATAATAATACATTTTACACGGAGCAATTCATTTTATTTACTCTTAAAAGTATATCATAGATAAACGTGCTGAAAGTGCTTCATATAAGAATATAAAAGGTGATTTAGTTAATTTATTATTAGTAATAATTTATTAATTTATTTAATTATTAATTTTTTATTAATTTCTTTGTGGTTGTTGTTTTAAATATTAAATTTCCTTCATTTTTTCCTTTTAATTTAAGAATTTTATGGTTTCATTTGAGTATTTTTTTTCATTTTTACTTTTATTATTATACATAATAAAAAGACAGTCAGATGATTGATGTTACAAATATATTTTTTGCTTAATGACCTAGAAATTCACACAATCTTAAATGTGCGTGTGTGTGTGTGTGTGTGTGTATATATATATATATATATATATACATACACACATAAATCCCAGATGTAAATCCCATATGTCTAGTGTGGTTTCAGATTGTGAGGCCCCTAGTGTATATTATTTAAAACTAAGTAGGCTATAGGATTATGTAACCTACTACTGTAGCTCATATAAATGTACCATATCACATAGTCTGAATTAAAATATGTAACCTAACATGCACAGTTTCCTCAAACAGCCTTAAACGAGTCGTTCCAACCTGTCATTAGATCAGATCTTTCTGTCAAAGGAAGGAGTTTAGTATAATGTATAATGCAGCATGATGGCTGGTGACACTTTTTATTACTGCAGGGTAATCACCTCCGAGCTTTTGTTGTCTGGGAGAGGAATCTCTCTTTCTCTCCATCTCCCAAATGATCTTTAACTCCCAATCTACCAATCTTCCCCATATTGTCTCATCTGTTCAATTTCACACACAAAGACACCCTTCCAAGCCTTGAGATCAATCACAAGGTGTTATGACTGTTCTTGCGTTCGAGTGCCAGACGTTGCTGTGGGGGGGGGAGAAAGAGAGAGAGAGAACGGCAGATATTCTATGGACAAAATGCAGGAGAGTAGGAGAAGAAAGGGGGGGTGTCGGTTAGAGGAAGCCGAGCGAGACGCGGAGGCAGGGACAGTGACGACAGGGAGCAGCACTAGGTCTGAACGTCCATGGCACACGCTGGTTGGGTGCGTTAGTGTTTAGGTGACACTGATTTATGATGCTGGGGGGATTAGACATGGATTCTGTCGGGCGGGAGGAAGGAGTAATGAGAGGAAGGGAGGGAGAAACGGAGAGAAAGGGAAGAGAAGAGGGGACGGCATCAGATAATGGTGGGCTGCTCAAAGCGCACCTATCTCGTGATCGCCACGAGTGTCACGGCATCAACGCCACGCTAGGAGAGAGAAGGAGAAGAGAGGAGAGCGCGGGGGGACCGTGGGGAGGTAGAAGTCAAACAGGGATGGAGGAAACTAGTTTATCGTACGGCTCTAAGGAAGCGAACCTCGGATTGCGCTCGGGAGACACTATAGCGGATTTCGTGACAACTCTTTAATGTATAACATACGAGGTGCACCGTGCATGTCCGTGAGCGCGTTTAGCCATAAATTAGGTTGGGACGAGCAGGAGTAGACTGCGGAAGACTTCTATGTTCGGCTTTTTAAACGTTTGACGTTGCCTTATAACCCTGCAAATTGTTGTTTTTTCCCTGCATGCCTTTCCAAATCTGCCTTTTTGTCTGCTGTTTCCCCCTCCACTCTTCTTTGGAAAGAGCCTTAAAACTGGGGCACTACGAGACCGAGACAGACAGAGGAAGAGAGAGCAGCGTTTGCAGTTTTCTGGGAATACGTGCTTTCTAAACATCTCAGAACCGCAACGCGCCGGCTACGTCGCCTATACCGCACAAAGGCCAGCCGGTTTATGATACGTCTCACACCTTTATCGATATATGCCGCTTGCGTTCACACCGATGCCTCTGTGTTTGTGGCTTGGCAGAAAAGGAGGGCAGCCAGAGAGAGAGGGCAGAGACAGTTTGCTGGCAGTGCATATCTGTCTTTGGGTTCATTCGGTTCAAGCGTCGTGTTCGGTGTCTGCCACCAGGGGGCCGGAAGGGACAAACTGCGCACTCTTTTATGGTGCTGAAGCAGAGATGCTAAGCCTTAATTTCAGTGTTAATTGCTGCCAATTCTTGAGGGTTTAATATGTTAAACCTTGTTTCTGTTTGCCACAGGTCTCAGGACATCCAGCGACGTCGCTCGATTCGGAGAAGAAACCGTCATTGTGAGATCGAGTCATTTACTTGCGGCAAATCTGATGAAGGTACGTAGGACGGTAATGAAGGGTCCTCATCCAAGAGCAATTGTTATTACTAATAACGTTCAAAAGTTTGGTAAGATTGAATCATGTTAGTCTCTTAAACTCACCAAGGCTGCATTTATTTGATTCAAAATACTGTAAAAAAGCAATATTGAGAATATTATTACAATTTTAAATAACTGTTTTCTATTTTAAAACGTCACTTATGCTGGATTTTCAGCATCATTAGTCTTCAGCGTCACATGATCCTTCAGATTCTAATATGCTGATTTGGTGCTCATGAAACATTTATTATCAATATTGAAAATAGTTATGCCTAATATTTTTGTGGAAACCGCAATACATTTAATGCAAAGAACAGCTATAAGATATATATATATATATATATATATATATATATATATATATATATATATATATATCAGTATATCATAAGGTGTGGTAAATGATACTTTTTCAATAAAATAATAAAATAAATAATAAAAAGCTTTCATAAATCTGTGGTCTTAATTTTTCTGTATATCTACTTGAGAATGTACAATGAAATCATGTAATTTGTGGGAAAAACTTTGTTTAAAGTTTAAACCTTAAAGTGACACTGCATTCAAATGAACCCAGAATGTGAATTTCCCCCTCACTTTTGAGTTCATCTGAATTTGAACTAGTGTACATCTGTGTCCCTGAGACCCTTAACCTGTGATGTCTTAAAGGTCACAGGTGAGGTCCTTGGGAACACAGCTGTATATGATGACATCAGTCGATGTGAACACGACACACGATCCGTCTGCAACATCTGGAGATCTTTGACGGACACATTACCCTAGGTAACTTCTAACGAATTCATAGATTTTGCCTATCGAGTGACCTTCGTCTTTCCTCTGAACACGTCTCGTGTCGTGACTGACGTTACCACAAGCACGACTGTTTGACTGTGATTTTCAACTCGCTATGCCGCTTCTACTCCACATTACCTGAATCGGCTCCACAGATTTCCAGACAGCAGTGACATCAGCTTCAGACCACTTTTGACGCAGCTGTCGGGGACGGTACCGATTGGCTGACTTTGTGCCCTGACCACTCGGAGCGACCAATCCAAATCCAGCCTAGGTTCACGACCCCTATACATTTCTCCTGAGGCTTCGATGTAGATCTGTTCCATGAAACCATTTTACGGGCTAGCCTGCCATCTTGTGCTCATTATTGCCAAACGCTTTGGTGATGGATGTTGCCCCGGAGCAGCTCGTACGAGACATGGTGTTTTACTGCACTGAAGATGATTGTATTTTACAGCGCGAGACTGAGTGAACATAAAGAGAGTGTGTATTTGTTGTTGTGCTTTTCAATTAGATATAGTTCGATACTATCTAGGCTGTGATTCGAGTGTTGTTGTTAACACTTAATGTGTTTCACATGGAGCGCAGTTCTGATACAGATTTTTTTCTGCATCTTTGATGTGTATAAATTCATTTAGACATTGGTTCTGCACTGTGCAACCTGCAAATAAACCATTAAATCTGATGTGAAATGTTGTGCAGTGGGCTGAAAATCAAAGCAAACCTGTATATATAAACCGTATTATGTAAACTGCGTCACATTTTCTCCTAACCATATGTTCATGTCTTTTGTTCTATCAGTGCCTCAAACCATGAAACCAAACAGTTATGATTAAGTTATACGCAGAGCACAGACTCTCTCCGAAAAGTCCCTTTGGATCTGAGAAGGCAAAGAGAAACAGTCCCGCTCCTTTCTGCTGGTGTTTTGAGACATCAGATACGGAACATCAACTTTCACCATCTGGTATGTAGTGTGTTTGACAGCCACTCCAGAAATCTGTTTCACAACGATGCGAACGAATTGATTAGATTGAGCATTGAGCATCAGCAGGTGGTCTCTTAATGTTACGTTTCAGACAAACACATGCAGGGTACCAAATAACCTTTTTTTTCTAGGGCATAGCTTCATTTTGAAAGACCCTCGCCATTATCAAGCATGAACTGGTGCGAGTATTTGCCTATATTTCGAGGAAAGCAATTTGTTCCTTACCAAATGTCTTGTTTTAATATACGAGGCAGAGAAAATATACGATTTCGCATTGTGTTTGGGAAGATGGGAACATAAAATGCAGAAGAAATCATTAGAAGTTAGATGAGGGCCATCAACGGCTATGTTCTTTGTTTGGGCCTGAAGGAGGTTTCCCAGCTTTTGATAATGAGGGATCTCACCATGCATAATGGGGAACTTCAGCACCCATCGGAGACTATTTTCACATCTTGACAATCATTTTCTAGTGCTTTTCTACACTGCGAGGAGTCATTCTCAGGAAACATTCACTGTCCTCGTCACAATATTTGATAGAATCTCAGCCCCGTTCATCACCATACATTTTAATGGATAATGAAGTGCTGTACAAATCAATAAATACAATCGAAATTAAATGTTATTTGTCTCTCACTTTCTCTTGAACCCTGACACGCTGTAATATTAGCTTCCTTTTAAAAAAAATGATTTGATCTTCCTGGCATCACATTTAAGACAGTGACATTAAAAAACACTGACAGAAAATGGAGGTAAATGTTTTTATTAATATTCCATTCATTTATTCTTAGATTGGCTTTTCTTTACAAAAAAAAGTTTATCATTAAAAGCTCAAGTGTATTTTCCAAGTACACTTTATGTGATAAGTATGATTTCAGTACTTCCTGGCACTAACCTTTTCAGTTTTTGAAAGTATTTTTGGCTTATTGGATATTAGTTTATGGATATTTTTATTGAACACACTAAATTCAGTGTATACCTAATGTGAAAAATATATATACTAAGTATAATATTAAGTTTACTTAAAGAAAACCTATATCCTTGCAGTAAGGTTGTATCAAACTAATATATTTTACTGAAAGTATTCTTTAAAGTGTACTTTTATAAACAAAAATGGGTTAGAATTGACTACCCTAAGTTAACTGCGAAGTTAAGATAACTTTGTAAAATTACAAAGTTAACTTGTATTAAATTATTAACTTACTTAATAAAATTAACTTTGCAAGGGAAGTTGGTAACGCTTCCTTTTACAGTCCAGTTACCCATGTAAATACTATGTACTTATTTTAGCAACTACAATTACTGAGTAATAACTAGTACTAACCCTAAACCTACCCCTAAACCTAACCCTGGTCCATGTACTAGCAGTACTTTCTAGGTAAGTACACTGTAATTACTGTACTGTAAAAGGAAGCGGTACCAGAAAGTTCTTCCTAAAGCTGACTTGTTACATAAACTTGAACATGAAGACATGCTGGAGTATACCTTAAATCCATAGTAGGCCTATGTGAAAAAAATATTTAGGATATACTGGATAAAAAGAGGAATCGCAACTAAGCAGATTTGGATATCGCAACTAAGCAGTGTTAGATTTTTGTTATTTAAGTTTATTATTATGTATCTTGTTTATTTGTTTATTCACAGTACCTCTTCAAGCTTTACAAGAATACAGTTTTAAAGAACAGACTAGATGGGTACAGTTGTTGTAGCCTAAATGGACCTACAGTATGTGTGCACTAGTCTGGAAGCTACCAAAAAAAAAAGTCCAAAAAAAAAAAAGTGTCACACTCTAAAAAAAATGCTGGGTTGGGTTGGGGTAAAATATGGACAAACCCAGCCATTGGGTTATATTTTTAAATTACATTTTTAACCCAATGGCTGGGTTCGTCCATATTTTACCCAAAATTGGGTTAAAATAGCCCAGCATTTTTTTAAGTGCACCGGCCCACCGGGTACAAAATCCAAATCCATAACATATTTAAAACAGTAATATCCTATACTAAACCTAAACTAGTTTCCATGTTTAGTGATTGATTTTCAAAATAAATTACAGAGGAGCCGTAATTTATCAATTTGCAACAAGAATATTTGCACACTCCTAGGGCGTGTTATACCTTTATTTTGAAATAGCGATCAACGTGAAAAATCATGAAAGAAGGGTAGAAACCTCAGTTTGTTTTCATGCCTAGTTCAAAAGATTGCATCCATTAAATTATTTTTGAAAAAAGTTCTGAATTTTTTTTAAATATAAAGAAAAAAAAGATAAATTCACCATTTGTGATGTGGCAGCAGCTATAACTATACTATAGTTATACTATAGCTATACTATATACTATACTATAGCTATACTATACATATACTATATACTAGTATATATATATATACTATAGCTATACTATACTATAGTTATACTATAGCTATAACTATACTATAGTTATAATTATACTATACTATAGTATATACTATACTATAGTATACTATAGTATATAGCTATACTTGTTCTTTTTATGTGTTTCTTAGAGGTTGAAAAAAGTTCTGAATTTTTTTTTTAAATATAAAAGAAAAAATTATAAATTCACCTTTCACCTAACATTAATATAGCAAAAAAAAAAATAAATAAATAAAAAAAATAAATGCCGAAGTTTGGGTCAAATATGGACAACCCAACCGTTGGTTAATTTTTTTTTATTTAAATGGTTGAGTTTGTCAATAAACAACCCAGCATTTTTACACTAGCCTATAGACCATTTCACAAGATGTAAACAACGCTGGCCCAGAAGCACTTCCTGTTTCAGTTTTTTAACACTACATTAAAGCTGGGATAAAATACAACCAACAGAACAACTGAATCAAAAAGTTAAACAAACATCTTTGAGATGTTTTCTTTACATGTGAAATAAAGAAAACAGTTACAAACTGAAACAGGAAGTGTTTCTGGACCAGTGTTGTTTACATCTTTTGAAATGGTGTGTACCTGTATACACACACTCACACACAAATTAGTTTATGCTTTTAGAGAATTGCTTATTGTGGTAAATCAATGTTTATGGGCACTATTTACCATAAAAAATAGTGATTAAATCATTTATTTAGCCTACTATTTACGCATATTATTTCAATGATTAATTTACCCCTTGTAATAATGTCTCAGCTTTTTCAGAACCAACCCGTCTCTGCCAGAACACTCTCCCTTAAATCCCGCCCCCAAACCGGATGTTCGAAAAGCGGCAAATGGTTAAAAAGGATAGTACGTTTCTGATTGGTTAAAAAAGGCGGCAACCCTTTTTGTGTGTGTGTTTGTGGGTGTGTGTTTAGAGATTTTTTTTTACAGTCTCTGGTTTGAGAGACGTGCAGTCTCAAGCCATTTAGCTATATCTGTCAGACAATAGGTGTATTTTACGTTATTCAACAAATGTCTTTAAAAAAACTAACAAAGATAGGCCTTTAAAAACACTTTTGCATGTTACTTCAGCAACTCATAACTGGAATTATTGTATCCTTGTGTTATTTAGCTATACAGTCATATAGCTTAAATGATTTGGATGTGTCACACTACATTCAGAGTTTCAAACAAACACAACTTGTTTATTTGTTTGTTTGATTTAACTCATTCACTCTTCGCGGTTGCGCACTCCAGTACGGTAGGCGGCGCTGTGCCATGAACCGTCTGCGCCGAGCGAGAGACGAGGAAGAACAGGCATTGCCTTTCAAATAATCACAGTCGCCCGCCCACTGTCCGATGCTGTTTGCATCGAAAATATTGTCGAATGCATGAAAAAAGATCATCTCTGCTGTTGTGAAAGCGCTTTACGAGTAAGGTGCGTTGTGTTTCGAATATTTGCCGATTTTTAATATCGAACGAATGAAAGCCGTCTCTTTTTCCATTGAAAAGTTGTCTTAGTCGGGTTAGCAGGCTGCTAACAAAAATCGCCAGTGCCTCACATTTTACCTGGAACTACAAAAGCTCGCGGGCTTCACTGTACATGATGGCAGCCAGTCTACAGCATCCGCTCTTTTATGCGTGTCATACTGCATGAAATCGTGTGTATTTTGAAAGAATTCGCACACGTTTTGCATTATTTCTCCATATATATATTTTTAAAAACAAGTACAATGTTGTCGTAAATATATATATTTTTAGAATATGTAAGATGTCGCGTTATAAAGCGATGCATTTTTTTCCTGCTGTAATAAAGATGTCAATTTGCATGCATGAAGTACGCTAGCAACGCGCTTGAACTTCTGTAGCGTGTTCTGGTGTGAATACTGTGATGATGGGTTTTTTCTATTGTCTTGTGTCTTCAAACAGCGCTACAAACGATACGGTCAGTTTTAAATAAACTGCTCCCAAATATTATATTATGTATAAAAAATCACCAATGCACATCATACCCCTTCCATTCTTATATATAAAAAATCAGTTAGTGGATTTATATATATGTGTGATTATACATGTGTATATTTAATATAAATGTAGACAATTTGCTTTTTGATTCTCAGGTAATGTGATCCATTTCATTTGGTTGATGAACTTAATTTTATTCCGTGTTTTACTACGAATACTTTAAATAGTTTTTTTTTTTTGCTGTAATATGAATACACTGATGTTATTCACATTATAACATATGAATTCACTGAAGTTGTACAGTGACTCCCCAAACACTGCAGCCATGTCCAAATAATGTTTTTTAAAATCATATACTGTAAATACAGTTTTGATAATGTTCAAATGTGCTTTTTTCTTTCATTCAGTTCATTTTTATCTGGCTAGGTCTGCAGTAAATTATTTTTCTTCTAAGAGAAAGTTTGAGAAAACAAAAATAAAAGTAGGTTCATTGAGGTTGTGTAACTTCAGATTTTTCCCTTGTGCGTAAAAATATCCTTACTTTGTGTTGTCATACGTTTGCACACACACACAAAAAAAATATTTTTATGGAATTCTGGAATTGGAGGGAAAACAATGTGAGGTTTTTATTTTCATATAAAACCTTTTTTTCCCATCTCTCCTCTTGATTTTAGAATCTCAGCACCTAATATACAAGTGTGGCACTAATACGCCTGAAGTTGGGAGCGAGAACCAACGCCGTGATGGAGGTTGAGAATAAAGAAGGATCTGAGAGCCCTCTGCCCAACGGCAGCACCCATCCACCGAAACGCGGAAGAGGCAGACCACGGGGGTCGCTCAATAAGAAGTTCACTGTTGAGAAAGCGCCGACACACAATGCCCGGCCATCAAAAAAGGTGGACTTCTTTTCCCCTGACATAGTCCTAAAGAACAAGGTGAAGAAACGTGGTCGACCAAAGAAGATAAAAATGCCAGGTAGGCCGAGAAAGATCCCTCTCACGCCCGAGGAAGAATCGGAGAGACTTAACAGGTTGAGTTTACAACGCAAGCGAAAACTGTCAAAACCCCTCGGAAGACCCCGCATTCATCCCATCGCTGAAGGCCCCAAAGAAAAAAGGGGAAGAGGAAGACCTCGCAAATCTGGCGATGTGGCTAAGCCAAGTAGTGGCGAAATCACCCTCGACGCTAATGGATCTCCAGTTAAAAAGAGAGGGAGGCCGATGGGCACAATAAAGAGGAAGAGGGGTCGGCCCGCAGGTTCTACCAAGATTTCAATTGCCAAGTCCTCAGATGGGACCCCAAAAAGGAGAGGCCGCCCTCCAGGCTCGCCTAACAAGGTGAAGAAAATTCCGCGAGCCGACGGAACCCCTCGAAAAAGAGGCCGACCCCCAGGCTCCGGCACCAAACCGAAGATCATTCGACGGAACGCAGACGGCACTCCTCGAAAGAGGGGCCGACCTCCAGGTTCTGGAAAGAAAGTCAAAATCGTCGAAAGGAAAGTTGGAGATGTTCCCCGCAAGAGAGGTCGGCCACCTGGTTCAGGCAAAATCAAGGCTCGCACCTCAGAAGGTGGAGATGCAGAAGGGGCTCCGCGCCGTAAGAGAGGACGTCCGAGCAAAGTCAGTCTGTCTGTCATGCTCGATAAACTCCCCTCGGAGTCACCGGAGGGAGAAGAAGAGGAGACCGACGAGCCCTCTCCCAAACAGTCCCGCACCTCCGACGACTCGTCGCAAAATCAGAACGACGAAGAAGAGACCAGGGCGAGCGAGAACGACGCAGACCCAGAAGACGAAGATGACGCCATCGATTGTTCAAAAGTGAACAACACTAGTGAGAACGAGATGGTGGGCAAATTCAAAAAAAAGAAATGAGATGGGGGGGGGGGGGCTTCGTTAAAAAAAAAAAAATGGTGGGTATATTTTTCGAAGGGTTTTAATAGGCTATGTCAATAATGTTTTTTGCAATTTTTTTTCTTTCTTTTAAATCTGATAATTGTGCTTTTGGTGTTGCCTGCCATGCCAGATTGTATTGTTTTTTTTTTTCTCTTTATTTTTTTAAGCTCATTATTAACCGAAATGTTTGCTCACAATGAGATGAAGCACACTTGATTTTTATTATTATTATTATTATTATTTTTTTGCATGGGAAAAAAATTGCTAAATTTTTGCGCATGCAAAATCGAAGGACAAGTATGTAGCCTGATAACATCACCGGGTCCTAAAAGATGATGCACAATTAACGGTTCCATTGAAAACGTTACCATGCTAAAGCATCAACGTTATTTGCGACCAATGGTTTGTGCCAACAGTTTACCAAACCAGACTGCTTCAGATGCAGTGTCTTCATACCTGTACAGTAGTCCGTGTGCACAGGCTCTTAAACTCAAGCCCGATTCGTTTAATTCAAATCGCCCAGATGGTTTTAATTTGGCGTAGTAGTGGCTGTGGAAAAAATCTGCGGCTTTTTTTTCTGGGGTTTGCTGTAGTTTTATTTCTTTTATCATTGTTCATACTTCAACTCTGTACGACCAACCCCGCCGAATTCAGTGTTTTATAGTGAAACAGTCTTCGTTTTCTACTTTTTATCATCCGAGTTGCCTGATAGTTTGGTCATTTATAGGTGTCGAGTGCTTAGTTTACTGCACCCCCTCATTTTTGCTCAAAATATTGTGATTGCTTCTTTTTTAAGACATGCCTTTGTTTTCTCAAAATGTGAAACGCTCATATTCTGCTTTGACAAGTCTTCATGGGTCCTGATTTTCACATTATGGCTTTTTATATACAACTTTTTCTCATTTAACCAGTTTTTTTCCCCTCTTGATTTGCTTAGTTTGTGTCAAAACCCTATAGGCTTGTTATAAACTGTAGATCTTGATTAATTTTCATGTATTATTTAGTTTTTATCTGTATGTACCAGTAGATGCTGAAAACAGATTGTTTTAGCGAAAGTGTTTTCATGTTAATAAAACCTGTTACAGTGATGACATGATGGTTCAATAGACCTTATGTGCATTTCATGTACACGCTTTCTAATTAGGTTACCCATCTGTGCTGTAGTACGAGACATTTCTGTATCGCCGCTTTGTATGAATCATTTCACTTTGTGATTTGGATGAGCATTGTTGCTGATTAATAACCAATTAAATCATACCATATTCACCAAGCCTTGTGACGTTCATTCATGTCGTGCATGCGAGCTGAGCTCGGAAGTAACTTCCCCAAATAAAAACGACAGACGGGGAGGAGCAAGTAACAGCATCAGCACTTTATTAGAATCAGCACATGGTGGGCAAGCAGACATGCTTTAAAACGAACCACGAGTTAGCAGCTTAGCTCAAAATGATCAGGGACAGGGTGTTATTTTATGCAGCTCTGCAGCACATATTTACAAATGAATAGTTTGCATAAAACACAATGTATTCAGGGGTTTTTAGTTTTCTTTTTTTTAAGAGAATGACATTCACTGCCCTGTATTAGGTTTGCAATTTGGGTTAATGCGTAATGTAGGGGATGTTATTCACACAGATGGTACACATCAATAAGAGCAAATATTCTTAGATTTAGGTGCCGGACAATATGTCCTTAATACCCCCCCAAAAAAAGTCCTCTCAAACTTACAATCATTATAACGAAGGTGGTTAAAGTGCCCATGTATATTTAACACAAACACATGCAGAGGTACATCCCTGAACATTGTCGTCTCCAGTGCTGATTACGTATCCGCTTCCCACACTGAATCCCAAATATTTACAAAGACTTTAATTAAACTAGTCTCAACATCAGTTATCTTCCAAGTTTGCATATCAGTAGTTGTTCATTCAGCCAGTAAAGTCAGGAGAAGTTTAACACTCATTTTACCCATTTTTTCTTTTTAAAGACGTGGACCACGCCGTCACAAAAATCTCAAATATAGACACATTAATAAATAAAAATAGAACATAGTAAAAATCTCAAACCAAATTTCAGTCCCATTATTTTATATTGCGGTCACTGCTAAAATCTTAAATCTACACATATATTGAGATTGGTTGATATTGTTCCATTGATATTACGTTCCTCCCATTCCTGTTTGTTCCTCCACTGATCTGGCTGACATGAACAGTGCATCAAAGAGCAAAAGTGTCGATTTATGATCAGGTATTCCCCTTAAGTCGGCTGCAGACTCGCACAACTTGCCTAAATGCGAAAATTAATTATAAAATTGCACCATCCAAGAACTGTTTAACATTATGATATGGATGGAAATATCCTATCTTTAAGACATTTAATACAAATGGTAACTATTTAAAGTCATTCAGGTTTCTAAAGGAAATCAGGTGTTAGGAATCTAAATGGAGGAAGGATAACAATAAAATGATTTTTTTTTTTTTTTTTTTTTTTTACTTCCTGTAACTTCTCATTGCAGTTGCACTTTGTTAATACCGTAATGAAATACTGGGTAAACTAGTACACTTTTGTTTTGTTTTTCTTTTGTGCATGACTTGTTCCTAAACTCAAATTGATCTTTGTGTTTCGTTCTCCCTCTTTAGTTATTCATGGGTTCATTTGGACAACGCTAGAAACCGATATTATTGCATCACCCATTTTTTTTTTTGCCTTAAAAAATGACCAACACCATTCTCCAATCCAAAACCGTATGTAGATCGTCCTAACTGACGGAGTTTTTGAGTAAGCTCGGGCACTGTTGCAAAGCACTCAAGAGAGGTACAAAGAAATGCAGTGACAGACAAAGGGAGGGAGAGGCACTGCGTCAATGACTGCACACACGCACACTCTTACACACGGTGGATTCAATGAAAGGCATTGGTGGGGAGAAAGGGGGGGTGGGGGTGGTGGAGTTCACACAAAGCCATAGTCTCCTGTCCTTGTGTGTCCCACGAGAGGCTCAGTAGTAGAAGTACACTAGAAAAAAAGACAAGAAAAGAGAAATAAATCATTGAAATGTGTTAGCTCAGGCTGATTCAGAAAGAAATTTAAAACATTATATAAATCTCATTTATAAAACGTGCATACACAGAGAGTGTGCGTACGCTAAAGTCCACGCCAACGTTCAGATTGATAGAAACGGTTTGACGTGGAAAAGTGCTTAGCGCCACGTCACGTGGTCACGTTCTAAGCAGGCGCACACCATTTTCCTTGTGGTATTTGGAAATCCAAGCAATTCTTGCCGCTTCTGAGGTAAAGCATTTGGACGTTGCTCATTTATATGCAAATGACATTAATTAGGGGCCGTTTACAAAGCGGAGACCTGAAACCGTTCAGATGTGCACAATTTTAAGATCATTTGCGATTTATAGATTTCACATCTGGAAGAGTTTTTTTTTTGTGCGTGCGTCCGCGTCTCTGAATCACACATACGCATTTGAGAGATGATCAGATCAAATGTAGGATGGTTTCCAGGCTACATTTTATAAGTGATCTTAATAAGATCAGTATTTCAGTATTCAGCTGCAACACAAGATTTGTCCTTCTTACTAATATTATTACATATGCCCATAAATAATTCTTAATCCAAGATCAAAATGGAAGATGGCAAAACATCTTATGCTGGGAATAAAAGAAAATAAAGAGTTTGTAAATCAGCCAACACTGGTGTTTGTGGAATTATATTATAGTTTCTACTTACTGAAAAGGATGCCCACCAAGATGACCCCAATAATTCCCATCATGATCATCATCTGTGAAAAAAATAGGGAAATACATTTAAATTCTAAATATGAATTTTAAACACAATACTATTTTGTATATTTTGTATATTTTTAAATACAATACTATTTTTTTTATATTTTTATTTGTAGAGGGATAAGACATTAGAAGTTTACACTTTATTTTAAGGTGTGCTTGTTACAGTGTAGTTATACATTAATATAAATTTAATTAACTACGTGTGCTTACTGTAGAGGTAGGGTTAGGATCAGGGATTGGTTATGGTTGGTTGCATGTAATTATGCATAATTTACTGTTATTCCAATAATAAGAACATGTAACGTGTAACAAGGACACTGTAAAATAAACTGTAACCCATTAGAATTATAAAACGAAGATGATGTTAAATCGATTAATTGCATCTAACATAAAGGTTTGAAAACACACACACATAAATATATATATATTGAAAACATCTATATATATATATATATATATATATATATATATATATATACATACTGTGTGTATGTGTGTATATATATATATATGTCTGTGTGTGTGTGTGTATATATATATGTATATATATGTGCATATGTACATATATATATATATATATATATATATATATATATATATATATATATATATATTTACAAACTTTTGTGTTAGATGCGATTAATTGCAATTAATCGATTTGACTGCACTAAAATAAAGAAATAATATTAACATCAAATCAAGGAAATAATATTAAAATTGTAATATACATTTAGTTTCTTTAAAATATTTCTTTTTTCAGACACTCATTTAGAATATTAATTTGAGTATATTAGATTAAAAAAGAAATGTCCCTATATCAGTGATCTAATCTAATACAAGTTATTAGATTATAAATATTTTATTTATCCAACAGTTTACATCTACTCATAAATAAAGTGACGGAGAAGAGTAACGTTTCGAAAAGTGTACGATACTAAAACACTTTAAAACATCTTTCCATTTTCCCTTTTTCTAGTTACATTTTTCTATTTCTTACAGAGAAAAATACTTTTGGGAAAAGTATGTCAAGCTATGCTCCACATAAAACGGTTTTAAACAGCTTTT
This sequence comes from Cyprinella venusta, assembly GCA_038021265.1. Classification (NCBI taxonomy): domain Eukaryota; kingdom Metazoa; phylum Chordata; class Actinopteri; order Cypriniformes; family Leuciscidae; genus Cyprinella; species Cyprinella venusta. The sequence continues at coordinate 25,092,114 of CM075878.1, read as the reverse complement.
TTTTTAAATTATTTTGCATACAGCTTTTCATATTAACAGATAACATGGAATATTTATACTTTTCACTTTTAATTTATTTGTCACACCGCAGGACAATTAAAAAAAATGCACTTTAATAAATATATAAATAAAGGCCCAAATGAAATGGTAGATCTGCTTTAAGAATCAACATTTCTCCCTCACAAGGATGTGCTCCACTAAAAATACAGAGAAAAGTTACAAAAAGAAAGGCTTCAGTGAGAGTAAACAAATGCACAAAGGAGAGAGAATAATAAAGCAATCTGGTTTAGAAAGGCGGGACGAGATGAGCGAGATTAAAAGTGTGACGTTTCCATAAAAAGAGGAGGACCTGCGTATACGGAATAAGACAGGGATATGGGAAAGGGAATGAGAGAGGAGGAGCGAAAGGGTATTATTAGAGCAGGTTACATCACAAATCACATCTGGGTTTTAATCCAGAAATGCTGTAATCCAGATTGGGACTAGAGGCCCCCTCCCCCACCCCACTCAGAGACGCGATTGGACGGGCAGCTGTTCGGCCATCTGGGGCGGGAGGTGGGGGGTTGGTGGAAGGGAGCTATAAATTTATTCTATCTGGAGGGGTGGAGAATGAGGGGGAGCTTATAAATCTATGCCGAAGGAATGGATTGACAGTAAAAAAAAGTAATATGTAAAGTGAGGCTGACAGAGGACCAATGCAGGCTTGTACAAGATGTCACATATCAGAAGTGTGACATCTCTATTTAAAACAAGGCAAAGGAAGTTAGGAAATGAAATTATAAATCTAAAGCAGAAAATATTTAAATATTTAGATCCAAGTCATGCTCCGAAAAAAGCTCTATTAATAGATGATTAATGGGGGTTTATTAATACGGGTAAATTGATGGTAAGTTCCTGATCGTCTCAGGACTGGCTGGACTCGTTGTGCTACTGCAGTATCTAAGCTTGCGTCACAACCTAATATATCTCAAACGCTGGCCAGTGCTGTGACTTATGGGCCGGGCTGCATTGAGGTTATATCGAAATGAGAACGCTCCTGCTTTAGTGTTGAGTCAGCTGAGCCATCTTTACTGCTGGCAATATAGAAACACCAAAGCAAAGGTGGCACTGTTTATTTTATTTGTTTAAATCAATACCTGTTATTGATGCTAAACTATAACTCTATATAGTCTAATGTAATCATTTATAATCTTATCTAGTATTACAAGTGAACTAAACATTTAAGCCAATAGCCCTCCTTTAATGAATTTCTGTGTAATTACTGTTTTAGTATTATTGATGATGTACTATTATAGTGTTTATTAATAATTCGATTTTTTTTTAGTTTTTTTTTTGCTTTCATTTTAAATTTAGTTCACGTTTTAGTAATTGTGTTGTCATTTTTCACTGAAAAAAATATTGTTGGTTTAACTTAAAAAATTAAGTAACCTGGTTGCCTTAAAATGTTAAGTTGATTGAACTGGAAAAAGTGAGTTAATAAAATGAAGGAGATAGATTTAATCATGAGAAACTCAAAATTATAAGTTATATGAACTAAATAAATTATTTAAGTTGATTTGACAAAAGAAAAAAATCTTGTGATAACAAATCTTGAAAATATTTTTAACAGTGTATTTATATTAGTACATCAAGTTAAACTAAATGGAAATGAGAACTGTTGACTAGACAATCTGCTGAAAAAAAAATTCTTTCAAACAACATTTTTTATGGTTTTAGTTTAGTTTACGTTATCTTCGACAACCCGGATCCTTTGTAAACCTCGTATGTTTGCCACATTGAAGTGAACGTGACAGCATTTTACAAATACATTTTGCTTATGTTTCATGAATGAGGTCAAATCTGTATTTAGTGATTTAATTCTATTAGTGAATGTATAAAGGTATCTTAAAATTATTTAAATAAAATGGGACTTGAGGTCAAGGACTCCAGATGGAAATAAACAGACCCAAGCGGCTAAATTTCCCAGAGCGCACCTTAGCATTCTTCCACCAGTACTTGTTTTTCAGTTTAGCGGCGCTGCTCTCAAACTGTGATGCTCCGGCCTGCAGCGCATCCGCCCGGTCGTCCAGTTCTGAGAGCTTCTGATCTCTTTCCAGAACCTTGTCCACATTCACACGCATGATGTCAACCACCTGAACACATTTACAGAAGACAGACGCACACATCAGCAGTATGACATCAGAGATTCAATGTGAAACTTAAAGTCACTTTGAATGGAAATTTCTTAATGTCTTCATAGACACTAAACACTGAAAGCAGTATAGAATGAATATTGTATGAGAGTCTGGCTAGTAGCTCCAAATTTGACTTCATGAAATGTTTATGGTTCCAAGAAAGTCCTAATAGTCCATCTAGCTTTGATAGCTTTGACTCTCTGACTCCCTCATTGCTAAAATCGACAGTTTTACTAATACATAATGTCACGTTCATGTCCTTTACTCAAGGTCCAACATGTATGTCTACTGTGCAGGATATCTCTTTGCCTCAGGTTTTATTTATTATAACAATTCAAGTTTTTTTTTAATTTCTACATGTTACTCCTTTTTTGAAAATTCACCTCTTGTTCAGTATCTTATTTGAGGTCACATTGATAGGGTTTACCTCATCCACTTGGGCCTGTGTCTGTTGGAGACGACGGTTGCTAGTGAGATTGGGAGGTGCGGCAGGTGCGCCCCCCTCACCCTCTGGGGCTCCAGGATTTGCGGCAGCATCCGGGGCAGACCTGATGGAAGAGAAGACAGGGGGTGAGAAGACATATTTTTGACCTTTCTCTGCACCACTGGCTCTGCAAAGGGCTCATTCAGAGACTTGTAAAATGTTCAGTCATTTCAAACAATTTTAGGCTACAGTCCTGTCAGTTTTTTTAAGACTATGTCATATCATTAATTTGAATTGGGCCTCAATTCAGTAGGCCATGATGCGATAAAGCTCGTTGATTTAAACCTGATAGATGTGACACTGACATTGGAAAAGACATTTTCAATGAAATGTGTAATATATATATATATAAAAAGCTTTACAGGCCTACAAGTTGTATTTTTATTTACAGGCCTACACTTGTATCACATTTAGCATTAAAAAGCTTTATACGTGAAAGTGAGCTAAATAAAAAGTGTGTGGGGTTCTGGGTCTAATTGAGGCTCCCAAACGAAAAAAACAAAAACAAAAAACAAAAACAAAAAACAACGTCGAACGTTACATTAGCGAAGCCAGTCAGAATATGCTAAGTGCTAAATAAACAACACACGTAAGTCGTGTTCACGTCTGGAGGTAAGTTGCTCGAGCACTTTTGTAGGATTAGCATTGGATGTATATCGATAAATACACAAACCACCATAATTAACTTTTAGTCTTTTATTTAAAACTCATTGAATTCGAAGATTAGGCCTATGTGAATGATATAGGCCTAACTGTCTTATGGGGCTAAAAGTCGATTTGGGTTGCGCGAGACGAACATCTAGCATCATCGGATAGCCAAAATCGCACAGTTGAATGCAGATAAGTTTTATACAGGCCTGCTGCTGTACGACCCTTATTTAATAGCATTCTCGATGCAATTTCCCATAAATTCCGATAGATGGAGCAGAGCACTAAAGTCTTGGCAAATTATGATGTATCAGCTGTAAAATCTGAGAGATTTAGCAGCGTTTTAACGAACTGTATTGAAAATAACCTTAGACGCTGAATTACTTTTGCTAAATGTAATAAAGAGAATACAAACATACAAAAATACACACACACACGTTTCAATACCCAAACTGTAGGCTATAACCTATAGCATTACAGGCATAAAACGTGATTTAAAAACAAAAATTTAAAAATAATGAGTTTTTGTTTTAAGTTTATTTGTTTAAATACAGTGGAAATACAGTGCACTCACATTTCGTTGGCAGGTGCTTAATAAAACAGATCGTCGTCACCGAGATGCGGAGAGAGAGAGAGAGAGACAGAGAGAGGATTAGTAGTCAAAAGCCAAACTTCCTATATTGACGATAAAAACATACATAAGGAAGAAAAAAAAAACGTGTAGGCTACCCCTCGCAATAAACCATATATCAGTGCTGTAGGCTATATAATATTCCCATGACGATGGAATCATGAAGCGATGTCTAGACCGCGTCATCACAAAAAGTGCTGCATTACCGAAAGAGCCTCAGGCGACCAAAGCCTCGAAACACAAATCCAATCTTCTGTATGAAGAGCTTCCTTTAGTTTTTTCACACCGGGTGCGACTATATGTCCTCCAGAGAGCACGTAGGCTATAGAAAAATCATACGCAGTCAAGAGATGACTTGATTAATATGACAGGATTTAACTTTTGTTAGGCTGTTAGAAATAGCAGTAAACTAGGAGACATAAGCATGATAAACGCTTCTCTAGAACAGATTAAAACGACCAGGACGAAAAAAAATAATAGTCCTCTCGTGTCCGCATGAAAGTGTATGTATGCCTGAGTGAGAGAGAAGGGGAGGGGATGAGAGAGAGAGAAGAGAGAAAGATCGCGATCGCTTTCAGTGCTCTCTCTCTCTCTCTCTCTCTCTCTCTCTCTCTCTCTCTCTCTCTCTCTCTCTCTCACACACACACACACACCCGCCCCTCACGGTAACGTTAACGGGACAGCACTGCGGTGGTTGAGCACAGTGTAGCTACTTCCAACCCCCCTCACACAGGCCTGGGATTTTAACAGTAAGAAAGGGTGGAGAGGCACAGGAAAATTGGTGTATGTTTTAGAAAAGACCACCATCATCTTCATCAGGGATGCACTGGAGCTTTCTGATTGCATCTAACATTATCTGCACATCTGATCACAGGTCACTGACAACAGCCTCTGCAATGCAATGCACAGGTCACAGCCTCTGCAATGCTTGATTCATTTATCGATGTGAATAATGCAAGTGTACAAATCCTTCTGAACTGTGATACGAGGCGATACCTCAAAAATCTTTGAAATGCAATATATCTAAATAATGATTATGCTAAAAGCTCTTCAGGTAGATAGGCTACTATAGGTTATTATTAGTGTTGGCAGCATAAGCAGCAAACAGAAGCAGTGCAGCCAATAACAAAGCTCAGCAAAATGCCAGAGACAGTCTGGTCGCTGTGGAAACAGCATCACTGTAATGACTGCTGAGCTCACAGTATAATCAATGAGACATTCAGCCATGTGGCCAAACTATGGTCAAAGAGCTGATCAACTATGACTCAGACAATCAAATATAATGAGTTGGAAACAGATTCTGTGGGACAATAAAGGAAATGCTGTTTTTCCCAGCAGTGGATAAATTAGGAGTTTCAGTGAAAGTCTAATTTTTGGATTCAGGATTATGTGAAACTATATATGCATAAATGGTGACTAGGCCTACTTAAGAAAACATCTTTTTATTGTTGTCGCCATAAACATCAGGATTTCCACAAAAATACACTGTAAAAAAATATTTTCATGGTTTGTAATCATCTTTTTTTTTCTTTTGTCAAATCAATTTAAATAATTTATATAGTTCAGATAACATAATATTTTGGGTAACATTTTACAATAAGGTTCATTAGTTACTACATTAGTTAACATTAACAAAGAATGAACAATACTTCTTCGGCATTTGTTAATCTTTGGTAATGTTAATTTCAACATTTACTAATACTTTATTAAAATCTTGCTAACATTAGTTAATGCACTGTGAACTAACATGAACAAACAATGAACAGCTAGAGTTGTATTAACTAATGTTAACAAAGAATAACAAATACAGTAGCAAATGGTTAGTTCATGTTAGTTAATGTATGAACTAATGTTTAATAAATGAACCTTATTGTAAAGTGTTTCAGATGATTAAATCAATCTCCTTCATTGTATTAACTAAATTTTTCCATTTCAATGAACTTAAAATTTTCAATGAACTTAATTTTTAAGTTAAACCAACAATATTTGAAAGCAGCACAACTATTTTCAACATTGATGAAATGTTTCCTGAGCTAAAATCAGCATTCTAAAGCATTGTGTAGAATTGATGACAGTTGTGTAAATTTCACAATAATACTGTACTTTTGATCAAATAAAAACTAATTCAGAGGACCTTTAGTCATTACTTAAATATATTGTTGTGAAATAAAAAATCAAGTTCTGTTATAGTTTTTACTTGTAGTTGTTTATTGAGCTTGGATGACATAAATTGTGCCTATTGATTAAATATACAATCATGAGTTGTCAGAGTTTAACATTTTCAGTTAATAAAAAATAATTTAAATTTAAGTTCTGTTAATGTAAAATACAATTTGATGACGTGTAAACGGCCCACAGTTTCCCGCATGTGCGCGCATGTTCAAGGCCAGATGAGTGAGCTGAAACGCATTGAAGCCTATTTTTTACAGTCTATGATGAAGCACGTGGTAAATAGTAAGTAGTTTTATGCTTAATTAGTACACATATTTGCAATCACTCAGGATTCTGTTTGTGATGATAGCCTACTGTAACCGAATACAGAAATCCGGAAGTCCTAAAGGCCTTTGCACACTGAGTCCGAAATTCGCGGCTGAAATTTTTGCACGTTAAAAAATAAATACGACATTATGTCAATCACACTTGCACACTACCGCCGAAACTTTAGTCCCACGTAAAAAAAAAATGGATCGGGTTCGACTTTCTACGTTTTTCGTATCTGTAGATAGCAATTTGAATGATGTTTGAGTGGTGTTTTGACAATTCAGAGGCACCGAATTGCGAATCCGAAAAAACGTAGGCCTATAGGCTACGAAAATGTCGGATTGTCCGACTGTCTCCTGTTCTCTGCTGTTAACGAGCAGCTGCTCTCTCCCCCTGGTCTCAGTGCTTGTTTTCAACAGAAACACAAAAAAGCCTGCTCTCCATTGTCTGTTGAGAATTTATGGAAGAACCATATTTCATTTAAAAGGGTAAGTTAATATTCATGTTAAGAGAGTTAATGTGATAAATAATTTTTTAAGAAAATTGATGCTTTACGTTGTATTAGAAAGGACAGTTTTGGTAATACAGTTCAATTTAATGTTTTGAAAGGAAAATGTATTAAAAGATGAATGTTACATAATGTTATGTTTAGCCCTTAAAGAGAAATATATTATAATTTAAAAATGGTGCTAAAAATATAAATAGTGATTGGAAAGCTGTTTAATACAATTCCTTATAAAAGTCAGTAATTTCATTTGTGTTATTTAAAATGCAGATTGTAAATTCATGATGAATAAGTGTTTTGTTTGCTCTAAAATATCCATCCTCCACGAGGAACCCTTAAAATTTCCCTGACATTTTCGTGTTATAATTTATCGTATTACCAGCATGACAAGGCTTGCTTTAAAATTGTCCCACATCACAAAAATCTCACTTTTCCTTCCCCTGAGATGATGAGCCAGAGTCCATCTACAATTAGTGATGATGACAGGTGAAACTTGTTTACTTGTTTAGTCACTATTGAAGACTCATAAGTGAAATTGAAAATTGTGTGTGTGCGTGCGTGTGTGCACACTTAATTTTTCGGCCAAAAAAAAAAAAAAAAAAACATAAGGGGTAACACTGTGGGGTTTTTTTTCTGGTCAATTTTTTTTTTCTGGTCAAAAAAGTCTCATGGCCCTCTATCAGAATCCAGAGTTTGGAGAAGATTTGGGAAACTTAATTTTTCGGCCAAAAAACAAAAAAACAAAAAAAAAAAACATAAGGGGTAACACTGTCGTTTTTTTTTCTGGTCAAAATTTTGAGTTTCAATATCTCAGCTCTGGAAGGGTCTAGAGCCTCCATTTTTGCACTCAGGTCTAAGTCTCATGGCCCTCTCTCAGAATCCAGAGTTTTGAGAAGATTGGGGAAACTTAATTTTTTGGCCAAAAAAAAAAAAAAAAAACATAAGGGGTAACACTGTCTTTTTTCTCTGGTCAAAATTTTGAGTTTCAATATCTCAGCTCTGGAAGGGTCTAGAGCCCCCATTTTTGCACTCAGATCTAAGTCTCATGGCCCTCTATCAGAATCCAGAGTTTTGAGAAAATTGGGGAAACTTAATTTTCTGGCCAAAAAAACAAACAAACAAAAAAAAAAACATAAGGGGTAACACTGTCGTTTTTTCTGGTCAAAATTTTGAGTTTCAATATCTCAGCTCTGGAAGGGTCTAGAGCCTCCATTTTTGCACTAAGGTCTAAGTCTCATGACCCTCTATCAGAATCCAGAGTTTTGAGAAGATTGGGGAAACTTAATTTTTCGGCCAAAAAAAAAACAAAACAAAAAACGTAAGGGGTAACACTTTCGTTTTTTTTTCTGGTCAAAATTTGGAGTTTCAATATCTCAGCTCTGGAAGGGTCTAGAGCCTCCATTTTTTGCACTCAGGTCTCAGTCTCATGGCCCTCTATCAGAATCCAGAGTTTTGAGAAGATTAGGGGAATTTAATTTTTCTGCCAAAAACGTAAGGGGTAACACTGTCGTTTGTTTTTTTCTGGTCAAAATTTTGAGTTTCAATATCTCAGCTCTGGAAGGGTCTAGAGCCTCCATTTTTGCACTCAGGTCTCATGGCCCTCTATCAGAATCCAAAGTTTTGAGAAGATTGGGGAAACTTAATTTTCTCCAATCTTCTCAAAACTCTGGATTCTGATAGAGGGCCACGATACATGGACCTGGGTGCAAAAATTGAGGCTCTAGACCCTTCCAGAGCTGAGATATTGAAACTCAATATTTTGACCAGAAAAAAAATGACAGTGTTACCCCTTACGTTTTTTTTCGGGGGGTGAAAAATTACGTTTCTCCAATCTTCTCAAAACTCTGGATTCTGATAGAGGGCCACAATACATGGACCTGGGTGCAAAAATTGAGGCTCTAGACCCTTCCAGAGCTGAGATATTGAAACTCAAAATTTTGACCAGAAAAAAAATGACAGTGTTACCCCTTACATTTTTTTTCGGGGGATGTTACGTTTCACGTGTGTGTCTGTGATGTTTTATTATCCTGTGTACATTTGTGTGTCCATCACCTGTTGGTCGTTATGCTCATCATTCTCTCTTTGTCTCTATCACCCGATCTCCGCCTATAGGTTGTTGTGATTGGCTGAGTCTGACGTCATTCATCCGTAAGGCGGGGCTTGGTGATTATTTGGAGGCCGTCTCAGCTGTTTAAAAGGGATGCTGCGTTCATTGTTACGGGGTCTCTCTTTTTGTAGCTTATGGTAGCGAACTTTATGCTTTTTGTAAAGTGATTTTAAATCACTTAGTGGAATGAGGGTTGGATTATGTGCTTTATACATGACCTGTGTAACTAGCTTGAATGGGTGACATTCATTTGTGTTGTCTATCTTTTGTTTGCTTTTCTGGGAAAAGAACTTAGGCAAGTATATCGCGATATACATTGTGCCCGTAGCAAATGATTGTTAGACACACCAGGTAAGAAGTGAGCGCCATCCCTTGTATTTTTGTTTTATTAGATAGTTAGTTAGTTAGGGTGCCGGATGCACCGAAGATTTCGGTTTATTTTCTACATTTTTCTTTGGTTAGATTTGGTTAGATTTAAGGAGTGTTTTGTTTTCTTGTGTTCTTTCTTTTTGGCGCCACTTTTGTTCTTTTCCTTGTATTGTTATCCACCTTATCAATATAGCACACATTATCATCATTATTATTATTTGACTGGATTCAGTGGCTTCGGCTTATAGAAATAAATTCCAGTTATTTTTTCTCTCCAAAATGAGTCTGACATGTGTTTTTTCCACCACATTCCACTTTCAGCAGTATATTCAATATTAATGTTGCGGTACCAACCCTAGACCTACAACGGTTCGTAACAGGGGGTGAAAAATTAAGTTTCTCCAATCTTCTCAAAACTCTGGATTCTGATAGAGGGCTACGATACATGGACCTGGGTGCAAAAATTGAGGCTCTAGACCCTTCCAGAGCTGAGATATTGAAACTCAAAATTTTGACCAGAAAAAAAAAATGACAGTGTTACCCCTTACGTTTTTTTCGGGGGGTGAAAAATTAAGTTTCTCCAATCTTCTCAAAACTCTGGATTCTGATAGAGGGCCACGATACATGGACCTGGGTGCAAAAATTGAGGCTCTAGACCCTTCCAGAGCTGAGATATTGAAACTCAAAATTTTGACCAGAAAAAAAAATGACTGTTACCCCTTAGGTTTTTTTTTCGGGGGGTGAAAAATTAAGTTTCTCCAATCTTCTCAAAACTCTGGATTCTGATAGAGGGCCACGATACATGGACCTGGGTGCAAAAATTGAGGCTCTAGACCCTTCCAGAGCTGAGATATTGAAACTCAAAATTTTGACCAGAAAAAAAAATGACAGTGTTACCCCTTATGTTTTTTTTCGGGGGGTGAAAAATTAAGTTTCTCCAATCTTCTCAAAACTCTGGATTCTGATAGAGGGCCACGAGACATGGACCTGGGTGCAAAAATTGAGGCTCTAGACCCTTCCAGAGCTGAGATATTGAAACTCAAAATTTTGACCAGAAAAAAAAAATGACAGTGCTACCCCTTACATTTTTTTTCGGGGGATGAAAAATTAAGTTTCTCCAATCTTCTCAAAACTCTGGATTCTGATAGAGGGCCACGAGACATGGACATGGGTGCAAAAATTGAGGCTCTAGACCCTTCCAGAGCTGAGATATTGAAACTCAAAATTTTGACCAGAAAAAAAAAAATGACAGTGTTACCCCTTACGTTTTTTTTTTTTGGGGGGTGAAAAAGTAAGTTTCTCTAATCTTCTCAAAACTCTGGATTCTGATAGAGGGCCACGAGACATGGACCTGGGTGCAAAAATTGAGACCTTCCAGAGCTGAGATATTGAAACTCAAAATTTTGACCAGGAAAAAAAAAATGACAGTGTTACCCCTTACGTTTTTTTTCGGGGGGTGAAAAATTAAGTTTCTCCAATCTTCTCAAAACTCTGGATTCTGATAGAGGGCCACGAGACATGGACCTGGGTGAAAAAATTGAGGCTCTAGACCCTTCCAGAGTTGAGATATTGAAACTCAAAATTTTGACCAGAAAAAAAAAATGACAGTGTTACCCCTTACGTTTTTTTTTTCGGGAGGTGAAAAAGTAAGTTTCTCCAATCTTCTCAAAACTCTGGATTCTGATAGAGGGCCACGAGACATAACCTGACTCCGCCAGATGGATTTGCTCCGCATATCCATCTGGAAACCTTCCGTTGAAGTAATTTTGGTAAGGGGCGAAAATACTGGTTAGCTGATTGGCCTATGTTGGTGATAGACGGGCCAAATCAGCCAATCAAATCAACGAAGCATATGACGTACCGTAACTCTTGCCGAAACCAGTCGGGAGAAGAGCAAAAACATCTTTTCCTCTGAGAAAAGCCTCCAGAGCAGTGTTTTGCTCTTCTTTCAGTGAAGAAATACTCTGTAATTCCGATAAAACTTGCTCGATAGCCACGCTGATGCTAGTTTCATCCGCTGAAGCCGTCATGTTCTTTAGACTGAACTGTCGCGCTTCTCGTTGCGTCACACCTCAACCCGCCTCAAAGCCAACGCTGATTGGACGTTCGTTTGGTGAACTGCTCCCAAATTTTCTTTAACGGAGAGTGTCCAGACTGATCTGCGAGTGAAACCTTGAAAGCTCGCGAGATCAGGATGGTCTCGCGAGGCTACACGAGACATGGACCTGGGTGCAAAAATTGAGGCTCCAGACCCTTCCAGAGCTGAGATATTGAAACTCAAAATTTTGACCAGAAAAAAAAATGACAGTGTTACCCCTTACGTTATTTTTCGGGGGGTGAAAAATTAAGTTTCTCCAATCTACTCAAAACTCTGGATTCTGATAGAGGGACACGAGAGATTGACATGGGTGCAAAAATTGAGGCTCTAGACCCTTCCAGAGCTGAGATATTGAAACTCAAAATTTTGACCAGAAAAAAAAATGACAGTGTTACCCCTTACGTTATTTTTCGGGGGGTGAAAAATTAAGTTTCTCCAATCTACTCAAAACTCTGGATTCTGATAGAGGGCCACGAGAGATTGACCTGGGTGCAAAAATTGAGGCTCTAGACCCTTCCAGAGCTGAGATATTGAAACTCAAAATTTTGACCAGAAAAAAAAATGACAGTGTTACCCCTTACGTTATTTTTCGGGGGGTTAAAAATTAAGTTTCTCCAATCTTCTCAAAACTCTGGATTCTGATAGAGGGCCACGATACATGGACCTGGGTGCAAAAATTGAGGCTCTAGACCCTTCCAGAGCTGAGATATTGAAACTCAAAATTTTGACCAGACAAAAAAATTACAGTGTTACCCCTTATGTTTTTTTTCGGGGGGTGAAAAATTAAGTTTCTCCAATCTTCTCAAAACTCTGGATTCTGATAGAGGGCCACGAGACATGGACCTGGGTGCAAAAATTGAGGCTCTAGACCCTTCCAGAGCTGAGATATTGAAACTCAAAATTTTGACAAGAAAAAAAAAATGACAGTGTTACCCCTTATGTTTTTTTTCGGGGGGTGAAAAATTAAGTTTCTCCAATCTTCTCAAAACTCTGGATTCTGATAGAGGGCCACGAGACATGGACCTGGGTGCAAAAATTGAGGCTCTAGACCCTTCCAGAGCTGAGATATTGAAACTCAAAATTTTGACCAGAAAAAAAAATGACAGTGTTACCCCTTATGTTTTTTTTCGGGGGGGTGAAAAATTAAGTTTCTCCAATCTTCTCAAAACTCTGGATTCTGATAGAGGGCCACGAGACATGGACCTGGGTGCAAAAATTGAGGCTCTAGACCCTTCCAGAGCTGAGATATTGAAACTCAAAATTTTGACCAGAAAAAAAAAATGACAGTGTTACCCCTTATGTTTTTTTCGGGGGGTGAAAAATTAAGTTTCTCCAATCTTCTCAAAACTGTGGATTCTGATAGAGGGCCACGAGACATGGACCTGGGTGCAAAAATTGAGGCTCTAGACCCTCCCAGAGCTGAGATATTGAAACTCAAAATTTTGACCAGAAAAAAAAAATGACAGTGTTACCCCTTACATTTTTTTTCGGGGGGTGAAAAATTAAGTTTCTCCAATCTTCTCAAAACTCTGGATTCTGATAGAGGGCCACGATACATGGACCTGGGTGCAAAAATTGAGGCTCTAGACCCTTCCAGAGCTGAGATATTGAAACTCAAAATTTTGACCAGAAAAAAAAATGACAGTGTTACCCCTTACATTTTTTTCGGGGGGTGAAAAATTAAGTTTCTCCAATCTTCTCAAAACTCTGGATTCTGATAGAGGGCCACGAGACATGGACCTGGGTGTAAAAATTGAGGCTCTAGACCCTTCCAGAGCTGAGATATTGAAACTCAAAATTTTGACCAGAAAAAAAAATGACAGTGTTACCCCTTACGTTTTTTTTTCGGGGGGTGAAAAAATTAGTTTCTCCAATCTTCTCAAAACTCTGGATTCTGATAGAGGGCCACGATACATGGACCTGGGTGCAAAAATTGAGGCTCTAGACCCTTCCAGAGCTGAGATATTGAAACTCAAAATTTTGACCATAAAAAAAAATGACAGTGTTACCCTTTACATTTTTTTTCGGGGGGTGAAAAATTAAGTTTCTCCAATCTTCTCAAAACTCTGGATTCTGATAGAGGGCCACGATACATGGACCTGGGTGCAAAAATTGAGGCTCTAGACCCTTCCAGAGCTGAGATATTGAAACTCAAAATTTTGACCAGAAAAAAAATGACTGTGTTACCCCTTACGTTTTTTTTCGGGGTGTGAAAAATTAAGTTTCTCCAATCTTCTCAAAACTCTGGATTCTGATAGAGGGCCACGAGACATGGACCTGGGTGCAAAAATTGAGGCTCTAGACCCTTCCAGATCTGAAATATTGAAACTCAAAATTTTGACCAGAAAAAAAAAAATGACAGTGTTACCCCTTACGTTTTTTTTCGGGGGGTGAAAAATTTAGTTTCTCCAATCTTCTCAAAACTCTGGATTCTGATAGAGGGCCACGATACATGGACCTGGGTGCAAAAATTGAGGCTCTAGACCCTTCCAGAGCTGAGATATTGAAACTCAAAATTTTGACCAGAAAAAAAAAATGACAGTGCTACCCCTTACATTTTTTTTCGGGGGATGAAAAATTAAGTTTCTCCAATCTTCTCAAAACTCTGGATTCTGATAGAGGGCCACGAGACATGGACCTGGGTGCAAAAATTGAGGCTCTAGACCCTTCCAGAGCTGAGATATTGAAGCTCAAAATTTTGACCAGAAAAAAAAAATGACAGTGTTACCCCTTATGTTTTTTTTTTCGGGGGGTGAAAAATTAAGTTTCTCCAATCTTCTCAAAACTCTGGATTCTGATAGAGGGCCACGATACATGGACCTGGGTGCAAAAATTGAGGCTCTAGACCATTCCAGAGCTGAGATATTGAAACTCAAAATTTTGACCAGAAAAAAAAATGACAGTGTTACCCCTTACATTTTTTTTCGGGGGGTGAAAAATTAAGTTTCTCCAATCTTCTCAAAACTCTGGATTCTGATAGAGGGCTACGATACATGGACCTGGGTGCAAAAATTGAGGCTCTAGACCCTTCCAGAGCTGAGATATTGAAACTCAAAATTTTGACCAGAAAAAAAAAAATGACTGTTACCCCTTAGGTTTTTTTTTTTCGGGGGGTGAAAAATTAAGTTTCTCCAATCTTCTCAAAACTCTGGATTCTGATAGAGGGCCACGATACATGGACCTGGGTGCAAAAATTGAGTCTCTAGACCCTTCCAGAGCTGAGATATTGAAACTCAAAATTTTGACCAGAAAAAAAAATGACAGTGTTACCCCTTACATTTTTTTTCGGGGGGTGAAAAATTAAGTTTCTCCAATCTTCTCAAAACTCTGGATTCTGATAGAGGGCCACGATACATGGACCTGGGTGCAAAAATTGAGGCTCTAGACCCTTCCAGAGCTGAGATATTGAAACTCAAAATTTTGACCAGGAAAAAAAAATGACAGTGTTACCCCTTACGTTTTTTTTCGGGGGGTGAAAAATTAAGTTTCTCCAATCTTCTCAAAACTCTGGATTCTGATAGAGGGCCACGAGACATGGACCTGGGTGCAAAAATTGAGGCTCTAGACCCTTCCAGAGCTGAGATATTGAAACTCAAAATTTTGACCAAAAAAAAAAATGACAGTGTTACCCCTTATGTTTTTTTTCGGGGGATGAAAAATTAAGTTTCTCCAATCTTCTCAAAACTCTGGATTCTGACAGAGGGCCACGAGACATGGACCTGGGTGCAAAAATTGAGGCTAGACCCTTCCAGAGCTGAGATATTGAAACTCAAAATTTTGACCAGAAAAAAAAATGACAGTGTTACCCCTTACGTTTTTTTTCGGGGGATGTTACGTTTCACGTGTGTGTCTGTGATGTTTTATTATCCTGTGTACATTTGTGTGTCCATCACCTGTTGGTCGTTATGCTCATTATTCTCTCTTTGTCTCTATCACCCGATCTCCGCCTATAGGTTGTTGTGATTGGCCGAGTCGGACGTCATTCATCCGTAAGGCGGGGCTTGGTGATTATTTGGAGGCCGTCTCAGCTGTTTAAAAGGGATGCTGCGTTCATTGTTACGGGGTCTCTGTTTTTGTAGCTTATGGTAGCGAACTTTATGCTTTTTGTAAAGTGATTTTAAATCACTTAGTGGAATGAGGGTTGGATTATGTGCTTTATACATGGCCTGTGTAAGTAGCTTGAATGGGTGACATTAATTTGTGTTGTCTATCTTTTGTTTGCTTTTCTGGGAAAAGAACTTAGGCAAGTATATCGCGATATACATTGTGCCCGTAGCAAATGATTGTTAGACACACCAGGTAAGAAGTGAGCGCCATCCCTTGTATTTTTGTTTTATTAGATAGTTAGTTAGTTAGGGTGCCGGATGCACCGAAGATTTCGGTTTATTTTCTACATTTTTCTTTGGTTAGATTTGGTTAGATTTAAGGAGTGTTTTGTTTTCTTGTGTTCTTTCTTTTTGGCGCCACTTTTGTTCTTTTCCTTGTATTGTTATCCACCTTATCAATATAGCACACATTATCATCATTATTATTATTTGACTGGATTCAGTGGCTTCGGCTTATAGAAATAAATTCCAGTTATTTTTTCTCTCCAAAATGAGTCTGACATGTGTTTTTTCCACCACATTCCACTTTCAGCAGTATATTCAATATTAATGTTGCGGTACCAACCCTAGACCTACAACGGTTCGTAACAGGGGGTGAAAAATTAAGTTTCTCCAATCTTCTCAAAACTCTGGATTCTGATAGAGGGCTACGATACATGGACCTGGGTGCAAAAATTGAGGCTCTAGACCCTTCCAGAGCTGAGATATTGAAACTCAAAATTTTGACCAGAAAAAAAATGACAGTGTTACCCCTTATGTTTTTTTTTTTTTCGTGGGGTGAAAAATTAAGTTTCTCCAATCGTCTCAAAACTCTGGATTCTGATAGAGGGCCACGAGACATGGACCTGGGTGCAAAAATTGAGGCCCTAGACCCTTCCAGAGCTGAGATATTGAAACTCAAAATTTTGACCAGAAAAAAAAATGACAGTGTTACCCCTTACATTTTTTTTCGGGGGGTGAAAAATTAAGTTTCTCCAATCTTCTCAATGCTCTGGATTCTGATAGAGGGCCACGAGACATGGACCTGGGTGCAAAAATTGAGGCTCTAGACCCTTCCAGAGCTGAGATATTGAAACTCAAAATTTTGACCAGAAAAAAAAAATGACAGTGTTACCCCTTACGTTTTTTTTTCGGGGGGTGAAAAATTAAGTTTCTCCAATCTTCTCAAAAATTCTGGATTCTGATAGAGGGCCACGATACATGGACCTGGGTGCAAAAATTGAGGCTCTAGACCCTTCCAGAGCTGAGATATTGAAACTCAAAATTTTGACCAGAAAAAAAAAATGACAGTGTTACCCCTTATGTTTTTTTTTTCGGGGGGTGAAAAATTAAGTTTCTCTAATCTTCTCAAAACTCTGGATTCTGATAGAGGGCCACGAGACATGGACCTGGGTGCAAAAATTGAGGCTCTAGACCCTTCCAGAGCTGAGATATTGAAACTCAAAATTTTGACCAGAAAAAAAAATGACAGTGTTACCCCTTACATTTTTTTTCGGGGGGTGAAAAATTAAGTTTCTCCAATCTTCTCAAAACTCTGGATTCTGATAGAGGGCCACGAGACATGGACCTGGGTGCAAAAATTGAGGCTCTAGACCCTTCCAGAGCTGAGATATTGAAACTCAAAATTTTGACCAGAAAAAAAAATGACAGTGTTACCCCTTATGTTTTTTTTCGGGGGGTGAAAAATTAAGTTTCTCCAATCTTCTCAAAACTCCGGATTCTGATAGAGGGCCACGAGACGTGGACCTGTGTGCAAAAATTGAGGCTCTAGACCCTTCCAGAGCTGAGATATTGAAACTCAAAATTTTGACCAGAAAAAAAAATGACAGTGTTACCCCTTACATTTTTTTCTGGGGGTGAAAAATTAAGTTTCTCCAATCTTCTCAAAACTCTGGATTCTGATAGAGGGCCACGAGACATGGACCTGGGTGAAAAAATTGAGGCTCTAGACCCTTCCAGAGCTGAGATATTGAAACTCAAAATTTTGACCAGGAAAAAAAAATGACAGTGTTACCCCTTATGTTTTTTTCAGGTCCAAATTTTGACCTTCGGTATCTCGGCTCTGGAAGGGTCTAGAGCCTCCATTTTTGCGCGCTGGTCGAAGTCTCGTGGCCCCCTGTTAGAATCCAGAGTTTCAAGAAGATCGGAGGGGGTCAAAATTTTGGCCAAAAAAAAAAAAGACAGTGTTACCCCTTATGTTTTTTTTTTCAGGTCCAAATTTTGACCTTCTTAATCTCGGCTCTGGAAGGGTCTAGAGCCTCCATTTTGCGCTCTGGTCGAAGTCTCGTGGCCCTCTGTCAGAATCCAGAGTTTCAAGAAGATCGGAGGGGGTCAAACTTTCGTCCAAAAAAAAAAATGACAGTGTTACCCCTTATGTTCTTTTTTCAGATCCAAATTTTGACCTTCGATATCTCGGCTGTGGAAGGGTCTAGAGCCTCCATTTTTGCGCGCTGGTCGAAGTCTCGTGGCCCTCTGTCAGAATCCAGAGTTTCAAGAAGATCGGAGGGGGTCAAAATTTCGGCCAAAAAAAAAAATGACAGTGTTACCCTTTATGTTTTTTTTTTCGGGTCCAAATTTTGACCTTCGATATCTCGGCTCTGGAAGGGTCTAGAGCCTCCATTTTTGCGCGCTGGTCGAAGTCTCGTGGCCCCCTGTCAGAATCCAGAGTTTCAAGAAGATCGGAGGGGGTCAAAATTTTGGCCAAAAAAAAATGACAGTGTTACCCCTTATGTTTTTTTTTCAGGTCCAAATTTTGACCTTCGATATCTCGGCTCTGGAAGGGTCTAGAGCCTCCATTTTTGTGCTCTGTTCGAAGTCTCGTGGCCCTCTATCAGAATCCAGAGTTTCAAGAAGATCGGAGGGGGTCAAAATTTCGGCCAAAAAAAAATGACAGTGTTACCCCTTATGTTTTTTTTCAGATCCAAATTTTGACCTTCGATATCTCGGCTCTGGAAGGGTCTAGAGCCTCCATTTTTGCGCGCTGGTCGAAGTCTCGTGGCCCTCTGTCAGAATCTAGAGTTTCAAGAAGATCGGAGGGGGTCAAAATTTCAGCCAAAAAAAAAAATGACAGTGTTACCCCTTATGTTTTTTTTTCGGGTCCAAATTTTGACCTTCGATATCTCGGCTCTGGAAGCGTCTAGAGCCTCCATTTTTGCGCGCTGGTCGAAGTCTCGTGGCCCTCTGTCAGAATCCAGAGTTTCAAGAAGATCGGAGGGGGTCAAAATTTCAGCCAAAAAAAAAAAAAATGACAGTGTTACCCCTTATGTTTTTTTTTCGGGTCCAAATTTTGACCTTCGATATCTCGGCTCTGGAAGGGTCTAGAGCCTCCATTTTTGCGCGCTGGTCGAAGTCTCGTGGCCCTCTGTCAGAATCTAGAGTTTCAAGAAGATCGGAGGGGGTCAAAATTTTGGCCAAAAAAAAAAATGACAGTGTTACCCCTTATGTTTTTTTTTCAGGTCCAAATTTTGACCTTCGATATCTCGGCTCTGGAAGGGTCTAGAGCCTCCATTTTTGCGCGTTGGTCGAAGTCTCGTGGCCCCCTGTCAGAATCCAGAGTTTCAAGAAGATCGGAGGGGGTCAAAATTTTGGCCAAAAAAAAATGACAGTGTTACCCCTTATGTTTTTTTTTCAGGTCCAAATTTTGACCTTCGATATCTCGGCTCTGGAAGGGTCTAGAGCCTCCATTTTTGCGCGCTGGTCGAAGTCTCGAGGCCCTCTGTCAGAATCCAGAGTTTCAAGAAGATCGGAGGGGGTCAAAATTTTGGCCAAAAAAAAAAAAATGACAGTGTTACCCCTTATGTTTTTTTTTCAGGTCCAAATTTTGACCTTCGATATCTCGGCTCTGGAAGGGTCTAGAGCCTCCATTTTTGCGCTCTGGTCGAAGTCTCGTGGCCCTCTGTCAGAATCCAGAGTTTCAAGAAGATCGGAGGGGGTCAAAATTTCGGCCAAAAAAAAAATGACAGTGTTACCCCTTATGTTTTTTTTTCAGATCCAAATTTTGACCTTCGATATCTCGGCTCTGGAAGGGTCTAGAGCCTCCATTTTTGCGCGCTGGTCGAAGTCTCGTGGCCCTCTGTCAGAATCCAGAGTTTCAAGAAGATCGGAGGGGGTCAAAATTTCGGCCAAAAAAAAAAAATGACAGTGTTACCCCTTATGTTTTTTTTTCGGGTCCAAATTTTGACTTTCGATATCTTGGCTCTGGAAGGGTCTAGAGCCTCCATTTTTGCGCTGGGTCGAAGTCTCCTGGCCCCCTGTCAGAATCCAGAGTTTCAAGAAGATCAGAGGGGGTCAAAATTTTGGCCAAAAAAAAAATGACAGTGTTACCCCTTATGTTTTTTTCAGGTCCAAATTTTGACCTTCGGTATCTCGGCTCTGGAAGGGTCTAGAGCCTCCATTTTTGCGCGCTGGTCGAAGTCTCGTGGCCCCCTGTTAGAATCCAGAGTTTCAAGAAGATCGGAGGGGGTCAAAATTTTGGCCAAAAAAAAAAATGACAGTGTTACCCCTTATGTTTTTTTTTTCAGGTCCAAATTTTGACCTTCGATATCTCGGCTCTGGAAGGGTCTAGAGCCTCCATTTTGCGCTCTGGTCGAAGTCTCGTGGCCCTCTGTCAGAATCCAGAGTTTCAAGAAGATCGGAGGGGGTCAAACTTTCGTCCAAAAAAAAAATGACAGTGTTACCCCTTATGTTCTTTTTTCAGATCCAAATTTTGACCTTCGATATCTCCGCTGTGGAAGGGTCTAGAGCCTCCATTTTTGCGCGCTGGTCGAAGTCTCGTGGCCCTCTGTCAGAATCCAGAGTTTCAAGAAGATCGGAGGGGGTCAAAATTTCGGCCAAAAAAAAAAATGACAGTGTTACCCTTTATGTTTTTTTTTTCGGGTCCAAATTTTGACCTTCGATATCTCGGCTCTGGAAGGGTCTAGAGCCTCCATTTTTGCGCGCTGGTCGAAGTCTCGTGGCCCTCTGTCAGAATCTAGAGTTTCAAGAAGATCGGAGGGGGTCAAAATTTCAGCCAAAAAAAAAAATGACAGTGTTACCCCTTATGTTTTTTTTTCGGGTCCAAATTTTGACCTTCGATATCTCGGCTCTGGAAGGGTCTAGAGCCTCCATTTTTGCGCGCTGGTCGAAGTCTCGTGGCCCTCTGTCAGAATCCAGAGTTTCAAGAAGATCGGAGGGGGTCAAAATTTTGGCCAAAAAAAAAAAAAATGACAGTGTTACCCCTTATGTTTTTTTTTCAGGTCCAAATTTTGACCTTCGATATCTCGGCTCTGGAAGGGTCTAGAGCCTCCATTTTTGCGCGTTTGTCGAAGTCTCGTGGCCCCCTGTCAGAATCCAGAGTTTCAAGAAGATCGGAGGGGGTCAAAATTTCGGCCAAAAAAAAAAATAAATGACAGTGTTACCCCTTATGTTTTTTTTTCGGGTCCAAATTTTGACCTTCGATATCTCGGCTCTGGAAGGGTCTAGACCCTCCATTTTTGTGCGCTGGTCGAAGTCTCGTGGCCCTCTGTCAGAATCTAGAGTTTCAAGAAGATCGGAGGGGGTCAAAATTTCAGCCAAAAAAAAAAAAAAAAATGACAGTGTTACCCCTTATGGTTTTTTTTCAGGTCCAAATTTTGACCTTCGATATCTCGGCTCTGAAAGGGTCTAGAGCCTCCATTTTTGCGCGCTGGTCGAAGTCTCGTGGCCCTCTGTCAGAATCCAGAGTTTCAAGAAGATCGGAGGAGGTCAAAATTTCGGCCCCCAAAAAAAAATGACAGTGTTACCCCTTATGTTTTTTTTTCAGGTCCAAATTTTGACCTTCGATATCTCGGCTCTGGAAGGGTCTAGAGCCTCCATTTTTGCGCACTGGTCGAAGTCTCGTGGCCCTCTGTCAGAATCCAGAGTTTCAAGAAGATCGGAGGGGGTCAAAATTTCGGCCAAAAAAAAAAAAATGACAGTGTTACCCCTTATGTGTTTTTTTTCAGGTCCAAATTTTGACCTTCGATATCTCGGCTCTGGGAGGGTCTAGAGCCTTTATTTTTGCGCGCTGGTCGAAGTCTCGTGGCCCTCTGTCAGAATCTAGAGTTTCAAGAAGATCGGAGGGGGTCAAAATTTCGGCCAAAAAAAAAAATGACAGTGTTACCCCTTTTGTTTTTTTTCAGGTCCAAATTTTGACCTTCGATATCTCGGCTCTGGAAGGGTCTAGAGCCTCCATTTTTGCGCGCTGGTCGAAGTCTCGTGGCCCTCTGTCAGAATCCAGAGTTTCAAGAAGATCGGAGGGGGTCAAAATTTCGGCCAAAAAAAAAACAAAAATGACAGTGTTACCCCTTATGTTTTTTTTTCGGGTCCAAATTTTGACCTTCGATATCTTGGCTCTGGAAGGGTCTAGAGCCTCCATTTTTGCGCGCTGGTCGAAGTCTCGTGGCCCTCTGTCAGAATCCAGAGTTTCAAGAAGATCGGAGGGGGTCAAAATTTTGGCCAAAAAAAAAAAAAATGACAGTGTTACCCCTTATATTTTTTTTTTCAGGTCCAAATTTTGACCTTCGATATCTCGGCTCTGGAAGGGTCTAGAGCCTCCATTTTTGCACGTTGGTCGAAGTCTCGTGGCCCCCTGTCAGAATCCAGAGTTTCAAGAAGATCGGAGGGGGTCAAAATTTCGTCCAAAAAAAAAAAAATGACAGTGTTACCCTTTATGTTTTTTTTTCAGGTCCAAATTTTGACCTTCGATATCTCGGCTCTGGAAGGGTCTAGAGCCTCCATTTTTGCGCTCTCTTCGAAGTCTCGTGGCCCTCTGTCAGAATCCAGAGTTTCAAGAAGATCGGAGGGGGTCAAAATTTCGGCCAAAAAAAAATGACAGTGTTACCCCTTATGTTTTTTTTTTCAGATCCAAATTTTGACCTTCGATATCTCGGCTCTGGAAGGGTCTAGAGCCTCCATTTTTGCGCGCTGGTCGAAGTCTCGTGGCCCTCTGTCAGAATCCAGAGTTTCAAGAAGATCGGAGGGGGTCAAAATTTCGGCCAAATAAAAAAAATGACAGTGTTACCCCTTATGTTTTTTTTTCAGATCCAAATTTTGACCTTCGATATCTCGGCTCTGGAAGGGTCTAGAGCCTCCATTTTTGCGCGCTGGTCGAAGTCTCGTGGCCCTCTGTCAGAATCTAGAGTTTCAAGAAGATCGGAGGGGGTCAAAATTTCGGCCAAAAAAAAAAAAATTACAGTGTTACCCCTTATGTTTTTTTTTCAGGTCCAAATTTTGACCTTCGATATCTCGGCTCTGGAAGGGTCTAAAGCCTCCATTTTTGCGCGCTGGTCGAAGTCTCGAGGCCCTCTGTCAGAATCCAGAGTTTCAAGAAGATCGGAGGGGGTCAAAATTTCGGCTAAAAAAAAATGACAGTGTTACCCCTTATGTTTTTTTTTTTTCAGGTCCAAATTTTGACCTTCGATATCTCGGCTCTGGAAGGGTCTAGAGCCTCCATTTTTGCACGTTGGTCGAAGTCTCGTGGCCCCCTGTCAGAATCCAGAGTTTCAAGAAGATCGGAGGGGGTCAAAATTTCGGCCAAAAAAAAATGACAGTGTTACCCCTTATATATTTTTTTTCAGGTCCAAATTTTGACCTTCGATATCTCGGCTCTGGAAGGGTCTAGAGCCTCCATTTTTGCACGTTGGTCGAAGTCTCGTGGCCCCCTGTCAGAATCCAGAGTTTCAAGAAGATCGGAGGGGGTCAAAATTTCGTCCAAAAAAAAAAATGACAGTGTTACCCCTTATGTTTTTTTTTCAGGTCCAAATTTTGACCTTCGATATCTCGGCTCTGGAAGGGTCTAGAGCCTCCATTTTTGCGCTCTGTTCGAAGTCTCGTGGCCCTCTGTCAGAATCCAGAGTTTCAAGAAGATCGGAGGGGGTCAAAATTTCGGCCAAAAAAAAATGACAGTGTTACCCCTTATGTTTTTTTTTCAGATCCAAATTTTGACCTTCGATATCTCGGCTCTGGAAGGGTCTAGAGCCTCCATTTTTGCGCGCTGGTCGAAGTCTCGTGGCCCTCTGTCAGAATCCAGAGTTTCAAGAAGATCGGAGGGGGTCAAAATTTCGGCCAAATAAAAAAAATGACAGTGTTACCCCTTATGTTTTTTTTTCGGGTCCAAATTTTGACCTTCGATATCTCGGCTCTGGAAGGGTCTAGAGCCTACATTTTTGCGCGCTGGTCGAAGTCTCGTGGCCCTCTGTCAGAATCTAGAGTTTCAAGAAGATCGGAGGGGGTCAAAATTTCGGCCAAAAAAAAAAAAAAATTACAGTGTTACCCCTTATGTTTTTTTTTCAGGTCCAAATTTTGACCTTCGATATCTCGGCTCTGGAAGGGTCTAAAGCCTCCATTTTTGCGCGCTGGTCGAAGTCTCGAGGCCCTCTGTCAGAATCCAGAGTTTCAAGAAGATCGGAGGGGGTCAAAATTTCGGCTAAAAAAAAATGACAGTGTTACCCCTTATGTTTTTTTTTCAGGTTCAAATTTTGACCTTCGATATCTCGGCTCTGGAAGGGTCTAGAGCCTCCATTTTTGCGCGCTGGTCGAAGTCTTGTGGCCCTCTGTCAGAATCCAGAGTTTCAAGAAGATCGGAGGGGGTCAAAATTTTGGCCAAAAAAAAAAATGACAGTGTTACCCCTTATGTTTTTTTTTTCAGGTCCAAATTTTGACCTTCGATATCTCGGCTCTGGAAGGGTCTAGAGCCTCCATTGTTGCGCGTTGGTCGAAGTCTCGTGGCCCCCTGTCAGAATCCAGAGTTTCAAGAAGATCGGAGGGGGTCAAAATTTCGGCCAAAAAAAAAATGACAGTGTTACCCCTTATGTTTTTTTTTCCAGGTCCAAATTTTGACCTTCGATATCTCGGCTCTGGAAGGGTCTAGAGCCTCCATTTTTGCGCGCTGGTCGAAGTCTCGTGGCCCTCTGTCAGAATCCAGAGTTTCGAGAAGATCGGAGGGGGTCAAAATTTCGGCCAAAAAAAAAAAATGACTGTTACCCCTTATGTTTTTTTTTCAGGTACAAATTTTGACCTTCGATATCTCGGCTCTGGAAGGGTCTAGAGCCTCCATTTTTGCGCGCTGGTCGAAGTCTCGTGGCCCTCTGTCAGAATCCAGAGTTTCAAGAAGATCGGAGGGGGTCAAAATTTTGGCCAAAAAAAAAAAAATGAGTGTTACCCCTTATGTTTTTTTTTCAGGTCCAAATTTTGACCTTGGATATCTCGGCTCTGGAAGGGTCTAGAGCCTCCATTTTTACGCGTTGGTCGAAGTCTCGTGGCCCCCTGTCAGAATCCAGAGTTTCAAGAAGATCGGAGGGGGTCAAAATTTCGGCCAAAAAAAAAAAAAAATGACAGTGTTACCCCTTATGTTTTTTTTCAGGTCCAAATTTTGGCCTTCAATATCTCGGCTCTGGAAGGGTCTAGAGCCTCCATTTTTGCGCTCTGGTCGAAGTCTCGTGGCCCTCTGTCAGAATCCAGAGTTTCAAGAAGATCGGAGGGGGTCAAAATTTCGGCCAAAAAAAAAATGACAGTGTTACCCCTTATGTGTTTTTTTTCAGGTCCAAATTTTGATCTTCGATATCTCGGCTATGGAAGGGTCTAGAGCCTCCATTTTTGCGCTGGGTCGAAGTCTCCTGGCCCCCTGTCAGAATCCAGAGTTTCAAGAAGATCGGAGGGGGTCAAAATTTTGGCCAAAAAAAAAATGACAGTGTTACCCCTTATGTTTTTTTCAGGTACAAATTTTGACCTTCGGTATCTCGGCTCTGGAAGGGTCTAGAGCCTCCATTTTTGCGCGCTGGTCGAAGTCTCGTGGCCCCCTGTTAGAATCCAGAGTTTCAAGAAGATCGGAGGGGGTCAAAATTTTGGCCAAAAAAAAAAAAATGACAGTGTTACCCCTTATGTTTTTTTTTCAGGTCCAAATTTTGACCTTCGATATCTCGGCTCTGGAAGGGTCTAGAGCCTCCATTTTGCGCTCTGGTCGAAGTCTCATGGCCCTCTGTCAGAATCCAGAGTTTCAAGAAGATCGGAGGGGGTCAAACTTTCGTCCAAAAAAAAAATGACAGTGTTACCCCTTATGTTCTTTTTTCAGATCCAAATTTTGACCTTCGATATCTCCGCTGTGGAAGGGTCTAGAGCCTCCATTTTTGCGCGCTGGTCGAAGTCTCGTGGCCCTCTGTCAGAATCCAGAGTTTCAAGAAGATCGGAGGGGGTCAAAATTTCGGCCAAAAAAAAAAATGACAGTGTTACCCTTTATGTTTTTTTTTTCGGGTCCAAATTTTGACCTTCGATATCTCGGCTCTGGAAGGGTCTAGAGCCTCCATTTTTGCGCGCTGGTCGAAGTCTCGTGGCCCTCTGTCAGAATCTAGAGTTTCAAGAAGATCGGAGGGGGTCAAAATTTCAGCCAAAAAAAAAAAAATGACAGTGTTACCCCTTATGTTTTTTTTTCGGGTCCAAATTTTGACCTTCGATATCTCGGCTCTGGAAGGGTCTAGAGCCTCCATTTTTCCGCGCTGGTCGAAGTCTCGTGGCCCTCTGTCAGAATCCAGAGTTTCAAGAAGATCGGAGGGGGTCAAAATTTTGGCCAAAAAAAAAAAAAAATGACTGTGTTACCCCTTATGTTTTTTTTTCAGGTCTAAATTTTGACCTTCGATATCTCGGCTCTGGAAGGGTCTAGAGCCTCCATTTTTGCGCGTTGGTCGAAGTCTCGTGGCCCCCTGTCAGAATCCAGAGTTTCAAGAAGATCGGAGGGGGTCAAAATTTCGGCCAAAAAAAAAATAAATGACAGTGTTACCCCTTATGTTTTTTTTTCGGGTCCAAATTTTGACCTTCGATATCTCGGCTCTGGAAGGGTCTAGACCCTCCATTTTTGTGCGCTGGTCGAAGTCTCGTGGCCCTCTGTCAGAATCTAGAGTTTCAAGAAGATCGGAGGGGGTCAAAATTTCAGCCAAAAAAAAAAAAAAATGACAGTGTTACCCCTTATGTTTTTTTTTCAGGTCCAAATTTTGACCTTCGATATCTCGGCTCTGGAAGGGTCTAGAGCCTCCATTTTTGCGCGCTGGTCGAAGTCTCGTGGCCCTCTGTCAGAATCCAGAGTTTCAAGAAGATCGGAGGAGGTCAAAATTTCGGCCCAAAAAAAAAAATGACAGTGTTACCCCTTATGTTTTTTTTTCAGGTCCAAATTTTGACCTTCGATATCTCGGCTCTGGAAGGGTCTAGAGCCTCCATTTTTGCGCGCTGGTCGAAGTCTCGTGGCCCTCTGTCAGAATCCAGAGTTTCAAGAAGATCGGAGGGGGTCAAAATTTCGGCCAAAAAAAAAAAAAAATGACAGTGTTACCCCTTATGTGTTTTTTTTCAGGTCCAAATTTTGACCTTCGATATCTCGGCTCTGGAAGGGTCTAGAGCCTCCATTTTTGCGCGCTGGTCGAAGTCTCGTGGCCCTCTGTCAGAATCCAGAGTTTCAAGAAGATCGGAGGGGGTCAAAATTTTGGCCAAAAAAAAAAAAAAATGACAGTGTTACCCCTTATATTTTTTTTTCAGGTCCAAATTTTGACCTTCGATATCTCGGCTCTGGAAGGGTCTAGAGCCTCCATTTTTGCACGTTGGTCGAAGTCTCGTGGCCCCCCGTCAGAATCCAGAGTTTCAAGAAGATCGGAGGGGGTCAAAATTTTGTCCAAAAAAAAAATGACAGTGTTACCCCTTATGTTTTTTTTTCAGGTCCAAATTTTGACCTTCGATATCTCGGCTCTGGAAGGGTCTAGAGCCTCCATTTTTGCGCTCTGTTCGAAGTCTCGTGGCCCTCTGTCAGAATCCAGAGTTTCAAGAAGATCGGAGGGGGTCAAAATTTCGGCCAAAAAAAAATGACAGTGTTACCCCTTATGTTTTTTTTTCAGATCCAAATTTTGACCTTCGATATCTCGGCTCTGGAAGGGTCTAGAGCCTCCATTTTTGCGCGCTGGTCGAAGTCTCGTGGCCCTTTGTCAGAATCTAGAGTTTCAAGAAGATCTGAGGGGGTCAAAATTTCGGCCAAAAAAAAAAAAAATTACAGTGTTACCCCTTATGTTTTTTTTCAGGTCCAAATTTTGACCTTCGATATCTCGGCTCTGGAAGGGTCTAGAGCCTCCATTTTTGCGCGCTGGTCGAAGTCTCGAGGCCCTCTGTCAGAATCCAGAGTTTCAAGAAGATCGGAGGGGGTCAAAATTTCGGCTAAAAAAAAATGACAGTGTTACCCCTTATGTTTTTTTTTCAGGTTCAAATTTTGACCTTCGATATCTCGGCTCTGGAAGGGTCTAGAGCCTCCATTTTTGCGCGCTGGTCGAAGTCTTGTGGCCCTCTGTCAGAATCCAGAGTTTCAAGAAGATCGGAGGGGGTCAAAATTTTGGCCAAAAAAAAAAATGACAGTGTTACCCCTTATGTTTTTTTTTTTCAGGTCCAAATTTTGACCTTCGATATCTCGGCTCTGGAAGGGTCTAGAGCCTCCATTTTTGCGCGTTGGTCGAAGTCTCGTGGCCCCCTGTCAGAATCCAGAGTTTCAAGAAGATCGGAGGGGGTCAAAATTTCGGCCAAAAAAAAAATGACAGTGTTACCCCTTATGTTTTTTTTTTCAGGTCCAAATTTTGACCTTCGATATCTCGGCTCTGGAAGGGTCTAGAGCCTCCATTTTTGCGCGCTGGTCGAAGTCTCGTGGCCCTCTGTCAGAATCCAGAGTTTCAAGAAGATCGGAGGGGGTCAAAATTTCGGCCCAAAAAAAAAATGACTGTTACCCCTTATGTTTTTTTTTCAGGTACAAATTTTGACCTTCGATATCTCGGCTCTGGAAGGGTCTAGAGCCTCCATTTTTGCGCGCTGGTCGAAGTCTCGTGGCCCTCTGTCAGAATCCAGAGTTTCAAGAAGATCGGAGGGGGTCAAAATTTTGGCCAAAAAAAAAAATGACAGTGTTACCCCTTATGTTTTTTTTTTCAGGTCCAAATTTTGACCTTGGATATCTCGGCTCTGGAAGGGTCTAGAGCCTCCATTTTTACGCGTTGGTCGAAGTCTCGTGGCCCCCTGTCAGAATCCAGAGTTTCAAGAAGATCGGAGGGGGTCAAAATTTCGGCCAAAAAAAAAAAAATGACAGTGTTACCCCTTTTGTTTTTTTTCAGGTCCAAATTTTGGCCTTCAATATCTCGGCTCTGGAAGGGTCTAGAGCCTCCATTTTTGCGCTCTGGTCGAAGTCTCGTGGCCCTCTGTCAGAATCCAGAGTTTCAAGAAGATCGGAGGGGGTCAACATTTCGGCCAAAAAAAAAAATGACAGTGTTACCCCTTATGTTTTTTTTTCAGGTCCAAATTTTGACCTTCGATATCTCGGCTCTGGAAGGGTCTAGAGCCCCCATTTTTGCGCGCTGGTCGAAG
The DNA here is from genome assembly GCA_038021265.1 of Cyprinella venusta. NCBI lineage: Eukaryota > Metazoa > Chordata > Actinopteri > Cypriniformes > Leuciscidae > Cyprinella > Cyprinella venusta. The sequence goes on along the minus strand of CM075878.1, from coordinate 25,063,146 downwards.
TCTCGTGGCCCTCTGTCAGTATCCAGAGTTTCAAGAAGATCGGAGGGGGTCAAAATTTCGGCCAAAAAAAAAAAATGACAGTGTTACCCCTTATGTTTTTTTTTTCAGGTCCAAATTTTGACCTTCGATATCTCGGCTCTGGAAGGGTCTAGAGCCTCCATTTTTGCGCGCTGGTCGAAGTATCGTGGCCCTCTGTCAGAATCCAGAGTTTCAAGAAGATCGGAGGGGGTCAAAATTTTGGTCAAAAAAAAAATGACAGTGTTACCCCTTATGTTTTTTTTTCAGGTCCAAATTTTGACCTTCGATATCTCGGCTCTGGAAGGGTCTAGAGCCTCCATTTTTGCGCGTTGGTCGAAGTCTCGTGGCCCCCTGTCAGAATCCAGAGTTTCAAGAAGATCGGAGGGGGTCAAAATTTCGGCCAAAAAAAAATGACAGTGTTACCCCTTATGTTTTTTTTTCAGGTCCAAATTTTGACTTTCGATATCTCGGCTCTGGAAGGGTCTAGAGCCTCCATTTTTGCGCGCTGGTCGAAGTCTCGTGGCCCTCTGTCAGAAACCAGAGTTTCAAGAAGATCGGAGGGGGTCAAAATTTTGGCCAAAAAAAAAATGACAGTGTTACCCCTTATGTTTTTTTTTCAGGTCCAAATTTTGACCTTCGATATCTCGGCTCTGGAAGGGTCTAGAGCCTCCATTTTTGCGCGCTGGTCGAAGTCTCGTGGCCCTCTGTCAGAATCCAGAGTTTCAACAAGATCGGAGGGGGTCAAAATTTCGGCCAAAAAAAAATGACAGTGTTACCCCTTATGTTTTTTTTTTCAGGTCCAAATTTTGACCTTCGATATCTCGGCTCTGGAAGGGTCTAGAGCCTCCATTTTTGCACGCTGGTCGAAGTCTCGTGGCCCTCTGTCAGAATCCAGAGTTTCAAGAAGATCGGAGGGGGTCAAAATTTCGGCCAAAAAAAAAAATGACAGTGTTACCCCTTATGTTTTTTTTTCAGGTCCAAATTTTGACCTTCGATATCTCGGCTCTGGAAAGGTCTAGAGCCTCCATTTTTGCGGGCTGGTCGAAGTCTCGTGGCCCTCTGTCAGAATCCAGAGTTTCAAGAAGATCGGAGGGGGTCAAAATTTCGGCCAAAAAAAAAAATGACAGTGTTACCCCTTATGTTTTTTTTTCAGGTCCAAATTTTGACCTTCAATATCTCGGCTCTGGAAGGGTCTAGAGCCTCCATTTTTGCGCGCTGGTCGAAGTCTCGTGGCCCTCTGTCAGAATCCAGAGTTTCAAGAAGATCGGAGGGGTTCAAAATTTCGGCCAAAAAAAAAATGACAGTGTTACCCCTTATGTTTTTTTTCAGGTCCAAATTTTGACCTTCGATATCTCGGCTCTGGAAGGGTCTAGAGCCTCCATTTTTGCGCTCTGGTCGAAGTCTCGTGGCCCTCTGTCAGAATCCAGAGTTTCAAGAAGATCGGAGGGGGTCAAAATTTCGGCCAAAAAAAATGACAGTGTTACCCCTTATGTTTTTTTTTCCAGGTCCAAGTTTTGACCTTCGATATCTCGGCTCTGGAAGGGTCTAGAGCCTCCATTTTTGCGCGCTGGTCGAAGTCTCGTGGCCATCTGTCAGAATCCAGAGTTTCAAGAAGATCGGAGGGGGTCAAAATTTCGGCCAAAAAAAAAATGACAGTGTTACCCCTTATGTTTTTTTTTCAGGTCCAAATTTTGACCTTCGATATCTCGGCTCTGGAAGGGTCTAGAGCCTCCATTTTTGCGCGCTGGTCGAAGTCTCGTGTCCCTCTGTCAGAATCCAGAGTTTCAAGAAGATCGGAGGGGGTCAAAATTTCGGCCAAAAAAAAAAAAATGACAGTGTTACCCCTTATGTTTTTTTTCAGGTCCAAATTTTGACCTTCGATATCTCGGCTCTAGAAGGGTCTAGAGCCTCCATTTTTGCACGCTGGTCGAAGTCTCGTGGCCCCCTGTTAGAATCCAGAGTTTCAAGAAGATCGGAGGGGGTCAAAATTTCGGCTAAAAAATGACAGTGTTACCCCTTATGTTTTTTTTTCAGGTCCAAATTTTGACCTTCGATATCTCGGCTCTGGAAGGGTCTAGAGCCTCCATTTTTGCGCGTTGGTCGAAGTCTCGTGGCCCCCTGTCAGAATCCAGAGTTTCAAGAAGATCGGAGGGGGTCAAAATTTCGGCCAAAAAAAAAATCTCAGATCTTCTTGAAACTCTAGATTCTGACAGAGGGCCACGAGACTTCGACCAGCGCGCAAAAATGGAGGCTCTAGACCCTTCCAGAGCCGAGATATCGAAGGTAAAAATTTAGACCCCAAAAAAAAAACCATAAGGGGTAACACTGTCATTTTTTTTTTTGGCTGAAATTTTGACCCCCTCCGATCTTCTTGAAACTCTGGAATCTGACAGAGGGCCACGAGACTTCGACCAGCGCGCAAAAATGGAGGCTCTAGACCCTTCCAGAGCCGAGATATCGAAGGTCAAAATTTGGACCTGAAAAAAAAAAAACATAAGGGGTAACACTGTCATTTTTTTTTTGGCCGAAATTTTGACCCCCTCCGATCTTCTTGAAACTCTGGATTCTGACCGAGGGCCACGAGACTTCGACCAGCGCGCAAAAATGGAGGCTCTAGACCCTTCCAGAGCCGAGATATCAAAGGTCAAAATTTGGACCTGAAAAAAAAACATAAGGGGTAACACTGTCATTTTTTTTTTTTGGCTGAAATTTTGACCCCCTCCGATCTTCTTGAAACTCTGGATTCTGACAGAGGGCCACGAGACTTCGACCAGCGCGCAAAAATGGAGGCTCTAGACCCTTCCAGAGCCGAGATATCGAAGGTCAAAATTTGGACCCGAAAAAAAAACATAAGGGGTAACACTGTCATTTTTTTTGGCCGAAATTTTGACCCTCTCCGATCTTCTTGAAACTCTGGATTCTGACAGGGGGCCACGAGACTTCGACCAACGCGCAAAAATGGAGGCTCTAGACCCTTCCAGAGCCGAGATATCGATGGTCAAAATTTGGACCTGAAAAAAAAACATAAGGGGTAACACTGTCATTTTTTTTTTGGGCCAAAATTTTGACCCCCTCCGATCTTCTTGAAACTCTGGATTCTGACAGAGGGCCACGAGACTTCGACCAGCGCGCAAAAATGGAGGCTCTAGACCCTTGCAGAGCCGAGATATCGAAGGTCAAAATTTGGACCTGAAAAAAAACACATAAGGGGTAACACTGTCATTTTTTTTTTGGCCGAAATTTTGACCCCCTCCGATCTTCTTGAAACTCTGGATTCTGACAGAGGGCCACGAGACTTCGACCAGCGCGCAAAAATGGAGGCTCTAGACCCTTCCAGAGCCGAGATATCGAAGGTCAAAATTTGGACCCGAAAAAAAAAACATAAGGGGTAACACTGTCATTTTTTTTTTTGCTGAAACTTTGACCCCCTCCGATCTTCTTGAAACTCTGGATTCTGACAGAGGGCCACGAGACTTCGACCAGCGCGCAAAAATGGAGGCTCTAGACCCTTCCAGAGCCGAGATATCGAAGGTCAAAATTTGGACCTGAAAAAAAAAACATAAGAGGTAACACTGTCATTTTTTTTTTGGCCGAAATTTTGACCCCCTCCGATCTTCTTGAAACTCTGGATTCTGACAGAGGGTTACGAGACTTCGACCAGCGCGCAAAAATGGAGGCTCTAGACCCTTCCAGAGCCAAGATATCGAAGGTCAAAATTTGGACCCGAAAAAAAAACATAAGGGGTAACACTGTCATTTTTTTTTTTGGCCGAAATTTTGACCCCCTCCGATCTTCTTGAAACTCTGGATTCTGACAGAGGGCCACGAGACTTCGACCAGCGCGCAAAAATGGAGGCTTTAGACCCTTCCAGAGCCGAGATATCGAAGGTCAAAATTTGGACCTGAAAAAAAAACATAAGGGGTAACACTGTCATTTTTTTTTTTGGCCGAAATTTTGACCCCCTCCGATCTTCTTGAAACTCTGGATTCTGACAGAGGGCCACGAGACTTCGACCAGCGCGCAAAAATGGAGGCTCTAGACCCTTCCAGAGCCGAGATATCGGAGGTCAAAATTTGGACCTGAAAAAAAAAACATAAGGGGTAACACTGTCATTTTTTTTTTTGGCCGAAATTTTGACCCCCTCCGATCTTCTTGAAACTCTGGATTCTGACAGAGGGCCACGAGACTTCGACCAGCGCGCAAAAATGGAGGCTCTAGACCCTTCCAGAGCCGAGATATCGAAGGTCAAAATTTGGACCTGAAAAAAAACACATAAGGGGTAACACTGTCATTTTTTTTTTTTGGCCAAAATTTTGACCCCCTCCGATCTTCTTGAAACTCTGGATTCTGACAGAGGGCCACGAGACTTCGACCAACGCACAAAAATGGAGGCTCTAGACCCTTCCAGAGCCGAGATATCGAAGGTCAAAATTTGGACCTGAAAAAAAAACATAAGGGGTAACACTGTCATTTTTTTTTTTTGGCCAAAATTTTGACCCCCTCCGATCTTCTTGAAACTCTGGATTCTGACAGAGGGCCACGAGACTTCGACCAGCGCGCAAAAATGGAGGCTCTAGACCCTTCCAGAGCCGAGATATCAGACGTCAAAGTTTTGACCTGAAAAAAAAACATAAGGGGTAACACTGTCGTTTTTGGCCGAAATTTTGACCCCCTCCGATCTTCTTGAAACTCTGGATTCTGACAGAGGGCCACGAGACTTCGACCAGCGCGCATAAATGGAGGCTCTAGACCCTTCCAGAGCCAAGATATCGGATGTCAAAGTTTTGACCTGAAAAAAAAACATAAGGGGTAACACTGTCGTTTTTGGCCGAAATTTTGACCCCCTCCGATCTTCTTGAAACTCTGGATTCTGACAGAGGGCCACGAGACTTCGACCAGCGCGCAAAAATGGAGGCTCTAGACCCATCAAGAGCCGAGATATCGGATGTCAAAATTTTGACCTGAAAAAAAAACATAAGGGGTAACACTGTCGTTTTTGGCCGAAATTTTGACCCCCTCCGATCTTCTTGAAACTCTGGATTCTGACAGAGGGCCACGAGACTTCGACCAGCGCGCAAAAATGGAGGCTCTAGACCCTTCCAGAGCCGAGATATCGGATGTCAAAGTTTTGACCTGAAAAAAAAAACATAAGGGGTAACACTGTCGTTTTTGGCCAAAATTTTGACCCCCTCCGATCTTCTTGAAACTCTGGATTCTGACAGAGGGCCACGAGACTTCTACCAGCGCGCAAAAATGGAGGCTCTAGACCCTTCCAGAGCCGAGATATTGGATGTCAAAGTTTTGACCTGAAAAAAAAAACATAAGGGGTAACACTGTCGTTTTTGGCCGAAATTTTGACCCCCTCCGATCTTCTTGAAACTCTGGATTCTGACAGAGGGCCACGAGACTTCGACCAGCGCGCAAAAATGGAGGCTCTAGACCCTTCCAGAGCCGAGATATCGGATGTCAAAGTTTTGACCTGAAAAAAAAAACATAAGGGGTAACACTGTCGTTTTTGGCCGAAATTTTGACCCCCTCCGATCTTCTTGAAACTCTGGATTCTGACAGAGGGCCACGAGACTTCGACCAGCGCGCAAAAATGGAGGCTCTAGACCCTTCCAGAGCCGAGATATCGGATGTCAAAGTTTTGACCTGAAAAAAAACATAAGGGGTAACACTGTCGTTTTTGGCCGAAATTTTGACCCCCTCCGATCTTCTTGAAACTCTGGATTCTAACAGAGGGCCACGAGACTTCGACCATCGCGCAAAAATGGAGGCTCTAGACCCTTCCAGAGCCGAGATATCGGATGTCAAAGTTTTGACCTGAAAAAAAAACATAAGGGGTAACACTGTCGTTTTTGGCCGAAATTTTGACCCCCTCCGATCTTCTTGAAACTCTGGATTCTGACAGAGGGCCACGAGACTTCGACCAGCGCGCAAAAATGGAGGCTCTAGACCCATCCAGAGCCGAGATATCGGATGTCAAAATTTTGACCTGAAAAAAACATAAGGGGTAACACTGTCGTTTTTGGCCGAAATTTTGACCCCCTCCGATCTTCTTGAAACTCTGGATTCTGACAGAGGGCCACGAGACTTCGACCAGCGCGCAAAAATGGAGGCTCTAGACCCTTCCAGAGCCGAGATATTGGATGTCAAAGTTTTGACCTGAAAAAAAAAAACATAAGGGGTAACACTGTCGTTTTTGGCCGAAATTTTGACCCCCTCCGATCTTCTTGAAACTCTGGATTCTGACAGAGGGCCACGAGACTTCGACCAGCGCGCAAAAATGGAGGCTCTAGACCCTTCCAGAGCCGAGATATCGGATGTCAAAGTTTTGACCTGAAAAAAAAACATAAGGGGTAACACTGTCGTTTTTGGCCGAAATTTTGACCCCCTCCGATCTTCTTGAAACTCTGGATTCTGACAGAGGGCCACGAGACTTCGACCAGCGCGCAAAAATGGAGGCTCTAGACCCATCCAGAGCCGAGATATCGGATGTCAAAGTTTTGACCTGAAAAAAAAACATAAGGGGTAACACTGTCGTTTTTGGCCGAAATTTTGACCCCCTCCGATCTTCTTGAAACTCTGGATTCTGACAGAGGGCCACGAGACTTCGACCAGCACGCAAAAATGGAGGCTCTAGACCCATCCAGAGCCGAGATATCGGATGTCAAAATTTTGACCTGAAAAAAAAACATAAGGGGTAACACTGTCGTTTTTGGCCGAAATTTTGACCCCCTCCGATCTTCTTGAAACTCTGGATTCTGACAGAGGGCCACGAGACTTCGACCAGCGCGCAAAAATGGAGGCTCTAGACCCTTCCAGAGCCGAGATATCGGATGTCAAAGTTTTGACCTGAAAAAAAAAAACATAAGGGGTAACACTGTCGTTTTTGGCCGAAATTTTGACCCCCTCCGATCTTCTTGAAACTCTGGATTCTGACAGAGGGCCACGAGACTTCGACCAGCGCGCAAAAATGGAGGCTCTAGACCCATCCAGAGCCGAGATATCGGATGTCAAAATTTTGACCTGAAAAAAAAAAACATAAGGGGTAACACTGTCGTTTTTGGCCGAAATTTTGACCCCCTCCGATCTTCTTGAAACTCTGGATTCTGACAGAGGGCCATGAGACTTCGACCAGCGCGCAAAAATGGAGGCTCTAGACCCTTCCAGAGCCGAGATATCAGACGTCAAAGTTTTGACCTGAAAAAAAAAACATAAGGGGTAACACTGTCGTTTTTGGCCGAAATTTTGACCCCCTCCGATCTTCTTGAAACTCTGGATTCTGACAGAGGGCCACGAGACTTCGACCAGCGCGCATAAATGGAGGCTCTAGACCCTTCCAGAGCCAAGATATCGGATGTCAAAGTTTTGACCTGAAAAAAAAAACATAAGGGGTAACACTGTCGTTTTTGGCCAAAATTTTGACCCCCTCCGATCTTCTTGAAACTCTGGATTCTGACAGAGGGCCACGAGACTTCGACCAGCGCGCAAAAATGGAGGCTCTAGACCCTTCCAGAGCCGAGATATCGGATGTCAAAGTTTTGACCTGAAAAAAAAACATAAGGGGTAACACTGTCGTTTTTGGCCGAAATTTTGACCCCCTCCGATCTTCTTGAAACTCTGGATTCTTACAGAGGGCCACGAGACTTCGACCATCGCGCAAAAATGGAGGCTCTAGACCCTTCCAGAGCCGAGATATCGGATGTCAAAGTTTTGACCTGAAAAAAAAAACATAAGGGGTAACACTGTCGTTTTTGGCCGAAATTTTGACCCCCTCCGATCTTCTTGAAACTCTGGATTCTGACAGAGGGCCACGAGACTTCGACCAACGCGCAAAAATGGAGGCTCTAGACCCTTCCAGAGCCGAGATATCGAAGGTCAAAATTTGGACCTGAAAAAAAAAACATAAGGGGTAACACTGTCATTTTTTTTTTTTGCCGAAATTTTGACCCCCTCCGATCTTCTTGAAACTCTGGATTCTGACAGAGGGCCACGAGACTTCGACCAACGCGCAAAAATGGAGGCTCTAGACCCTTCCAGAGCCGAGATACCGAAGGTCAAAATTTGGACCTGAAAAAAAAAACATAAGGGGTAACACTGTCATTTTTTTTTTGGCCAAAATTTTGACCCCCTCCGATCTTCTTGAAACTCTGGATTCTGACAGAGGGCCACGAGACTTCGACCAGCGCGCAAAAATGGAGGCTCTAGACCCTTCCAGAGCCGAGATATCAGACGTCAAAGTTTTGACCTGAAAAAAAAACATAAGGGGTAACACTGTCGTTTTTGGCCGAAATTTTGACCCCCTCCGATCTTCTTGAAACTCTGGATTCTGACAGAGGGCCACGAGACTTCGACCAGCGCGCATAAATGGAGGCTCTAGACCCTTCCAGAGCCAAGATATCGGATGTCAAAGTTTTGACATGAAAAAAAAAAACATAAGGGGTAACACTGTCGTTTTTGGCCGAAATTTTGACCCCCTCCGATCTTCTTGAAACTCTGGATTCTGACAGAGGGCCACGAGACTTCGACCAGCGCGCAAAAATGGAGGCTCTAGACCCTTCCAGAGCCGAGATATCGGATGTCAAAGTTTTGACCTGAAAAAAAAACATAAGGGGTAACACTGTCATTTTTGGCCGAAATTTTGACCCCCTCCGATCTTCTTGAAACTCTGGATTCTGACAGAGGGCCACGAGACTTCTACCAGCGCGCAAAAATGGAGGCTCTAGACCCATCCAGAGCCGAGATATCGGATGTCAAAATTTTGACCTGAAAAAAAAACATAAGGGGTAACACTGTCGTTTTTGGCCGAAATTTTGACCCCCTCCGATCTTCTTGAAACTCTGGATTCTGACAGAGGGCCACGAGACTTCGACCAGCGCGCAAAAATGGAGGCTCTAGACCCTTCCAGAGCCGAGATATCGGATGTCAAAGTTTTGACCTGAAAAAAAAACATAAGGGGTAACACTGTCGTTTTTGGCCGAAATTTTGACCCCCTCCGATCTTCTTGAAACTCTGGATTCTGACAGAGGGCCACGAGACTTCTACCAGCGCGCAAAAATGGAGGCTCTAGACCCTTCCAGAGCCGAGATATTGGATGTCAAAGTTTTGACCTGAAAAAAAAACATAAGGGGTAACACTGTCGTTTTTGGCCGAAATTTTGACCCCCTCCGATCTTCTTGAAACTCTGGATTCTGACAGAGGGCCACGAGACTTCGACCAGCGCGCAAAAATGGAGGCTCTAGACCCTTCCAGAGCCGAGATATCGGATGTCAAAGTTTTGACCTGAAAAAAAAAAACATAAGGGGTAACACTGTCGTTTTTGGCCGAAATTTTGACCCCCTCCGATCTTCTTGAAACTCTGGATTCTGACAGAGGGCCACGAGACTTCGACCAGCGCGCAAAAATGGAGGCTCTAGACCCTTCCAGAGCCGAGATATCGGATGTCAAAGTTTTGACCTGAAAAAAAAACATAAGGGGTAACACTGTCGTTTTTGGCCGAAATTTTGACCCCCTCCGATCTTCTTGAAACTCTGGATTCTGACAGAGGGCCACGAGACTTCGACCAGCGCGCAAAAATGGAGACTCTAGACCCTTCCAGAGCCGAGATATCGGATGTCAAAGTTTTGACCTGAAAAAAAAACATAAGGGGTAACACTGTCGTTTTTGGCCAAAATTTTGACCCCCTCCGATCTTCTTGAAACTCTGGATTCTGACAGAGGGCCACGAGACTTCGACCAGCGCGCAAAAATGGAGGCTCTAGACCCTTCCAGAGCCGAGATATCGGATGTCAAAGTTTTGACCTGAAAAAAAAAAACATAAGGGGTAACACTGTCGTTTTTGGCCGAAATTTTGACCCCCTCCGATCTTCTTGAAACTCTGGATTCTAACAGAGGGCCACGAGACTTCGACCATCGCGCAAAAATGGAGGCTCTAGACCCTTCCAGAGCCGAGATATCGGATGTCAAAGTTTTGACCTGAAAAAAAAACATAAGGGGTAACACTGTCGTTTTTGGCCGAAATTTTGACCCCCTCCGATCTTCTTGAAACTCTGGATTCTGACAGAGGGCCACGAGACTTCGACCAGCGCGCAAAAATGGAGGCTCTAGACCCATCCAGAGCCGAGATATCGGATGTCAAAATTTTGACCTGAAAAAAAAACATAAGGGGTAACACTGTCGTTTTTGGCCGAAATTTTGACCCCCTCCGATCTTCTTGAAACTCTGGATTCTGACAGAGGGCCACGAGACTTCGACCAGCGCGCAAAAATGGAGGCTCTAGACCCATCCAGAGCCGAGATATCGGATGTCAAAGTTTTGACCTTAAAAAAAAACATAAGGGGTAACACTGTTGTTTTTGGCCGAAATTTTGACCCCCTCCGATCTTCTTGAAACTCTGGATTCTGACAGAGGGCCACGAGACTTCGACCAGCACGCAAAAATGGAGGCTCTAGACCCATCCAGAGCCGAGATATCGGATGTCAAAATTTTGACCTGAAAAAAAAACATAAGGGGTAACACTGTCGTTTTTGGCCGAAATTTTGACACCCTCCGATCTTCTTGAAACTCTGGATTCTGACAGAGGGCCACGACACTTCGACCAGCGCGCAAAAATGGAGGCTCTAGACCCATCCAGAGCCGAGATATCGGATGTCAAAATTTTGACCTGAAAAAAAAAACATAAGGGGTAACACTGTCGTTTTTGGCCGAAATTTTGACCCCCTCCGATCTTCTTGAAACTCTGGATTCTGACAGAGGGCCATGAGACTTCGACCAGCGCGCAAAAATGGAGGCTCTAGACCCTTCCAGAGCCGAGATATCAGACGTCAAAGTTTTGACCTAAAAAAAAACATAATGGGTAACACTGTCGTTTTTGGCCGAAATTTTGACCCCCTCCGATCTTCTTGAAACTCTGGATTCTGACAGAGGGCCACGAGACTTCGACCAGCGCGCAAAAATGGAGGCTCTAGACCCTTCCAGAGCCAAGATATCGGATGTCAAAGTTTTGACCTGAAAAAAAAAACATAAGGGGTAACACTGTCGTTTTTGGCCAAAATTTTGACCCCCTCCGATCTTCTTGAAACTCTGGATTCTGACAGAGGGCCACGAGACTTCGACCAGCGCGCAAAAATGGAGGCTCTAGACCCTTCCAGAGCCGAGATATCGGATGTCAAAGTTTTGACCTGAAAAAAAAACATAAGGGGTAACACTGTCGTTTTTGGCCGAAATTTTGACCCCCTCCGATCTTCTTGAAACTCTGGATTCTGACAGAGGGCCACGAGACTTCGACCATCGCGCAAAAATGGAGGCTCTAGACCCTTCCAGAGCCGAGATATCGGATGTCAAAGTTTTGACCTGAAAAAAAAAACATAAGGGGTAACACTGTCGTTTTTGGCCGAAATTTTGACCCCCTCCGATCTTCTTGAAACTCTGGATTCTGACAGAGGGCCACGAGACTTCGACCAACGCGCAAAAATGGAGGCTCTAGACCCTTCCAGAGCCGAGATATCGAAGTTCAAAATTTGGACCTGAAAAAAAAACATAAGGGGTAACACTGTCATTTTTTTTTTTTGCCGAAATTTTGACCCCCTCCGATCTTCTTGAAACTCTGGATTCTGACAGAGGGCCACGAGACTTCGACCAACGCGCAAAAATGGAGGCTCTAGACCCTTCCAGAGCCGAGATATCGAAGGTCAAAATTTGGACCTGAAAAAAAAAAACATAAGGGGTAACACTGTCATTTTTTTTTTTGGCCAAAATTTTGACCCCCTCCGATCTTCTTGAAACTCTGGATTCTGACAGAGGGCCACGAGACTTCGACCAGCGCGCAAAAATGGAGGCTCTAGACCCTTCCAGAGCCGAGATATCAGACGTCAAAGTTTTGACCTGAAAAAAAAACATAAGGGGTAACACTGTCGTTTTTGGCCGAAATTTTGACCCCCTCCGATCTTCTTGAAACTCTGGATTCTGACAGAGGGCCACGAGACTTCGACCAGCGCGCATAAATGGAGGCTCTAGACCCTTCCAGAGCCAAGATATCGGATGTCAAAGTTTTGACCTGAAAAAAAAACATAAGGGGTAACACTGTCGTTTTTGGCCGAAATTTTGACCCCCTCCGATCTTCTTGAAACTCTGGATTCTGACAGAGGGCCACGAGACTTCGACCAGCGCGCAAAAATGGAGGCTCTAGACCCATCCAGAGCCGAGATATCGGATGTCAAAATTTTGACCTGAAAAAAAAACATAAGGGGTAACACTGTCGTTTTTGGCCGAAATTTTGACCCCCTCCGATCTTCTTGAAACTCTGGATTCTGACAGAGGGCCACGAGACTTCGACCAGCGCGCAAAAATGGAGGCTCTAGACCCTTCCAGAGCCGAGATATCGGACGTCAAAGTTTTGACCTGAAAAAAAAAACATAAGGGGTAACACTGTCGTTTTTGGCCGAAATTTTGACCCCCTCCGATCTTCTTGAAACTCTGGATTCTGACAGAGGGCCACGAGACTTCTACCAGCGCGCAAAAATGGAGGCTCTAGACCCTTCCAGAGCCGAGATATTGGATGTCAAAGTTTTGACCTGAAAAAAAACATAAGGGGTAACACTGTCGTTTTTGGCCGAAATTTTGACCCCCTCCGATCTTCTTGAAACTCTGGATTCTGACAGAGGGCCACGAGACTTCGACCAGCGCGCAAAAATGGAGGCTCTAGACCCTTCCAGAGCCGAGATATCGGATGTCAAAGTTTTGACCTGAAAAAAAAAACATAAGGGGTAACACTGTCGTTTTTGGCCGAAATTTTGACCCCCTCCGATCTTCTTGAAACTCTGGATTCTGACAGAGGGCCACGAGACTTCGACCAGCGCGCAAAAATGGAGGGTCTAGACCCTTCCAGAGCCGAGATATCGGATGTCAAAGTTTTGACCTAAAAAAAAAACATAAGGGGTAACACTGTCGTTTTTGGCCGAAATTTTGACCCCCTCCGATCTTCTTGAAACTCTGGATTCTAACAGAGGGCCACGAGACTTCGACCATCGCGCAAAAATGGAGGCTCTAGACCCTTCCAGAGCCGAGATATCGGATGTCAAAGTTTTGACCTGAAAAAAAAACATAAGGGGTAACACTGTCGTTTTTGGCCGAAATTTTGACCCCCTCCGATCTTCTTGAAACTCTGGATTCTGACAGAGGGCCACGAGACTTCGACCAGCGCGCAAAAATGGAGGCTCTAGACCCATCCAGAGCCGAGATATCGGATGTCAAAATTTTGACCTGAAAAAAAAAAACATAAGGGGTAACACTGTCGTTTTAGGCCGAAATTTTGACCCCCTCCGATCTTCTTGAAACTCTGGATTCTGACAGAGGGCCACGAGACTTCGACCAGCGCGCAAAAATGGAGGCTCTAGACCCTTCCAGAGCCGAGATATTGGATGTCAAAGTTTTGACCTGAAAAAAAAAACATAAGGGGTAACACTGTCGTTTTTGGCCGAAATTTTGACCCCCTCCGATCTTCTTGAAACTCTGGATTCTGACAGAGGGCCACGAGACTTCGACCAGCGCGCAAAAATGGAGGCTCTAGACCCTTCCAGAGCCGAGATATCGGATGTCAAAGTTTTGACCTGAAAAAAAAACATAAGGGGTAACACTGTCGTTTTTGGCCGAAATTTTGACCCCCTCCGATCTTCTTGAAACTCTGGATTCTGACAGAGGGCCACGAGACTTCGACCAGCGCGCAAAAATGGAGGCTCTAGACCCATCCAGAGCCGAGATATCGGATGTCAAAATTTTGACCTGAAAAAAAAAAACATAAGGGGTAACACTGTCGTTTTTGGCCGAAATTTTGACCCCCTCCGATCTTCTTGAAACTCTGGATTCTGACAGAGGGCCATGAGACTTCGACCAGCGCGCAAAAATGGAGGCTCTAGACCCTTCCAGAGCCGAGATATCAGACGTCAAAGTTTTGACCTGAAAAAAACATAAGGGGTAACACTGTCGTTTTTGGCCGAAATTTTGACCCCCTCCGATCTTCTTGAAACTCTGGATTCTGACAGAGGGCCACGAGACTTCGACCAGCGCGCATAAATGGAGGCTCTAGACCCTTCCAGAGCCAAGATATCGGATGTCAAAGTTTTGACCTGAAAAAAAAACATAAGGGGTAACACTGTCGTTTTTGGCCGAAATTTTGACCCCCTCCGATCTTCTTGAAACTCTGGATTCTGACAGAGGGCCACGAGACTTCGACCAGCGCGCAAAAATGGAGGCTCTAGACCCTTCCAGAGCCGAGATATCGGATGTCAAAGTTTTGACCTGAAAAAAAAAACATAAGGGGTAACACTGTCGTTTTTGGCCGAAATTTTGACCCCCTCCGATCTTCTTGAAACTCTGGATTCTGACAGAGGGCCACGAGACTTCGACCAGCGCGCAAAAATGGAGGCTCTAGACCCATCCAGAACCGAGATATCGGATGTCAAAATTTTGACCTGAAAAAAAAAACATAAGGGGTAACACTGTCGTTTTTGGCCGAAATTTTGACCCCCTCCGATCTTCTTGAAACTCTGGATTCTGACAGAGGGCCATGAGACTTCGACCAGCGCGCAAAAATGGAGGCTCTAGACCCTTCCAGAGCCGAGATATCAGACGTCAAAGTTTTGACCTGAAAAAAAAACATAAGGGGTAACACTGTCGTTTTTGGCCGAAATTTTGACCCCCTCCGATCTTCTTGAAACTCTGGATTCTGACAGAGGGCCACGAGACTTCGACCAGCGCGCATAAATGGAGGCTCTAGACCCTTCCAGAGCCAAGATATCGGATGTCAAAGTTTTGACCTGAAAAAAAAACATAAGGGGTAACACTGTCGTTTTTGGCCGAAATTTTGACCCCCTCCGATCTTCTTGAAACTCTGGATTCTGACAGAGGGCCACGAGACTTCGACCAGCGCGCAAAAATGGAGGCTCTAGACCCTTCCAGAGCCGAGATATCGGATGTCAAAATTTTGACCTGAAAAAAAAAACATAAGGGGTAACACTGTAGTTTTTGGCCGAAATTTTGACCCCCTCCGATCTTCTTGAAACTCTGGATTCTGACAGAGGGCCACGAGACTTCGACCATCGCGCAAAAATGGAGGCTCTAGACCCTTCCAGAGCCGAGATATCGGATGTCAAAGTTTTGACCTGAAAAAAAAACATAAGGGGTAACACTGTCGTTTTTGGCCGAAATTTTGACCCCCTCCGATCTTCTTGAAACTCTGGATTCTGACAGAGGGCCACGAGACTTCGACCAGCGCGCAAAAAATGGAGGCTCTAGACCCATCCAGAGCCGAGATATCGGCTGTCAAAATTTTGACCTGAAAAAAAAACATAAGGGGTAACACTGTCGTTTTTGGCCGAAATTTTGACCCCCTCCGATCTTCTTGAAACTCTGGATTCTGACAGAGGGCCACGAGACTTCGACCAGCGCGCAAAAATGGAGGCTCTAGACCCTTCCAGAGCCGAGATATCGGATGTCAAAGTTTTGACCTGAAAAAAAAAACATAAGGGGTAACACTGTCGTTTTTGGCCGAAATTTTGACCCCCTCCGATCTTCTTGAAACTCTGGATTCTGACAGAGGGCCACGAGACTTCGACCAGCGCGCATAAATGGAGGCTCTAGACCCTTCCAGAGCCAAGATATCGGATGTCAAAGTTTTGACCTGAAAAAAAAAACATAAGGGGTAACACTGTCGTTTTTGGCCGAAATTTTGACCCCCTCCGATCTTCTTGAAACTCTGGATTCTGACAGAGGGCCACGAGACTTCGACCAGCGCGCAAAAATGGAGGCTCTAGACCCTTCCAGAGCCGAGATATCGGATGTCAAAGTTTTGACCTGAAAAAAAAAACATAAGGGGTAACACTGTCGTTTTTGGCCGAAATTTTGACCCCCTCCGATCTTCTTGAAACTCTGGATTCTGACAGAGGGCCACGAGACTTCGACCATCGCGCAAAAATGGAGGCTCTAGACCCTTCCAGAGCCGAGATATCGGATGTCAAAGTTTTGACCTGAAAAAAAAAACATAAGGGGTAACACTGTCGTTTTTGGCCGAAATTTTGACCCCCTCCGATCTTCTTGAAACTCTGGATTCTGACAGAGGGCCACGAGACTTCGACCAGCGCGCAAAAATGGAGGCTCTAGACCCATCCAGAGCCGAGATATCGGATGTCAAAATTTTGACCTGAAAAAAAAACATAAGGGGTAACACTGTCGTTTTTGGCCGAAATTTTGACCCCCTCCGATCTTCTTGAAACTCTGGATTCTGACAGAGGGCCACGAGACTTCGACCAGCGCGCAAAAATGGAGGCTCTAGACCCTTCCAGAGCCGAGATATCGGATGTCAAAGTTTTGACCTGAAAAAAAAAACATAAGGGGTAACACTGTCGTTTTTGGCCGAAATTTTGACCCCCTCCGATCTTCTTGAAACTCTGGATTCTGACAGAGGGCCACGAGACTTCTACCAGCGCGCAAAAATGGAGGCTCTAGACCCTTCCAGAGCCGAGATATTGGATGTCAAAGTTTTGACCTGAAAAAAAAACATAAGGGGTAACACTGTCGTTTTTGGCCGAAATTTTGACCCCCTCCGATCTTCTTGAAACTCTGGATTCTGACAGAGGGCCACGAGACTTCGACCAGCGCGCAAAAATGGAGGCTCTAGACCCTTCCAGAGCCGAGATATCGGATGTCAAAGTTTTGACCTGAAAAAAAAAACATAAGGGGTAACACTGTCGTTTTTGGCCGAAATTTTGACCCCCTCCGATCTTCTTGAAACTCTGGATTCTGACAGAGGGCCACGAGACTTCGACCAGCGCGCAAAAAGGGAGGCTCTAGACCCATCCAGAGCCGAGATATCGGATGTCAAAATTTTGACCTGAAAAAAAAAACATAAGGGGTAACACTGTCGTTTTTGGCCGAAATTTTGACCCCCTCCGATCTTCTTGAAACTCTGGATTCTGACAGAGGGCCACGAGACTTCGACCAGCGCGCAAAAATGGAGGCTCTAGACCCTTCCAGAGCCGAGATATCAGACGTCAAAGTTTTGACCTGAAAAAAAACATAAGGGGTAACACTGTCATTTTTGGCCGAAATTTTGACCCCCTCCGATCTTCTTGAAACTCTGGATTCTGACAGAGGGCCACGAGACTTCGACCAGCGCGCATAAATGGAGGCTCTAGACCCTTCCAGAGCCGAGATATCGGATGTCAAAGTTTTGACCTGAAAAAAAAAACATAAGGGGTAACACTGTAGTTTTTGGCCGAAATTTTGACCCCCTCCGATCTTCTTGAAACTCTGGATTCTGACAGAGGGCCACGAGACTTCGACCAGCGCGCATAAATGGAGGCTCTAGACCCTTCCAGAGCCGAGATATCGGATGTCAAAGTTTTGACCTGAAAAAAAAACATAAGGGGTAACACTGTAGTTTTTGGCCGAAATTTTGACCCCCTCCGATCTTCTTGAAACTCTGGATTCTGACAGAGGGCCACGAGACTTCGACCAGCGTGCAAAAATGGAGGCTCTAGACCCTTCCAGAGCCGAGATATCGGATGTCAAAGTTTTGACCTGAAAAAAAAACATAAGGGGTAACACTGTCGTTTTTGGCCGAAATTTTGACCCCCTCCGATCTTCTTGAAACTCTGGATTCTGACAGAGGGCCACGAGACTTCGACCATCGCGCAAAAATGGAGGCTCTAGACCCTTCCAGAGCCGAGATATCGGATGTCAAAGTTTTGACCTGAAAAAAAGACATAAGGGGTAACACTGTCGTTTTTGGCCGAAATTTTGACCCCCTCCGATCTCCTTGAAACTCTGGATTCTGACAGAGGGCCACGAGACTTCGACCAGCGCGCAAAAATGGAGGCTCTAGACCCATCCAGAGCCGAGATATCGGATGTCAAAATTTTGACCTGAAAAAAAAACATAAGGGGTAACACTGTCGTTTTTGGCCGAAATTTTGACCCCCTCCGATCTTCTTGAAACTCTGGATTCTGACAGAGGGCCACGAGACTTCGACCAGCGCGCAAAAATTGAGGCTCTAGACCCTTCCAGAGCCGAGATATCGGATGTCAAAGTTTTGACCTGAAAAAAAAAACATAAGGGGTAACACTGTCGTTTTTGGCCGAAATTTTGACCCCCTCCGATCTTCTTGAAACTCTGGATTCTGACAGAGGGCCACGAGACTACGACCATCGCGCAAAAATGGAGGCTCTAGACCCTTCCAGAGCCGAGATATCGGATGTCAAAGTTTTGACCTGAAAAAAAAACATAAGGGGTAACACTGTCGTTTTTGGCCGAAATTTTGACCCCCTCCGATCTTCTTGAAACTCTGGATTCTGACAGAGGGCCACGAGACTTCGACCAGCACGCAAAAATGGAGGCTCTAGACCCATCCAGAGCCGAGATATCGGACGTCAAAATTTTGACCTGAAAAAAAAACATAAGGGGTAACACTGTCGTTTTTGGCCGAAATTTTGACCCCCTCCGATCTTCTTGAAACTCTGGATTCTGACAGAGGGCCACGAGACTTCGTCCAGCGCGCAAAAATGGAGGCTCTAGACCCATCCAGAGCCGAGATATCGGATGTCAAAATTTTGACCTGAAAAAAAAAACATAAGGGGTAACACTGTCGTTTTTGGCCGAAATTTTGACCCCCTCCGATCTTCTTGAAACTCTGGATTCTGACAGAGGGCCATGAGACTTCGACCAGCGCGCAAAAATGGAGGCTCTAGACCCTTCCAGAGCCGAGATATCAGACGTCAAAGTTTTGACCTGAAAAAAAAACATAAGGGGTAACACTGTCGTTTTTGGCCGAAATTTGACCCCCTCCGATCTTCTTGAAACTCTGGATTCTGACAGAGGGCCACGAGACTTCGACCAGCGCGCATAAATGGAGGCTCTAGACCCTTCCAGAGCCAAGATATCGGATGTTAAAGTTTTGACCTGAAAAAAAAACATAAGGGGTAACACTGTCGTTTTTGGCCAAAATTTTGACCCCCTCCGATCTTCTTGAAACTCTGGATTCTGACAGAGGGCCACGAGACTTCGACCAGCGCGCAAAAATGGAGGCTCTAGACCCTTCCAGAGCCGAGATATCGGATGTCAAAGTTTTGACCTGAAAAAAAAACATAAGGGGTAACACTGTCGTTTTTGGCCGAAATTTTGACCCCCTCCGATCTTCTTGAAACTCTGGATTCTGACAGAGGGCCACGAGACTTCGACCAGCGCGCATAAATGGAGGCTCTAGACCCATCCAGAGCCGAGATATCGGATGTCAAAATTTTGACCTGAAAAAAAAAACATAAGGGGTAACACTGTCGTTTTTGGCCGAAATTTTGACCCCCTCCGATCTTCTTGAAACTCTGGATTCTGACAGAGGGCCACGAGACTTCGACCAGCGCGCAAAAATGGAGGCTCTAGACCCTTCCAGAGCCGAGATATCAGACGTCAAAGTTTTGACCTGAAAAAAAACATAAGGGGTAACACTGTCATTTTTGGCCGAAATTTTGACCCCCTCCGATCTTCTTGAAACTCTGGATTCTGACAGAGGGCCACGAGACTTCGACCAGCGCGCATAAATGGAGGCTCTAGACCCTTCCAGAGCCGAGATATCGGATGTCAAAGTTTTGACCTGAAAAAAAAAACATAAGGGGTAACACTGTAGTTTTTGGCCGAAATTTTGACCCCCTCCGATCTTCTTGAAACTCTGGATTCTGACAGAGGGCCACGAGACTTCGACCAGCGCGCAAAAATGGAGGCTCTAGACCCTTCCAGAGCCGAGATATCGGATGTCAAAGTTTTGACCTGAAAAAAAACATAAGGGGTAACACTGTCGTTTTTGGCCGAAATTTTGACCCCCTCCGATCTTCTTGAAACTCTGGATTCTGACAGAGGGCCACGAGACTTCGACCATCGCGCAAAAATGGAGGCTCTAGACCCTTCCAGAGCCGAGATATCGGATGTCAAAGTTTTGACCTGAAAAAAAGACATAAGGGGTAACACTGTCGTTTTTGGCCGAAATTTTGACCCCCTCCGATCTCCTTGAAACTCTGGATTCTGACAGAGGGCCACGAGACTTCGACCAGCGCGCAAAAATGGAGGCTCTAGACCCATCCAGAGCCGAGATATCGGATGTCAAAATTTTGACCTGAAAAAAAAACATAAGGGGTAACACTGTCGTTTTTGGCCGAAATTTTGACCCCCTCCGATCTTCTTGAAACTCTGGATTCTGACAGAGGGCCACGAGACTTCGACCAGCGCGCAAAAATTGAGGCTCTAGACCCTTCCAGAGCCGAGATATCGGATGTCAAAGTTTTGACCTGAAAAAAAAACATAAGGGGTAACACTGTCGTTTTTGGCCGAAATTTTGACCCCCTCCGATCTTCTTGAAACTCTGGATTCTGACAGAGGGCCACGAGACTTCGACCATCGCGCAAAAATGGAGGCTCTAGACCCTTCCAGAGCCGAGATATCGGATGTCAAAGTTTTGACCTGAAAAAAAAACATAAGGGGTAACACTGTCGTTTTTGGCCGAAATTTTGACCCCCTCCGATCTTCTTGAAACTCTGGATTCTGACAGAGGGCCACGAGACTTCGACCAGCACGCAAAAATGGAGGCTCTAGACCCATCCAGAGCCGAGATATCGGACGTCAAAATTTTGACCTGAAAAAAAAACATAAGGGGTAACACTGTCGTTTTTGGCCGAAATTTTGACCCCCTCCGATCTTCTTGAAACTCTGGATTCTGACAGAGGGCCACGAGACTTCGTCCAGCGCGCAAAAATGGAGGCTCTAGACCCATCCAGAGCCGAGATATCGGATGTCAAAATTTTGACCTGAAAAAAAAAACATAAGGGGTAACACTGTCGTTTTTGGCCGAAATTTTGACCCCCTCCGATCTTCTTGAAACTCTGGATTCTGACAGAGGGCCATGAGACTTCGACCAGCGCGCAAAAATGGAGGCTCTAGACCCTTCCAGAGCCGAGATATCAGACGTCAAAGTTTTGACCTGAAAAAAAAACATAAGGGGTAACACTGTCGTTTTTGGCCGAAATTTTGACCCCCTCCGATCTTCTTGAAACTCTGGATTCTGACAGAGGGCCACGAGACTTCGACCAGCGCGCATAAATGGAGGCTCTAGACCCTTCCAGAGCCAAGATATCGGATGTCAAAGTTTTGACCTGAAAAAAAAACATAAGGGGTAACACTGTCGTTTTTGGCCAAAATTTTGACCCCCTCCGATCTTCTTGAAACTCTGGATTCTGACAGAGGGCCACGAGACTTCGACCAGCGCGCAAAAATGGAGGCTCTAGACCCTTCCAGAGCCGAGATATCGGATGTCAAAGTTTTGACCTGAAAAAAAAACATAAGGGGTAACACTGTCGTTTTTGGCCGAAATTTTGACCCCCTCCGATCTTCTTGAAACTCTGGATTCTGACAGAGAGCCACGAGACTTCGACCATCGCGCAAAAATGGAGGCTCTAGACCCTTCCAGAGCCGAGATATCGGATGTCAAAGTTTTGACCTGAAAAAAAAACATAAGGGGTAACACTGTCGTTTTTGGCCGAAATTTTGACCCCCTCCGATCTTCTTGAAACTCTGGATTCTGACAGAGGGCCACGAGACTTCGACCAACGCGCAAAAATGGAGGCTCTAGACCCTTCCAGAGCCGAGATATCGAAGGTCAAAATTTGGACCTGAAAAAAAAACATAAGGGGTAACACTGTCATTTTTTTTTTTTTGCCGAAATTTTGACCCCCTCCGATCTTCTTGAAACTCTGGATTCTGACAGAGGGCCACGAGACTTCGACCAACGCGCAAAAATGGAGGCTCTAGACCCTTCCAGAGCCGAGATATCAGACGTCAAAGTTTTTACCTGGAAAAAAAACATAAGGGGTAACACTGTCGTTTTTGGCCGAAATTTTGACCCCCTCCGATCTTCTTGAAACTCTGGATTCTGACAGAGGGCCACGAGACTTCGACCAGCGCGCATAAATGGAGGCTCTAGACCCTTCCAGAGCCAAGATATCGGATGTCAAAGTTTTGACCTGAAAAAAAAACATAAGGGGTAACACTGTCGTTTTTGGCCAAAATTTTGACCCCCTCCGATCTTCTTGAAACTCTGTATTCTGACAGAGGGCCACAAGACTTCGACCAGCGCGCAAAAATGGAGGCTCTAGACCCTTCCAGAGCCGAGATATCGGATGTCAAAGTTTTGACCTGAAAAAAAAACATAAGGGGTAACACTGTCGTTTTTGGCCGAAATTTTGACCCCCTCCGATCTTCTTGAAACTCTGGATTCTGACAGAGGGCCACGAGACTTCGACCAGCGCGCAAAAATGGAGGCTCTAGACCCTTCCAGAGCCGAGATATCGGATGTCAAAGTTTTGACCCGAAAAAAAAACATAAGGGGTAACACTGTCATCGAAGACAACACGGTACCACTGAGCCATCAAAGACAACACGGTTCTGACAGTTGAAAGTCAGTGTGCTGAGTCGGTTTCAGAAACGTGGCCTTCCAAAAAAAAAACAAAAAAACACTTAAACAATGTTAAAGTTCCTCTATAAAGATAAATTTACAAAGTCAGACCTGTGTCGTCTGCAGTGGCGCTTTGGTAGCAGAACCGGCTCTGAAGCGACTGGTTGCCGGTTCTAGTCCAGCTTCTTGTTGCATTTGTGCGTTTAGACTCCGTTTCGAAAGATAAACATACTAAGAGAAGTGTAAGAACCGGTAGTCTGCAGTGGCGCTGTGGTAGCAGAACTGGCTCTGAAGCGAGTGGTTGCCGGTTCTAATCCAGCTTCTTGTCGCGTTTGTGCGTTTATACTCCATTTCGAAAGATAAAGTTACGAAAAGAAGTGTCAGAAATATGTCATCTTCAGTGGCGCATTGGTAGCAGAACCACCTCTTAAGCGAGTGGTTGCTGGTTCTAGTCCAGCTTCTTGTTGCATTTGTGCGTTTAAACTCCGTTTCGAAAGATAAACGTACGAAGAGAAGTGTTAAAAGTGTGCAGGCTCTGGTGGCACATCGGATGAGGCTTGGCTCTGCCTTCAGAAGGTTCACGGTTCAATCCCGGGTCAGAACCAACGGCCTGAGGGGGCATCCAAGGTAGTCACCCAGTCGCCGAGTCTGCACACCCAAAAGACCAAACTAAAGGGGGGGGTAGTGTGTGTGTGGTCCCCCCCCCGAGGTTTCGGAACCCCTGTCGCTGCGGTTATGTTCCTTAAACATAAATTTTCGCGACGTTTAATATATAATTATAATAAATATATACAATATAATTAATTACTTGGATAATTAATTACTTAATTGGATAATTACTTATTACTTAATACTTGGATATTTATTTATTTGGATATTTACTTGAACATTTACTTGCATACTTACTTGGATATTTATTTACTTGGATATTTATTTGGATATTTAATAGGACATTTACTTGGATATTTACTTGAATAATTACTTGCATACTTGGACATTTAATGTCCAAGTAAATATCCAAGGAAATAAAAATCCAAGTAAATATCCAAGTATTTAAGTAATTATCTAATTAAGTAATTAATTATCCAAGTAAATAATTATATTGTATATAGTATTTATTATAATTATATATTAAACGCCGCGAAATTAATGTTTAAGGAACATAACCGCAGCGACAGGGGTTCCGAAACCCCGGGGGGGGGACCACACACACACTACCCCCCCCTTTACTTTGGTCTTTTGGGTGTGCAGACTCGGCGACTGGGTGACTGCCTTAGATGCCCCCTCAGGCCGTTGGTTCTGACCTGGGATTGAACCGTGAACCTTCTGAAGGCAGAGCCAAGCCTCATCCGATGTGCCACCAGAGCCTGCACACTTTTAACACTTCTCTTCGTACGTTTATCTTTCGAAACAGAGTTTAAACGCACAAATGCAACAAGAAGCTGGACTAGAACCGGCAACCACTCGCTTCAGAGCCGGTTCTGCTACCAATGCGCCACTGCAGACTACACGGTTCTGACACTTCTCTTAGTATGTTTATCTTTCGAAACGGAGTCTAAACGCACAAATGCAACAAGAAGCTGGACTAGAACCGGCAACCACTTGCTTCAGAGCCGATTCTGCTACCACAGCGCCACTGCAGACGACACAGTTCTGACACTTGACTTTGTATGTTTATCTTTCGAAACGGAGTCTAAACGCACAAATGCAACAAGAAGCTGGACTAGAACCGGCAACCACTCGCTTCAGAGCCGGTTCTGCTACCACAGCGCCACTCCAGACTACACGATTCTGACACTTCTCTTAGTATGTTTATCTTTCGAAACGGAGTCTAAACGCACAAATGCAACAAGAAGCTGGACTAGAACCGGCAACCACTTGCTTCAGAGCCGATTCTGCTACCACAGCGCCACTGCAGACGACACAGTTCTGACACTTGACTTTGTATGTTTATCTTTCGAAACGGAGTCTAAACGCACAAATGCAACAAGAAGCTGGACTAGAACCGGCAACCACTCGCTTCAGAGCCGGTTCTGCTACCACAGCGCCACTCCAGACTACACGATTCTGACACTTCTCTTAGTATGTTTATCTTTCGAAACGGAGTCTAAACGCACAAATGCAACAAGAAGCTGGACTAGAACCGGCAACCACTCGCTATGTTTTATGTTTGTAGTATGTTTTGTATGTCATTTTTTTTTTGGCCGAAAATTTGACCCCCTCCGATCTTCTTGAAACTCTGGATTCTGACAGAGGGCCATGAGACTTCGACCAGCGCGCAAAAATGGAGGCTCTAGATCCTTCCAGAGCCGAGATATCGGATGTCAAAGTTTTGACCTGAAAAAAAAAAACATAAGGGGTAACACTGTCGTTTTTGGCCGAAATTTTGACCCCCTCCGATCTTCTTGAAACTCTGGATTCTGACAGAGGGCCACGAGAGTTCGATCAGCGTGCAAAAATGGAGGCTCTAGACCCTTCCAGAGCCGAGATATCGAAGGTCAAAATTTGGACCGGAAAAAAAAAACATAAGGGGTAACACTGTCATCTTTTTTTTGGCCGAAATTTTGACCCCCTCCGATCTTCTTGAAACTCTGGATTCTGACAGAGGGCCACGAGACTTCGACCAGCGCGCAAAAATGGAGGCTCTAGACCCTTCCAGAACCGAGATATCGAAGGTCAAAATTTGGACCTGAAAAAAAAACAAGGGGTAACACTGTCATTTTTTTTTTGGCCGAAATTTTGACCCCCCCCGATCTTCTTGAAAGTCTGGATTCTGACAGAGGGCCACGAGACTTCGACCAGCGCGCAAAAATGGAGGCTCTAGACCCTTCCAGAGCCGAGATATCGGATGTCAAAGTTTTGACCTGAAAAAAAAAAACATAAGGGGTAACACTGTCGTTTTTGGCCGATATTTTGACCCCCTCCGATCTTCTTGAAACTCTGGATTCTGACAGAGGGCCACGAGACTTCGACCAGCGCGCAAAAATGGAGGCTCTAGACCCTTCCCGAGCCGAGATATCGGACGTCAAAGTTTTGACCCGAAAAAAAAAAACATAAGGGGTAACACTGTCGTTTTTGGCCGAAATTTTGACCCCCTCCGATCTTCTTGAAATTCTAGATTCTGACAGAGGGCCACGAGACTTCGACCAGCACGCAAAAATGGAGGCTCTAGACCCTTCTAGAGCCGAGATATCGGATGTCAAAGTTTTGACCCGAAAAAAAAAACATAAGGGGTAACACTGTCGTTTTTGGCCGAAATTTTGACCCTCTCCGATCTTCTTGAAACTCTGGATTCTGACAGAGGGCCACGAGACTTCGACCAGCGCGCAAAAATGGAGGCTCTAGACCCTTCCAGAGCCGAGATATCGGATGTCAAAGTTTTGACCTGAAAAAAAAAACATAAGGGGTAACACTGTCGTTTTTGGCCGAAATTTTGACCCCCTCCGATCTTCTTGAAACTCTGGATTCTGACAGAGGGCCACGAGACTTCGACCAGCGCGCAAAAATGGAGGCTCTAGACCCTTCCAGAGCCGAGATATCGGATGTCAAAGTTTTGACCTGAAAAAAAAAAACATAAGGGGTAACACTGTCGTTTTTGGCCGAAATTTTGACCCCCTCCGATCTTCTTGAAACTCTGGATTCTGACAGAGGGCCACGAGACTTCGACCAGCGCGCAAAAATGGAGGCTCTAGACCCTTCCAGAGCCGAGATATCAGACGTCAAAGTTTTGACCCGAAAAAAAAACATAAGGGGTAACACTGTCGTTTTTGGCCGAAATTTTGACCCCCTCCGATCGTCTCGAAACTCTGGATTCTGACAGAGGGCCACGAGACTTCGACCAGCGCGCAAAAATGGAGGCTCTAGACCCTTCCAGAGCCGAGATATCGGATGTCAAAGTTTTGACCTGAAAAAAAAACATAAGGGGTAACACTGTCGTTTTTGGCCGAAATTTTGACCCCCTCCGATCGTCTCGAAACTCTGGATTCTGACAGAGGGCCACGAGACTTCGACCAGCGCGCAAAAATGGAGGCTCTAGACCCTTCCAGAGCCGAGATATCGGATGTCAAAGTTTTGACCAGAAAAAAAAACATAAGGGGTAACACTGTCGTTTTTGGCCGAAATTTTGACCCCCTCCGATCTTCTCGAAACTCTGGATTCTGACAGAGGGCCACGAGACTTCGACCAGCGCGCAAAAATGGAGGCTCTAGACCCTTCCAGAGCCGAGATATCGGATGTCAAAGTTTTGACCAGAAAAAAAAACATAAGGGGTAACACTGTCGTTTTTGGCCGAAATTTTGACCCCCTCCGATCTTCTCGAAACTCTGGATTCTGACAGAGGGCCACGAGACTTCGACCAGCGCGCAAAAATGGAGGCTCTAGACCCTTCCAGAGCCGAAATATCGGATGTCAAAGTTTTGACCTGAAAAAAAAACATAAGGGGTAACACTGTCGTTTTTGGCCGAAATTTTGACCCCCTCCGATCTTCTCGAAACTCTGGATTCTGACAGAGGGCCACGAGACTTCGACCAGCGCGCAAAAATGGAGGCTCTAGACCCTTCCAGAGCCGAGATATCGGATGTCAAAGTTTTGACCTGAAAAAAAAAACATAAGGGGTAACACTGTCGTTTTTTGGCCGAAATTTTGACCCCCTCTGATCGTCTCGAAACTCTGGATTCTGACAGAGGGCCACGAGACTTCGACCAGCGCGCAAAAATGGAGGCTCTAGACCCTTCCAGAGCCGAGATATCGGATGTCAAAGTTTTGACCTGAAAAAAAAACATAAGGGGTAACACTGTCGTTTTTGGCCGAAATTTTGACCCCCTCCGATCGTCTCGAAACTCTGGATTCTGACAGAGGGCCACGAGACTTCGACCAGCGCGCAAAAATGGAGGCTCTAGACCCTTCCAGAGCCGAGATATCGGATGTCAAAGTTTTGACCTGAAAAAAAAACATAAGGGGTAACACTGTCGTTTTTGGCCGAAATTTTGACCCCCTCCGATCGTCTCGAAACTCTGGATTCTGACAGAGGGCCACGAGACTTCGACCAGCGCGCAAAAATGGAGGCTCTAGACCCTTCCAGAGCCGAGATATCGGATGTCAAAGTTTTGACCTGAAAAAAAAACATAAGGGGTAACACTGTCGTTTTTGGCCGAAATTTTGACCCCCTCCGATCTTCTCGAAACTCTGGATTCTGACAGAGGGCCACGAGACTTCGACCAGCGCGCAAAAATGGAGGCTCTAGACCCTTCCAGAGCCGAGATATCGGATGTCAAAGTTTTGACCAGAAAAAAAAAACATAAGGGGTAACACTGTCGTTTTTTGGCCGAAATTTTGACCCCCTCTGATCGTCTCGAAACTCTGGATTCTGACAGAGGGCCACGAGACTTCGACCAGCGCGCAAAAATGGAGGCTCTAGACCCTTCCAGAGCCGAGATATCGGATGTCAAAGTTTTGACCTGAAAAAAAAAAACATAAGGGGTAACACTGTCGTTTTTGGCCGAAATTTTGACCCCCTCCGATCGTCTCGAAACTCTGGATTCTGACAGAGGGCCACGAGACTTCGACCAGCGCGCAAAAATGGAGGCTCTAGACCCTTCCAGAGCCGAGATATCGGATGTCAAAGTTTTGACCTGAAAAAAAAACATAAGGGGTAACACTGTCGTTTTTGGCCGAAATTTTGACCCCCTCCGATCGTCTCGAAACTCTGGATTCTGACAGAGGGCCACGAGACTTCGACCAGCGCGCAAAAATGGAGGCTCTAGACCCTTCCAGAGCCGAGATATCGGATGTCAAAGTTTTGACCTGAAAAAAAAAACATAAGGGGTAATACTGTCGTTTTTGGCTGAAATTTTGACCCCCTCCGATCGTCTCGAAACTCTGGATTCTGACAGAGGGCCACGAGACTTCGACCAGCGCGCAAAAATGGAGGCTCTAGACCCTTCCAGAGCCGAGATATCGGATGTCAAAGTTTTGACCAGAAAAAAAAAACATAAGGGGTAACACTGTCGTTTTTGGCCGAAATTTTGACCCCCTCCGATCGTCTCGAAACTCTGGATTCTGACAGAGGGCCACGAGACTTCGACCAGCGCGCAAAAATGGAGGCTCTAGACCCTTCCAGAGCCGAGATATCGGATGTCAAAGTTTTGACCTGAAAAAAAAAAACATAAGGGGTAACACTGTCATTTTTGGCCGAAATTTTGACCCCCTCCGATCGTCTCGAAACTCTGGATTCTGATAGAGGGCCACGAGACTTCGACCAGCGCGCAAAAATGGAGGCTCTAGACCCTTCCAGAGCCGAGATATCGGATGTCAAAGTTTTGACCTGAAAAAAAAAACATAAGGGGTAACACTGTCGTTTTTGGCCGAAATTTTGACCCCCTCCGATCGTCTCGAAACTCTGGATTCTGACAGAGGGCCACGAGACTTCGACCAGCGCGCAAAAATGGAGGCTCTAGACCCTTCCAGAGCCGAGATATCGGATGTCAAAGTTTTGACCTGAAAAAAAAACATAAGGGGTAACACTGTCGTTTTTGGCCGAAATTTTGACCCCCTCCGATCGTCTCGAAACTCTGGATTCTGACAGAGGGCCACGAGACTTCGACCAGCGCGCAAAAATGGAGGCTCTAGACCCTTCCAGAGCCGAGATATCGGATGTCAAAGTTTTGACCTGAAAAAAAAACATAAGGGGTAACACTGTCGTTTTTGGCCGAAATTTTGACCCCCTCCGATCGTCTCGAAACTCTGGATTCTGACAGAGGGCCACGAGACTTCGACCAGCGCGCAAAAATGGAGGCTCTAGACCCTTCCAGAGCCGAGATATCGGATGTCAAAGTTTTGACCAGAAAAAAAAACATAAGGGGTAACACTGTCGTTTTTGGCCGAAATTTTGACCCCCTCCGATCTTCTCGAAACTCTGGATTCTGGCAGAGGGCCACGAGACTTCGACCAGCGCGCAAAAATGGAGGCTCTAGACCCTTCCAGAGCCGAGATATCGGATGTCAAAGTTTTGACCAGAAAAAAAAACATAAGGGGTAACACTGTCGTTTTTGGCCGAAATTTTGACCCCCTCCGATCTTCTCGAAACTCTGGATTCTGACAGAGGGCCACGAGACTTCGACCAGCGCGCAAAAATGGAGGCTCTAGACCCTTCCAGAGCCGAGATATCGGATGTCAAAGTTTTGACCTGAAAAAAAAACATAAGGGGTAACACTGTCGTTTTTGGCCGAAATTTTGACCCCCTCCGATCGTCTCGAAACTCTGGATTCTGACAGAGGGCCACGAGACTTCGACCAGCGCGCAAAAATGGAGGCTCTAGACCCTTCCAGAGCCGAGATATCGGATGTCAAAGTTTTGACCAGAAAAAAAAACATAAGGGGTAACACTGTCGTTTTTGGCCGAAATTTTGACCCCCTCCGATCTTCTCGAAACTCTGGATTCTGACAGAGGGCCACGAGACTTCGACCAGCGCGCAAAAATGGAGGCTCTAGACCCTTCCAGAGCCGAGATATCGGATGTCAAAGTTTTGACCAGAAAAAAAAAACATAAGGGGTAACACTGTCGTTTTTGGCCGAAATTTTGACCCCCTCCGATCTTCTCGAAACTCTGGATTCTGACAGAGGGCCACGAGACTTCGACCAGCGCGCAAAAATGGAGGCTCTAGACCCTTCCAGAGCCGAGATATCGGATGTCAAAGTTTTGACCAGAAAAAAAAACATAAGGGGTAACACTGTCGTTTTTGGCCGAAATTTTGACCCCCTCCGATCTTCTCGAAACTCTGGATTCTGACAGAGGGCCACGAGACTTCGACCAGCGCGCAAAAATTGAGGCTCTAGACCCTTCCAGAGCCGAGATATCGGATGTCAAAGTTTTGACCTGAAAAAAAAACATAAGGGGTAACACTGTCGTTTTTGGCCGAAATTTTGACCCCCTCCGATCTTCTCGAAACTCTGGATTCTGACAGAGGGCCACGAGACTTCGACCAGCGCGCAAAAATGGAGGCTCTAGACCCTTCCAGAGCCGAGATATCGGATGTCAAAGTTTTGACCTGAAAAAAAAACATAAGGGGTAACACTGTCGTTTTTGGCCGAAATTTTGACCCCCTCCGATCGTTTCGAAACTCTGGATTCTGACAGAGGGCCACGAGACTTCGACCAGCGCGCAAAAATGGAGGCTCTAGACCCTTCCAGAGCCGAGATATCGGATGTCAAAGTTTTGACCTGAAAAAAAAACATAAGGGGTAACACTGTCGTTTTTGGCCGAAATTTTGACCCCCTCCGATCGTCTCGAAACTCTGGATTCTGACAGAGGGCCACGAGACTTCGACCAGCGCGCAAAAATGGAGGCTCTAGACCCTTCCAGAGCCGAGATATCGGATGTCAAAGTTTTGACCTGAAAAAAAAACATAAGGGGTAACACTGTCGTTTTTGGCCGAAATTTTGACCCCCTCCGATCGTCTCGAAACTCTGGATTCTGACAGAGGGCCACGAGACTTCGACCAGCGCGCAAAAATGGAGGCTCTAGACCCTTCCAGAGCCGAGATATCGGATGTCAAAGTTTTGACCTGAAAAAAAAACATAAGGGGTAACACTGTCGTTTTTGGCCGAAATTTTGACCCCCTCCGATCTTCTTGAAACTCTGGATTCTGACAGAGGGCCACGAGACTTCGACCAGCGCGCAAAAATGGAGGCTCTAGACCCTTCCAGAGCCGAGATATCGGATGTCAAAGTTTTGACCTGAAAAAAAAAAACATAAGGGGTAACACTGTCGTTTTTGGCCGAAATTTTGACCACCTCCGATCTTCTTGAAACTCTGGATTCTGACAGAGGGCCACGAGACTTCGACCAGCACGCAAAAATGGAGGCTCTAGACCCTTCCAGAGCCGAGATATCGGATGTCAAAGTTTTGACCCGAAAAAAACCCATAAGGGGTAACACTGTCGTTTTTGGCCGAAATTTTGACCCCCTCCGATCTTCTTGAAACTTTGGATTCTGACAGAGGGCCACGAGACTTCGACCAGCGCGCAAAAATGGAGGCTCTAGACCCTTCCAGAGCCGAGATATCGGATGTCAAAGTTTTGACCTGAAAAAAAAAACATAAGGGGTAACACTGTCGTTTTTGGCCGAAATTTTGACCCCCTCCGATCTTCTTGAAACTCTGGATTCTGACAGAGGGCCACGAGACTTCGACCAGCGCGCAAAAATGGAGGCTCTAGACCCTTCCAGAGCCGAGATATCGGATGTCAAAGTTTTGACCTGAAAAAAAAACATAAGGGGTAACACTGTCGTTTTTGGCCGAAATTTTGACCCCCTCCGCTCTTCTTGAAACTCTGGATTCTGACAGAGGGCCACGAGACTTCGACCAGCACGCAAAAATGGAGGCTCTAGACCCATCCAGAGCCGAGATATCGGATGTCAAAATTTTGACCTGAAAAAAAAAACATAAGGGGTAACACTGTCGTTTTTGGCCGAAATTTTGACCCCCTCCGATCTTCTTGAAACTCTGGATTCTGACAGAGGGCCACGAGACTTCGACCAGCGCGCAAAAATGGAGGCTCTAGACCCTTCCAGAGCCGAGATATCGGATGTCAAAGTTTTGACCTGAAAAAAAAACATAAGGGGTAACACTGTCGTTTTTGGCCGAAATTTTGACCCCCTCCGATCTTCTTGAAACTCTGGATTCTGACAGAGGGCCACGAGACTTCGACCAGCGCGCAAAAATGGAGGCTCTAGACCCATCCAGAGCCGAGATATCGGATGTCAAAATTTTGACCTGAAAAAAAAAACATAAGGGGTAACACTGTCGTTTTTGGCCGAAATTTTGACCCCCTCCGATCTTCTTGAAACTCTGGATTCTGACAGAGGGCCATGAGACTTCGACCAGCGCGCAAAAATGGAGGCTCTAGACCCTTCCAGAGCCGAGATATCAGACGTCAAAGTTTTGACCTGAAAAAAAAACATAAGGGGTAACACTGTCGTTTTTGGCCGAAATTTTGACCCCCTCCGATCTTCTTGAAACTCTGGATTCTGACAGAGGGCCACGAGACTTCGACCAGCGCGCATAAATGGAGGCTCTAGACCCTTCCAGAGCCAAGATATCGGATGTCAAAGTTTTGACCTGAAAAAAAAAACATAAGGGGTAACACTGTCGTTTTTGGCCAAAATTTTGACCCCCTCCGATCTTCTTGAAACTCTGGATTCTGACAGAGGGCCACGAGACTTCGACCAGCGCGCAAAAATGGAGGCTCTAGACCCTTCCAGAGCCGAGATATCGGATGTCAAAGTTTTGACCTGAAAAAAAAACATAAGGGGTAACACTGTCGTTTTTGGCCGAAATTTTGACCCCCTCCGATCTTCTTGAAACTCTGGATTCTGACAGAGGGCCACGAGACTTCGACCAACGCGCAAAAATGGAGGCTCTAGACCCTTCCAGAGCCGAAATATCGAAGGTCAAAATTTGGACCTGAAAAAAAAACATAAGGGGTAACACTGTCATTTTTTTTTTTTTTGCCGAAATTTTGACCCCCTCCGATCTTCTTGAAACTCTGGATTCTGACAGAGGGCCACGAGACTTCGACCAGCGCGCAAAAATGGAGGCTCTAGACCCTTCCAGAGCCGAGGTATCGGATGTCAAAGTTTTGACCTGAAAAAAAAACATAAGGGGTAACACTGTCGTTTTTGGCCGAAATTTTGACCCCCTCCGATCTTCTTGAAACTCTGGATTCTGACAGAGGGCCACGAGACTTCGACCAGCGCGCAAAAATGGAGGCTCTAGACCCATCCAGAGCCGAGATATCGGATGTCAAAATTTTGACCTGAAAAAAAAAACATAAGGGGTAACACTGTCGTTTTTGGCCGAAATTTTGACCCCCTCCGATCTTCTTGAAACTCTGGATTCTGACAGAGGGCCATGAGACTTCGACCAGCGCGCAAAAATGGAGGCTCTAGACCCTTCCAGAGCCGAGATATCAGACGTCAAAGTTTTTACCTGGAAAAAAAACATAAGGGGTAACACTGTCGTTTTTGGCCGAAATTTTGACCCCCTCCGATCTTCTTGAAACTCTGGATTCTGACAGAGGGCCACGAGACTTCGACCAGCGCGCATAAATGGAGGCTCTAGACCCTTCCAGAGCCAAGATATCGGATGTCAAAGTTTTGACCTGAAAAAAAAACATAAGGGGTAACACTGTCGTTTTTGGCCAAAATTTTGACCCCCTCCGATCTTCTTGAAACTCTGGATTCTGACAGAGGGCCACAAGACTTCGACCAGCGCGCAAAAATGGAGGCTCTAGACCCTTCCAGAGCCGAGATATCGGATGTCAAAGTTTTGACCTGAAAAAAAAACATAAGGGGTAACACTGTCGTTTTTGGCCGAAATTTTGACCCCCTCCGATCTTCTTGAAACTCTGGATTCTGACAGAGGGCCACGAGACTTCGACCAGCGCGCAAAAATGGAGGCTCTAGACCCTTCCAGAGCCGAGATATCGGATGTCAAAGTTTTGACCCGAAAAAAAAACATAAGGGGTAACACTGTCATCGAAGACAACACGGTACCACTGAGCCATCAAAGACAACACGGTTCTGACAGTTGAAAGTCAGTGTGCCGAGTCGGTTTCAGAAACGTGGCCTTCCAAAAAAAAAACAAAAAAACACTTAAACAATGTTAAAGTTCCTCTATAAAGATAAATTTACAAAGTCAGACCTGTGTCGTCTGCAGTGGCGCTTTGGTAGCAGAACCGGCTCTGAAGCGACTGGTTGCCGGTTCTAGTCCAGCTTCTTGTTGCATTTGTGCGTTTAGACTCCGTTTCGAAAGATAAACATACTAAGAGAAGTGTAAGAACCGGTAGTCTGCAGTGGCGCTGTGGTAGCAGAACTGGCTCTGAAGCGAGTGGTTGCCGGTTCTAATCCAGCTTCTTGTCGCGTTTGTGCGTTTATACTCCATTTCGAAAGATAAAGTTACGAAAAGAAGTGTCAGAAATATGTCATCTTCAGTGGCGCATTGGTAGCAGAACCACCTCTTAAGCGAGTGGTTGCCGGTTCTAGTCCAGCTTCTTGTTGCATTTGTGCGTTTAAACTCCGTTTCGAAAGATAAACGTACGAAGAGAAGTGTTAAAAGTGTGCAGGCTCTGGTGGCACATCGGATGAGGCTTGGCTCTGCCTTCA
Organism: Cyprinella venusta; assembly: GCA_038021265.1. NCBI lineage: Eukaryota > Metazoa > Chordata > Actinopteri > Cypriniformes > Leuciscidae > Cyprinella > Cyprinella venusta. Next base: position 25,028,482 of record CM075878.1, on the reverse strand, counting down.
GAAGGTTCACGGTTCAATCCCGGGTCAGAACCAACGGCCTGAGGGGGCATCCAAGGTAGTCACCCAGTCGCCGAGTCTGCACACCCAAAAGACCAAACTAAAGGGGGGGGTAGTGTGTGTGTGGTCCCCCCCCCGAGGTTTCGGAAACCCTGTCGCTGCGGTTATGTTCCTTAAACATAAATTTTCGCGACGTTTAATATATAATTATAATAAATATATACAATATAATTAATTACTTGGATAATTAATTACTTAATTGGATAATTACTTATTACTTAATACTTGGATATTTATTTATTTGGATATTTACTTGAACATTTACTTGCATACTTACTTGGATATTTATTTACTTGGATATTTATTTGGATATTTAATAGGACATTTACTTGGATATTTACTTGAATAATTACTTGCATACTTGGACATTTAATGTCCAAGTAAATATCCAAGGAAATAAAAATCCAAGTAAATATCCAAGTATTTAAGTAATTATCTAATTAAGTAATTAATTATCCAAGTAAATAATTATATTGTATATAGTATTTATTATAATTATATATTAAACGCCGCGAAATTAATGTTTAAGGAACATAACCGCAGCGACAGGGGTTCCGAAACCTCGGGGGGGGGGGACCACACACACACTACCCCCCCCTTTACTTTGGTCTTTTGGGTGTGCAGACTCGGCGACTGGGTGACTGCCTTAGATGCCCCCTCAGGCCGTTGGTTCTGACCCGGGATTGAACCGTGAACCTTCTGAAGGCAGAGCCAAGCCTCATCCGATGTGCCACCAGAGCCTGCACACTTTTAACACTTCTCTTCGTACGTTTATCTTTCGAAACAGAGTTTAAACGCACAAATGCAACAAGAAGCTGGACTAGAACCGGCAACCACTCGCTTCAGAGCCGGTTCTGCTACCAATGCGCCACTGCAGACTACACGGTTCTGACACTTCTCTTAGTATGTTTATCTTTCGAAACGGAGTCTAAACGCACAAATGCAACAAGAAGCTGGACTAGAACCGGCAACCACTTGCTTCAGAGCCGATTCTGCTACCACAGCGCCACTGCAGACGACACAGTTCTGACACTTGACTTTGTATGTTTATCTTTCGAAACGGAGTCTAAACGCACAAATGCAACAAGAAGCTGGACTAGAACCGGCAACCACTCGCTTCAGAGCCGGTTCTGCTACCACAGCGCCACTCCAGACTACACGATTCTGACACTTCTCTTAGTATGTTTATCTTTCGAAACGGAGTCTAAATGCACAAATGCAACAAGAAGCTGGACTAGAACCGGCAACCACTCGCTATGTTTTATGTTTGTAGTATGTTTTGTATGTCATTTTTTTTTTGGCCGAAAATTTGACCCCCTCCGATCTTCTTGAAACTCTGGATTCTGACAGAGGGCCATGAGACTTCGACCAGCGCGCAAAAATGGAGGCTCTAGATCCTTCCAGAGCCGAGATATCGGATGTCAAAGTTTTGACCTGAAAAAAAAAAACATAAGGGGTAACACTGTCGTTTTTGGCCGAAATTTTGACCCCCTCCGATCTTCTTGAAACTCTGGATTCTGACAGAGGGCCACGAGAGTTCGATCAGCGTGCAAAAATGGAGGCTCTAGACCCTTCCAGAGCCGAGATATCGAAGGTCAAAATTTGGACCGGAAAAAAAAAACATAAGGGGTAACACTGTCATCTTTTTTTTGGCCGAAATTTTGACCCCCTCCGATCTTCTTGAAACTCTGGATTCTGACAGAGGGCCACGAGACTTCGACCAGCGCGCAAAAATGGAGGCTCTAGACCCTTCCAGAACCGAGATATCGAAGGTCAAAATTTGGACCTGAAAAAAAAACAAGGGGTAACACTGTCATTTTTTTTTTGGCCGAAATTTTGACCCCCCCCCGATCTTCTTGAAAGTCTGGATTCTGACAGAGGGCCACGAGACTTCGACCAGCGCGCAAAAATGGAGGCTCTAGACCCTTCCAGAGCCGAGATATCGGATGTCAAAGTTTTGACCTGAAAAAAAAAAAACATAAGGGGTAACACTGTCGTTTTTGGCCGAAATTTTGACCCCCTCCGATCTTCTTGAAACTCTGGATTCTGACAGAGGGCCACGAGACTTCGACCAGCGCGCAAAAATGGAGGCTCTAGACCCTTCCAGAGCTGAGATATCGGATGTCAAAGTTTTGACCTGAAAAAAAAACATAAGGGGTAACACTGTCGTTTTTGGCCGAAATTTTGACCCCCTCCGATCTTCTTGAAACTCTGGATTCTGACAGAGGGCCACGAGACTTCGACCAGCGCGCAAAAATGGAGGCTCTAGATCCTTCCAGAGCCGAGATATCGGATGTCAAAGTTTTGACCTGAAAAAAAATCATAAGGGGTAACACTGTCGTTTTTGGCCGATATTTTGACCCCCTCCGATCTTCTTGAAACTCTGGATTCTGACAGAGGGCCACGAGACTTCGACCAGCGCGCAAAAATGGAGGCTCTAGACCCTTCCCGAGCCGAGATATCGGACGTCAAAGTTTTGACCCGAAAAAAAAAAAACATAAGGGGTAACACTGTCGTTTTTGGCCGAAATTTTGACCCCCTCCGATCTTCTTGAAATTCTAGATTCTGACAGAGGGCCACGAGACTTCGACCAGCACGCAAAAATGGAGGCTCTAGACCCTTCTAGAGCCGAGATATCGGATGTCAATGTTTTGACCCGAAAAAAAAAAACATAAGGGGTAACACTGTCGTTTTTGGCCGAAATTTTGACCCTCTCCGATCTTCTTGAAACTCTGGATTCTGACAGAGGGCCACGAGACTTCGACCAGCGCGCAAAAATGGAGGCTCTAGACCCTTCCAGAGCCGAGATATCGGATGTCAAAGTTTTGACCTGAAAAAAAAACATAAGGGGTAACACTGTCGTTTTTGGCCGAAATTTTGACCCCCTCCGATCTTCTTGAAACTCTGGATTCTGACAGAGGGCCACGAGACTTCGACCAGCGCGCAAAAATGGAGGCTCTAGACCCTTCCAGAGCCGAGATATCGGATGTCAAAGTTTTGACCTGAAAAAAAAAAACATAAGGGGTAACACTGTCGTTTTTGGCCGAAATTTTGACCCCCTCCGATCTTCTTGAAACTCTGGATTCTGACAGAGGGCCACGAGACTTCGACCAGCGCGCAAAAATGGAGGCTCTAGACCCTTCCAGAGCCGAGATATCAGACGTCAAAGTTTTGACCCGAAAAAAAAACATAAGGGGTAACACTGTCGTTTTTGGCCGAAATTTTGACCCCCTCCGATCGTCTCGAAACTCTGGATTCTGACAGAGGGCCACGAGACTTCGACCAGCGCGCAAAAATGGAGGCTCTAGACCCTTCCAGAGCCGAGATATCGGATGTCAAAGTTTTGACCTGAAAAAAAAACATAAGGGGTAACACTGTCGTTTTTGGCCGAAATTTTGACCCCCTCCGATCGTCTCGAAACTCTGGATTCTGACAGAGGGCCACGAGACTTCGACCAGCGCGCAAAAATGGAGGCTCTAGACCCTTCCAGAGCCGAGATATCGGATGTCAAAGTTTTGACCAGAAAAAAAAACATAAGGGGTAACACTGTCGTTTTTGGCCGAAATTTTGACCCCCTCCGATCTTCTCGAAACTCTGGATTCTGACAGAGGGCCACGAGACTTCGACCAGCGCGCAAAAATGGAGGCTCTAGACCCTTCCAGAGCCGAGATATCGGATGTCAAAGTTTTGACCAGAAAAAAAAACATAAGGGGTAACACTGTCGTTTTTGGCCGAAATTTTGACCCCCTCCGATCTTCTCGAAACTCTGGATTCTGACAGAGGGCCACGAGACTTCGACCAGCGCGCAAAAATGGAGGCTCTAGACCCTTCCAGAGCCGAAATATCGGATGTCAAAGTTTTGACCTGAAAAAAAAACATAAGGGGTAACACTGTCGTTTTTGGCCGAAATTTTGACCCCCTCCGATCTTCTCGAAACTCTGGATTCTGACAGAGGGCCACGAGACTTCGACCAGCGCGCAAAAATGGAGGCTCTAGACCCTTCCAGAGCCGAGATATCGGATGTCAAAGTTTTGACCTGAAAAAAAAAACATAAGGGGTAACACTGTCGTTTTTGGCCGAAATTTTGACCCCCTCCGATCGTCTCGAAACTCTGGATTCTGACAGAGGGCCACGAGACTTCGACCAGCGCGCAAAAATGGAGGCTCTAGACCCTTCCAGAGCCGAGATATCGGATGTCAAAGTTTTGACCTGAAAAAAAAACATAAGGGGTAACACTGTCGTTTTTGGCCGAAATTTTGACCCCCTCCGATCGTCTCGAAACTCTGGATTCTGACAGAGGGCCACGAGACTTCGACCAGCGCGCAAAAATGGAGGCTCTAGACCCTTCCAGAGCCGAGATATCGGATGTCAAAGTTTTGACCTGAAAAAAAAACATAAGGGGTAACACTGTCGTTTTTGGCCGAAATTTTGACCCCCTCCGATCTTCTCGAAACTCTGGATTCTGACAGAGGGCCACGAGACTTCGACCAGCGCGCAAAAATGGAGGCTCTAGACCCTTCCAGAGCCGAGATATCGGATGTCAAAGTTTTGACCAGAAAAAAAAAACATAAGGGGTAACACTGTCGTTTTTTGGCCGAAATTTTGACCCCCTCTGATCGTCTCGAAACTCTGGATTCTGACAGAGGGCCACGAGACTTCGACCAGCGCGCAAAAATGGAGGCTCTAGACCCTTCCAGAGCCGAGATATCGGATGTCAAAGTTTTGACCTGAAAAAAAAAAACATAAGGGGTAACACTGTCGTTTTTGGCCGAAATTTTGACCCCCTCCGATCGTCTCGAAACTCTGGATTCTGACAGAGGGCCACGAGACTTCGACCAGCGCGCAAAAATGGAGGCTCTAGACCCTTCCAGAGCCGAGATATCGGATGTCAAAGTTTTGACCTGAAAAAAAAAACATAAGGGGTAACACTGTCGTTTTTGGCCGAAATTTTGACCCCCTCCGATCGTCTCGAAACTCTGGATTCTGACAGAGGGCCACGAGACTTCGACCAGCGCGCAAAAATGGAGGCTCTAGACCCTTCCAGAGCCGAGATATCGGATGTCAAAGTTTTGACCTGAAAAAAAAACATAAGGGGTAATACTGTCGTTTTTGGCTGAAATTTTGACCCCCTCCGATCGTCTCGAAACTCTGGATTCTGACAGAGGGCCACGAGACTTCGACCAGCGCGCAAAAATGGAGGCTCTAGACCCTTCCAGAGCCGAGATATCGGATGTCAAAGTTTTGACCAGAAAAAAAAAACATAAGGGGTAACACTGTCGTTTTTGGCCGAAATTTTGACCCCCTCCGATCGTCTCGAAACTCTGGATTCTGACAGAGGGCCACGAGACTTCGACCAGCGCGCAAAAATGGAGGCTCTAGACCCTTCCAGAGCCGAGATATCGGATGTCAAAGTTTTGACCTGAAAAAAAAAAACATAAGGGGTAACACTGTCATTTTTGGCCGAAATTTTGACCCCCTCCGATCGTCTCGAAACTCTGGATTCTGATAGAGGGCCACGAGACTTCGACCAGCGCGCAAAAATGGAGGCTCTAGACCCTTCCAGAGCCGAGATATCGGATGTCAAAGTTTTGACCTGAAAAAAAAAACATAAGGGGTAACACTGTCGTTTTTGGCCGAAATTTTGACCCCCTCTGATCGTCTCGAAACTCTGGATTCTGACAGAGGGCCACGAGACTTCGACCAGCGCGCAAAAATGGAGGCTCTAGACCCTTCCAGAGCCGAGATATCGGATGTCAAAGTTTTGACCTGAAAAAAAAACATAAGGGGTAACACTGTCGTTTTTGGCCGAAATTTGACCCCCTCCGATCGTCTCGAAACTCTGGATTCTGACAGAGGGCCACGAGACTTCGACCAGCGCGCAAAAATGGAGGCTCTAGACCCTTCCAGAGCCGAGATATCGGATGTCAAAGTTTTGACCTGAAAAAAAAACATAAGGGGTAACACTGTCGTTTTTGGCCGAAATTTTGACCCCCTCCGATCGTCTCGAAACTCTGGATTCTGACAGAGGGCCACGAGACTTCGACCAGCGCGCAAAAATGGAGGCTCTAGACCCTTCCAGAGCCGAGATATCGGATGTCAAAGTTTTGACCAGAAAAAAAAACATAAGGGGTAACACTGTCGTTTTTGGCCGAAATTTTGACCCCCTCCGATCTTCTCGAAACTCTGGATTCTGACAGAGGGCCACGAGACTTCGACCAGCGCGCAAAAATGGAGGCTCTAGACCCTTCCAGAGCCGAGATATCGGATGTCAAAGTTTTGACCAGAAAAAAAAACATAAGGGGTAACACTGTCGTTTTTGGCCGAAATTTTGACCCCCTCCGATCTTCTCGAAACTCTGGATTCTGACAGAGGGCCACGAGACTTCGACCAGCGCGCAAAAATGGAGGCTCTAGACCCTTCCAGAGCCGAGATATCGGATGTCAAAGTTTTGACCTGAAAAAAAAACATAAGGGGTAACACTGTCGTTTTTGGCCGAAATTTTGACCCCTCCGATCGTCTCGAAACTCTGGATTCTGACAGAGGGCCACGAGACTTCGACCAGCGCGCAAAAATGGAGGCTCTAGACCCTTCCAGAGCCGAGATATCGGATGTCAAAGTTTTGACCAGAAAAAAAAACATAAGGGGTAACACTGTCGTTTTTGGCCGAAATTTTGACCCCCTCCGATCTTCTCGAAACTCTGGATTCTGACAGAGGGCCACGAGACTTCGACCAGCGCGCAAAAATGGAGGCTCTAGACCCTTCCAGAGCCGAGATATCGGATGTCAAAGTTTTGACCAGAAAAAAAAAACATAAGGGGTAACACTGTCGTTTTTGGCCGAAATTTTGACCCCCTCCGATCTTCTCGAAACTCTGGATTCTGACAGAGGGCCACGAGACTTCGACCAGCGCGCAAAAATGGAGGCTCTAGACCCTTCCAGAGCCGAGATATCGGATGTCAAAGTTTTGACCAGAAAAAAAAACATAAGGGGTAACACTGTCGTTTTTGGCCGAAATTTTGACCCCCTCCGATCTTCTCGAAACTCTGGATTCTGACAGAGGGCCACGAGACTTCGACCAGCGCGCAAAAATTGAGGCTCTAGACCCTTCCAGAGCCGAGATATCGGATGTCAAAGTTTTGACCTGAAAAAAAAACATAAGGGGTAACACTGTCGTTTTTGGCCGAAATTTTGACCCCCTCCGATCTTCTCGAAACTCTGGATTCTGACAGAGGGCCACGAGACTTCGACCAGCGCGCAAAAATGGAGGCTCTAGACCCTTCCAGAGCCGAGATATCGGATGTCAAAGTTTTGACCTGAAAAAAAACATAAGGGGTAACACTGTCGTTTTTGGCCGAAATTTTGACCCCCTCCGATCGTTTCGAAACTCTGGATTCTGACAGAGGGCCACGAGACTTCGACCAGCGCGCAAAAATGGAGGCTCTAGACCCTTCCAGAGCCGAGATATCGGATGTCAAAGTTTTGACCTGAAAAAAAAACATAAGGGGTAACACTGTCGTTTTTGGCCGAAATTTTGACCCCCTCCGATCGTCTCGAAACTCTGGATTCTGACAGAGGGCCACGAGACTTCGACCAGCGCGCAAAAATGGAGGCTCTAGACCCTTCCAGAGCCGAGATATCGGATGTCAAAGTTTTGACCTGAAAAAAAAAACATAAGGGGTAACACTGTCGTTTTTGGCCGAAATTTTGACCCCCTCCGATCGTCTCGAAACTCTGGATTCTGACAGAGGGCCACGAGACTTCGACCAGCGCGCAAAAATGGAGGCTCTAGACCCTTCCAGAGCCGAGATATCGGATGTCAAAGTTTTGACCTGAAAAAAAAACATAAGGGGTAACACTGTCGTTTTTGGCCGAAATTTTGACCCCCTCCGATCTTCTTGAAACTCTGGATTCTGACAGAGGGCCACGAGACTTCGACCAGCGCGCAAAAATGGAGGCTCTAGACCCTTCCAGAGCCGAGATATCGGATGTCAAAGTTTTGACCTGAAAAAAAAAACATAAGGGGTAACACTGTCGTTTTTGGCCGAAATTTTGACCACCTCCGATCTTCTTGAAACTCTGGATTCTGACAGAGGGCCACGAGACTTCGACCAGCACGCAAAAATGGAGGCTCTAGACCCTTCCAGAGCCGAGATATCGGATGTCAAAATTTTGACCCGAAAAAAAACCATAAGGGGTAACACTGTCGTTTTTGGCCGAAATTTTGACCCCCTCCGATCTTCTTGAAACTTTGGATTCTGACAGAGGGCCACGAGACTTCGACCAGCGCGCAAAAATGGAGGCTCTAGACCCTTCCAGAGCCGAGATATCGGATGTCAAAGTTTTGACCTGAAAAAAAAAACATAAGGGGTAACACTGTCGTTTTTGGCCGAAATTTTGACCCCCTCCGATCTTCTTGAAACTCTGGATTCTGACAGAGGGCCACGAGACTTCGACCAGCGCGCAAAAATGGAGGCTCTAGACCCTTCCAGAGCCGAGATATCGGATGTCAAAGTTTTGACCTGAAAAAAAAACATAAGGGGTAACACTGTCGTTTTTGGCCGAAATTTTGACCCCCTCCGCTCTTCTTGAAACTCTGGATTCTGACAGAGGGCCACGAGACTTCGACCAGCACGCAAAAATGGAGGCTCTAGACCCATCCAGAGCCGAGATATCGGATGTCAAAATTTTGACCTGAAAAAAAACATAAGGGGTAACACTGTCGTTTTTGGCCGAAATTTTGACCCCCTCCGATCTTCTTGAAACTCTGGATTCTGACAGAGGGCCACGAGACTTCGACCAGCGCGCAAAAATGGAGGCTCTAGACCCTTCCAGAGCCGAGATATCGGATGTCAATGTTTTGACCTGAAAAAAAAACATAAGGGGTAACACTGTCGTTTTTGGCCGAAATTTTGACCCCCTCCGATCTTCTTGAAACTCTGGATTCTGACAGAGGGCCACGAGACTTCGACCAGCGCGCAAAAATGGAGGCTCTAGACCCATCCAGAGCCGAGATATCGGATGTCAAAATTTTGACCTGAAAAAAAAAACATAAGGGGTAACACTGTCGTTTTTGGCCGAAATTTTGACCCCCTCCGATCTTCTTGAAACTCTGGATTCTGACAGAGGGCCATGAGACTTCGACCAGCGCGCAAAAATGGAGGCTCTAGACCCTTCCAGAGCCGAGATATCAGACGTCAAAGTTTTGACCTGAAAAAAAAACATAAGGGGTAACACTGTCGTTTTTGGCCGAAATTTTGACCCTCTCCGATCTTCTTGAAACTCTGGATTCTGACAGAGGGCCACGAGACTTCGACCAGCGCGCAAAAATGGAGGCTCTAGACCCTTCCAGAGCCGAGATATCGGATGTCAAAGTTTTGACCTGAAAAAAAAACATAAGGGGTAACACTGTCGTTTTTGGCCGAAATTTTGACCCCCTCCGATCTTCTTGAAACTCTGGATTCTGACAGAGGGCCACGAGACTTCGACCAGCGCGCAAAAATGGAGGCTCTAGACCCTTCCAGAGCCGAGATATCGGATGTCAAAGTTTTGACCTGAAAAAAAAAACATAAGGGGTAACACTGTCGTTTTTGGCCGAAATTTTGACCCCCTCCGATCTTCTTGAAACTCTGGATTCTGACAGAGGGCCACGAGACTTCGACCAGCGCGCAAAAATGGAGGCTCTAGACCCTTCCAGAGCCGAGATATCAGACGTCAAAGTTTTGACCCGAAAAAAAAACATAAGGGGTAACACTGTCGTTTTTGGCCGAAATTTTGACCCCCTCCGATCGTCTCGAAACTCTGGATTCTGACAGAGGGCCACGAGACTTCGACCAGCGCGCAAAAATGGAGGCTCTAGACCCTTCCAGAGCCGAGATATCGGATGTCAAAGTTTTGACCTGAAAAAAAAACATAAGGGGTAACACTGTCGTTTTTGGCCGAAATTTTGACCCCCTCCGATCGTCTCGAAACTCTGGATTCTGACAGAGGGCCACGAGACTTCGACCAGCGCGCAAAAATGGAGGCTCTAGACCCTTCCAGAGCCGAGATATCGGATGTCAAAGTTTTGACCAGAAAAAAAAACATAAGGGGTAACACTGTCGTTTTTGGCCGAAATTTTGACCCCCTCCGATCTTCTCGAAACTCTGGATTCTGACAGAGGGCCACGAGACTTCGACCAGCGCGCAAAAATGGAGGCTCTAGACCCTTCCAGAGCCGAGATATCGGATGTCAAAGTTTTGACCAGAAAAAAAAACATAAGGGGTAACACTGTCGTTTTTGGCCGAAATTTTGACCCCCTCCGATCTTCTCGAAACTCTGGATTCTGACAGAGGGCCAAGAGACTTCGACCAGCGCGCAAAAATGGGGGCTCTAGACCCTTCCAGAGCCGAAATATCGGATGTCAAAGTTTTGACCTGAAAAAAAAACATAAGGGGTAACACTGTCGTTTTTGGCCGAAATTTTGACCCCCTCCGATCTTCTCGAAACTCTGGATTCTGACAGAGGGCCACGAGACTTCGACCAGCGCGCAAAAATGGAGGCTCTAGACCCTTCCAGAGCCGAGATATCGGATGTCAAAGTTTTGACCTGAAAAAAAAACATAAGGGGTAACACTGTCGTTTTTGGCCGAAATTTTGACCCCCTCCGATCGTCTCGAAACTCTGGATTCTGACAGAGGGCCACGAGACTTCGACCAGCGCGCAAAAATGGAGGCTCTAGACCCTTCCAGAGCCGAGATATCGGATGTCAAAGTTTTGACCTGAAAAAAAAACATAAGGGGTAACACTGTCGTTTTTGGCCGAAATTTTGACCCCCTCCGATCGTCTCGAAACTCTGGATTCTGACAGAGGGCCACGAGACTTCGACCAGCGCGCAAAAATGGAGGCTCTAGACCCTTCCAGAGCCGAGATATCGGATGTCAAAGTTTTGACCTGAAAAAAAAACATAAGGGGTAACACTGTCGTTTTTGGCCGAAATTTTGACCCCCTCCGATCTTCTCGAAACTCTGGATTCTGACAGAGGGCCACGAGACTTCGACCAGCGCGCAAAAATGGAGGCTCTAGACCCTTCCAGAGCCGAGATATCGGATGTCAAAGTTTTGACCAGAAAAAAAAAACATAAGGGGTAACACTGTCGTTTTTTGGCCGAAATTTTGACCCCCTCTGATCGTCTCGAAACTCTGGATTCTGACAGAGGGCCACGAGACTTCGACCAGCGCGCAAAAATGGAGGCTCTAGACCCTTCCAGAGCCGAGATATCGGATGTCAAAGTTTTGACCTGAAAAAAAAAAACATAAGGGGTAACACTGTCGTTTTTGGCCGAAATTTTGACCCCCTCCGATCGTCTCGAAACTCTGGATTCTGACAGAGGGCCACGAGACTTCGACCAGCGCGCAAAAATGGAGGCTCTAGACCCTTCCAGAGCCGAGATATCGGATGTCAAAGTTTTGACCTGAAAAAAAAAACATAAGGGGTAACACTGTCGTTTTTGGCCGAAATTTTGACCCCCTCCGATCGTCTCGAAACTCTGGATTCTGACAGAGGGCCACGAGACTTCGACCAGCGCGCAAAAATGGAGGCTCTAGACCCTTCCAGAGCCGAGATATCGGATGTCAAAGTTTTGACCTGAAAAAAAAACATAAGGGGTAATACTGTCGTTTTTGGCTGAAATTTTGACCCCCTCCGATCGTCTCGAAACTCTGGATTCTGACAGAGGGCCACGAGACTTCGACCAGCGCGCAAAAATGGAGGCTCTAGACCCTTCCAGAGCCGAGATATCGGATGTCAAAGTTTTGACCAGAAAAAAAAAACATAAGGGGTAACACTGTCGTTTTTGGCCGAAATTTTGACCCCCTCCGATCGTCTCGAAACTCTGGATTCTGACAGAGGGCCACGAGACTTCGACCAGCGCGCAAAAATGGAGGCTCTAGACCCTTCCAGAGCCGAGATATCGGATGTCAAAGTTTTGACCTGAAAAAAAAAAAACATAAGGGGTAACACTGTCATTTTTGGCCGAAATTTTGACCCCCTCCGATCGTCTCGAAACTCTGGATTCTGATAGAGGGCCACGAGACTTCGACCAGCGCGCAAAAATGAGGCTCTAGACCCTTCCAGAGCCGAGATATCGGATGTCAAAGTTTTGACCTGAAAAAAAAAACATAAGGGGTAACACTGTCGTTTTTGGCCGAAATTTTGACCCCCTCCGATCGTCTCGAAACTCTGGATTCTGACAGAGGGCCACGAGACTTCGACCAGCGCGCAAAAATGGAGGCTCTAGACCCTTCCAGAGCCGAGATATCGGATGTCAAAGTTTTGACCTGAAAAAAAAACATAAGGGTAACACTGTCGTTTTTGGCCGAAATTTTGACCCCCTCCGATCGTCTCGAAACTCTGGATTCTGACAGAGGGCCACGAGACTTCGACCAGCGCGCAAAAATGGAGGCTCTAGACCCTTCCAGAGCCGAGATATCGGATGTCAAAGTTTTGACCTGAAAAAAAAACATAAGGGGTAACACTGTCGTTTTTGGCCGAAATTTTGACCCCCTCCGATCGTCTCGAAACTCTGGATTCTGACAGAGGGCCACGAGACTTCGACCAGCGCGCAAAAATGGAGGCTCTAGACCCTTCCAGAGCCGAGATATCGGATGTCAAAGTTTTGACCAGAAAAAAAAACATAAGGGGTAACACTGTCGTTTTTGGCCGAAATTTTGACCCCCTCCGATCTTCTCGAAACTCTGGATTCTGACAGAGGGCCACGAGACTTCGACCAGCGCGCAAAAATGGAGGCTCTAGACCCTTCCAGAGCCGAGATATCGGATGTCAAAGTTTTGACCAGAAAAAAAAACATAAGGGTAACACTGTCGTTTTTGGCCGAAATTTTGACCCCCTCCGATCTTCTCGAAACTCTGGATTCTGACAGAGGGCCACGAGACTTCGACCAGCGCGCAAAAATGGAGGCTCTAGACCCTTCCAGAGCCGAGATATCGGATGTCAAAGTTTTGACCTGAAAAACAAACATAAGGGGTAACACTGTCGTTTTTGGCCGAAATTTTGACCCCCTCCGATCGTCTCGAAACTCTGGATTCTGACAGAGGGCCACGAGACTTCGACCAGCGCGCAAAAATGGAGGCTCTAGACCCTTCCAGAGCCGAGATATCGGATGTCAAAGTTTTGACCAGAAAAAAAAACATAAGGGGTAACACTGTCGTTTTTGGCCGAAATTTTGACCCCCTCCGATCTTCTCGAAACTCTGGATTCTGACAGAGGGCCACGAGACTTCGACCAGCGCGCAAAAATGGAGGCTCTAGACCCTTCCAGAGCCGAGATATCGGATGTCAAAGTTTTGACCAGAAAAAAAAAACATAAGGGGTAACACTGTCGTTTTTGGCCGAAATTTTGACCCCCTCCGATCTTCTCGAAACTCTGGATTCTGACAGAGGGCCACGAGACTTCGACCAGCGCGCAAAAATGGAGGCTCTAGACCCTTCCAGAGCCGAGATATCGGATGTCAAAGTTTTGACCAGAAAAAAAAACATAAGGGGTAACACTGTCGTTTTTGGCCGAAATTTTGACCCCCTCCGATCTTCTCGAAACTCTGGATTCTGACAGAGGGCCACGAGACTTCGACCAGCGCGCAAAAATGGAGGCTCTAGACCCTTCCAGAGCCGAGATATCGGATGTCAAAGTTTTGACCTGAAAAAAAACATAAGGGGTAACACTGTCGTTTTTGGCCGAAATTTTGACCCCCTCCGATCTTCTTGAAACTCTGGATTCTGACAGAGGGCCACGAGACTTCGACCAGCGCGCAAAAATGGAGGCTCTAGACCCTTCCAGAGCCGAGATATCGGATGTCAAAGTTTTGACCTGAAAAAAAAAAACATAAGGGGTAACACTGTCGTTTTTGGCCGAAATTTTGACCCCTCCGATCTTCTTGAAACTCTGGATTCTGACAGAGGGCCACGAGACTTCGACCAGCGCGCAAAAATGGAGGCTCTAGACCCTTCCAGAGCCGAGATATCAGACGTCAAAGTTTTGACCCGAAAAAAAAACATAAGGGGTAACACTGTCGTTTTTGGCCGAAATTTTGACCCCCTCCGATCGTCTCGAAACTCTGGATTCTGACAGAGGGCCACGAGACTTCGACCAGCGCGCAAAAATGGAGGCTCTAGACCCTTCCAGAGCCGAGATATCGGATGTCAAAGTTTTGACCTGAAAAAAAAACATAAGGGGTAACACTGTCGTTTTTGGCCGAAATTTTGACCCCCTCCGATCGTCTCGAAACTCTGGATTCTGACAGAGGGCCACGAGACTTCGACCAGCGCGCAAAAATGGAGGCTCTAGACCCTTCCAGAGCCGAGATATCGGATGTCAAAGTTTTGACCAGAAAAAAAAACATAAGGGGTAACACTGTCGTTTTTGGCCGAAATTTTGACCCCCTCCGATCTTCTCGAAACTCTGGATTCTGACAGAGGGCCACGAGACTTCGACCAGCGCGCAAAAATGGAGGCTCTAGACCCTTCCAGAGCCGAGATATCGGATGTCAAAGTTTTGACCAGAAAAAAAAACATAAGGGGTAACACTGTCGTTTTTGGCCGAAATTTTGACCCCCTCCGATCTTCTCGAAACTCTGGATTCTGACAGAGGGCCACGAGACTTCGACCAGCGCGCAAAAATGGAGGCTCTAGACCCTTCCAGAGCCGAAATATCGGATGTCAAAGTTTTGACCTGAAAAAAAAACATAAGGGGTAACACTGTCGTTTTTGGCCGAAATTTTGACCCCCTCCGATCTTCTCGAAACTCTGGATTCTGACAGAGGGCCACGAGACTTCGACCAGCGCGCAAAATGGAGGCTCTAGACCCTTCCAGAGCCGAGATATCGGATGTCAAAGTTTTGACCTGAAAAAAAAACATAAGGGGTAACACTGTCGTTTTTGGCCGAAATTTTGACCCCCTCCGATCGTCTCGAAACTCTGGATTCTGACAGAGGGCCACGAGACTTCGACCAGCGCGCAAAAAATGGAGGAGGCTCTAGACCCTTCCAGAGCCGAGATATCGGATGTCAAAGTTTTGACCTGAAAAAAAAACATAAGGGGTAACACTGTCGTTTTTGGCCGAAATTTTGACCCCCTCCGATCGTCTCGAAACTCTGGATTCTGACAGAGGGCCACGAGACTTCGACCAGCGCGCAAAAATGGAGGCTCTAGACCCTTCCAGAGCCGAGATATCGGATGTCAAAGTTTTGACCTGAAAAAAAAACATAAGGGGTAACACTGTCGTTTTTGGCCGAAATTTTGACCCCCTCCGATCTTCTCGAAACTCTGGATTCTGACAGAGGGCCACGAGACTTCGACCAGCGCGCAAAAATGGAGGCTCTAGACCCTTCCAGAGCCGAGATATCGGATGTCAAAGTTTTGACCAGAAAAAAAAAACATAAGGGGTAACACTGTCGTTTTTTGGCCGAAATTTTGACCCCCTCTGATCGTCTCGAAACTCTGGATTCTGACAGAGGGCCACGAGACTTCGACCAGCGCGCAAAAATGGAGGCTCTAGACCCTTCCAGAGCCGAGATATCGGATGTCAAAGTTTTGACCTGAAAAAAAAAAACATAAGGGGTAACACTGTCGTTTTTGGCCGAAATTTTGACCCCCTCCGATCGTCTCGAAACTCTGGATTCTGACAGAGGGCCACGAGACTTCGACCAGCGCGCAAAAATGGAGGCTCTAGACCCTTCCAGAGCCGAGATATCGGATGTCAAAGTTTTGACCTGAAAAAAAAACATAAGGGGTAACACTGTCGTTTTTGGCCGAAATTTTGACCCCCTCCGATCGTCTCGAAACTCTGGATTCTGACAGAGGGCCACGAGACTTCGACCAGCGCGCAAAAATGGAGGCTCTAGACCCTTCCAGAGCCGAGATATCGGATGTCAAAGTTTTGACCTGAAAAAAAAACATAAGGGGTAATACTGTCGTTTTTGGCTGAAATTTTGACCCCCTCCGATCGTCTCGAAACTCTGGATTCTGACAGAGGGCCACGAGACTTCGACCAGCGCGCAAAAATGGAGGCTCTAGACCCTTCCAGAGCCGAGATATCGGATGTCAAAGTTTTGACCAGAAAAAAAAAACATAAGGGGTAACACTGTCGTTTTTGGCCGAAATTTTGACCCCCTCCGATCGTCTCGAAACTCTGGATTCTGACAGAGGGCCACGAGACTTCGACCAGCGCGCAAAAATGGAGGCTCTAGACCCTTCCAGAGCCGAGATATCGGATGTCAAAGTTTTGACCAGAAAAAAAAAAACATAAGGGGTAACACTGTCATTTTTGGCCGAAATTTTGACCCCCTCCGATCGTCTCGAAACTCTGGATTCTGATAGAGGGCCACGAGACTTCGACCAGCGCGCAAAAATGGAGGCTCTAGACCCTTCCAGAGCCGAGATATCGGATGTCAAAGTTTTGACCTGAAAAAAAAAAACATAAGGGGTAACACTGTCGTTTTTGGCCGAAATTTTGACCCCCTCCGATCGTCTCGAAACTCTGGATTCTGACAGAGGGCCACGAGACTTCGACCAGCGCGCAAAAATGGAGGCTCTAGACCCTTCCAGAGCCGAGATATCGGATGTCAAAGTTTTGACCTGAAAAAAAAACATAAGGGGTAACACTGTCGTTTTTGGCCGAAATTTTGACCCCCTCCGATCGTCTCGAAACTCTGGATTCTGACAGAGGGCCACGAGACTTCGACCAGCGCGCAAAAATGGAGGCTCTAGACCCTTCCAGAGCCGAGATATCGGATGTCAAAGTTTTGACCTGAAAAAAAAACATAAGGGGTAACACTGTCGTTTTTGGCCGAAATTTTGACCCCCTCCGATCGTCTCGAAACTCTGGATTCTGACAGAGGGCCACGAGACTTCGACCAGCGCGCAAAAATGGAGGCTCTAGACCCTTCCAGAGCCGAGATATCGGATGTCAAAGTTTTGACCAGAAAAAAAAACATAAGGGGTAACACTGTCGTTTTTGGCCGAAATTTTGACCCCCTCCGATCTTCTCGAAACTCTGGATTCTGACAGAGGGCCACGAGACTTCGACCAGCGCGCAAAAATGGAGGCTCTAGACCCTTCCAGAGCCGAGATATCGGATGTCAAAGTTTTGACCAGAAAAAAAAACATAAGGGGTAACACTGTCGTTTTTGGCCGAAATTTTGACCCCCTCCGATCTTCTCGAAACTCTGGATTCTGACAGAGGGCCACGAGACTTCGACCAGCGCGCAAAAATGGAGGCTCTAGACCCTTCCAGAGCCGAGATATCGGATGTCAAAGTTTTGACCTGAAAAAAAAACATAAGGGGTAACACTGTCGTTTTTGGCCGAAATTTTGACCCCCTCCGATCGTCTCGAAACTCTGGATTCTGACAGAGGGCCACGAGACTTCGACCAGCGCGCAAAAATGGAGGCTCTAGACCCTTCCAGAGCCGAGATATCGGATGTCAAAGTTTTGACCAGAAAAAAAAACATAAGGGGTAACACTGTCGTTTTTGGCCGAAATTTTGACCCCCTCCGATCTTCTCGAAACTCTGGATTCTGACAGAGGGCCACGAGACTTCGACCAGCGCGCAAAAATGGAGGCTCTAGACCCTTCCAGAGCCGAGATATCGGATGTCAAAGTTTTGACCAGAAAAAAAAAACATAAGGGGTAACACTGTCGTTTTTGGCCGAAATTTTGACCCCCTCCGATCTTCTCGAAACTCTGGATTCTGACAGAGGGCCACGAGACTTCGACCAGCGCGCAAAAATGGAGGCTCTAGACCCTTCCAGAGCCGAGATATCGGATGTCAAAGTTTTGACCAGAAAAAAAAACATAAGGGGTAACACTGTCGTTTTTGGCCGAAATTTTGACCCCCTCCGATCTTCTCGAAACTCTGGATTCTGACAGAGGGCCACGAGACTTCGACCAGCGCGCAAAAATTGAGGCTCTAGACCCTTCCAGAGCCGAGATATCGGATGTCAAAGTTTTGACCTGAAAAAAAAACATAAGGGGTAACACTGTCGTTTTTGGCCGAAATTTTGACCCCCTCCGATCTTCTCGAAACTCTGGATTCTGACAGAGGGCCACGAGACTTCGACCAGCGCGCAAAAATGGAGGCTCTAGACCCTTCCAGAGCCGAGATATCGGATGTCAAAGTTTTGACCTGAAAAAAAAACATAAGGGGTAACACTGTCGTTTTTGGCCGAAATTTTGACCCCCTCCGATCGTTTCGAAACTCTGGATTCTGACAGAGGGCCACGAGACTTCGACCAGCGCGCAAAAATGGAGGCTCTAGACCCTTCCAGAGCCGAGATATCGGATGTCAAAGTTTTGACCTGAAAAAAAAAACATAAGGGGTAACACTGTCGTTTTTGGCCGAAATTTTGACCCCCTCCGATCGTCTCGAAACTCTGGATTCTGACAGAGGGCCACGAGACTTCGACCAGCGCGCAAAAATGGAGGCTCTAGACCCTTCCAGAGCCGAGATATCGGATGTCAAAGTTTTGACCTGAAAAAAAAACATAAGGGGTAACACTGTCGTTTTTGGCCGAAATTTTGACCCCCTCCGATCGTCTCGAAACTCTGGATTCTGACAGAGGGCCACGAGACTTCGACCAGCGCGCAAAAATGGAGGCTCTAGACCCTTCCAGAGCCGAGATATCGGATGTCAAAGTTTTGACCTGAAAAAAAAACATAAGGGGTAACACTGTCGTTTTTGGCCGAAATTTTGACCCCCTCCGATCTTCTTGAAACTCTGGATTCTGACAGAGGGCCACGAGACTTCGACCAGCGCGCAAAAATGGAGGCTCTAGACCCTTCCAGAGCCGAGATATCGGATGTCAAAGTTTTGACCTGAAAAAAAAACATAAGGGGTAACACTGTCGTTTTTGGCCGAAATTTTGACCACCTCCGATCTTCTTGAAACTCTGGATTCTGACAGAGGGCCACGAGACTTCGACCAGCACGCAAAAATGGAGGCTCTAGACCCTTCCAGAGCCGAGATATCGGATGTCAAAGTTTTGACCCGAAAAAAACCCATAAGGGGTAACACTGTCGTTTTTGGCCGAAATTTTGACCCCCTCCGATCTTCTTGAAACTTTGGATTCTGACAGAGGGCCACGAGACTTCGACCAGCGCGCAAAAATGGAGGCTCTAGACCCTTCCAGAGCTGAGATATCGGATGTCAAAGTTTTGACCTGAAAAAAAAAACATAAGGGGTAACACTGTCGTTTTTGGCCGAAATTTTGACCCCCTCCGATCTTCTTGAAACTCTGGATTCTGACAGAGGGCCACGAGACTTCGACCAGCGCGCAAAAATGGAGGCTCTAGACCCTTCCAGAGCCGAGATATCGGATGTCAAAGTTTTGACCTGAAAAAAAAAACATAAGGGGTAACACTGTCGTTTTTGGCCGAAATTTTGACCCCCTCCGCTCTTCTTGAAACTCTGGATTCTGACAGAGGGCCACGAGACTTCGACCAGCACGCAAAAATGGAGGCTCTAGACCCATCCAGAGCCGAGATATCGGATGTCAAAATTTTGACCTGAAAAAAAAACATAAGGGGTAACACTGTCGTTTTTGGCCGAAATTTTGACCCCCTCCGATCTTCTTGAAACTCTGGATTCTGACAGAGGGCCACGAGACTTCGACCAGCGCGCAAAAATGGAGGCTCTAGACCCTTCCAGAGCCGAGATATCGGATGTCAAAGTTTTGACCTGAAAAAAAAACATAAGGGGTAACACTGTCGTTTTTGGCCGAAATTTTGACCCCCTCCGATCTTCTTGAAACTCTGGATTCTGACAGAGGGCCACGAGACTTCGACCAGCGCGCAAAAATGGAGGCTCTAGACCCATCCAGAGCCGAGATATCGGATGTCAAAATTTTGACCTGAAAAAAAAAACATAAGGGGTAACACTGTCGTTTTTGGCCGAAATTTTGACCCCCTCCGATCTTCTTGAAACTCTGGATTCTGACAGAGGGCCATGAGACTTCGACCAGCGCGCAAAAATGGAGGCTCTAGACCCTTCCAGAGCCGAGATATCAGACGTCAAAGTTTTGACCTGAAAAAAAAACATAAGGGGTAACACTGTCGTTTTTGGCCGAAATTTTGACCCCCTCCGATCTTCTTGAAACTCTGGATTCTGACAGAGGGCCACGAGACTTCGACCAGCGCGCATAAATGGAGGCTCTAGACCCTTCCAGAGCCAAGATATCGGATGTCAAAGTTTTGACCTGAAAAAAAAAACATAAGGGGTAACACTGTCGTTTTTGGCCAAAATTTTGACCCCCTCCGATCTTCTTGAAACTCTGGATTCTGACAGAGGGCCACGAGACTTCGACCAGCGCGCAAAAATGGAGGCTCTAGACCCTTCCAGAGCCGAGATATCGGATGTCAAAGTTTTGACCTGAAAAAAAAACATAAGGGGTAACACTGTCGTTTTTGGCCGAAATTTTGACCCCCTCCGATCTTCTTGAAACTCTGGATTCTGACAGAGGGCCACGAGACTTCGACCAACGCGCAAAAATGGAGGCTCTAGACCCTTCCAGAGCCGAAATATCGAAGGTCAAAATTTGGACCTGAAAAAAAAACATAAGGGGTAACACTGTCATTTTTTTTTTTTGCCGAAATTTTGACCCCCTCCGATCTTCTTGAAACTCTGGATTCTGACAGAGGGCCACGAGACTTCGACCAGCGCGCAAAAATGGAGGCTCTAGACCCTTCCAGAGCCGAGGTATCGGATGTCAAAGTTTTGACCTGAAAAAAAAACATAAGGGGTAACACTGTCGTTTTTGGCCGAAATTTTGACCCCCTCCGATCTTCTTGAAACTCTGGATTCTGACAGAGGGCCACGAGACTTCGACCAGCGCGCAAAAATGGAGGCTCTAGACCCATCCAGAGCCGAGATATCGGATGTCAAAATTTTGACCTGAAAAAAAAAACATAAGGGGTAACACTGTCGTTTTTGGCCGAAATTTTGACCCCCTCCGATCTTCTTGAAACTCTGGATTCTGACAGAGGGCCATGAGACTTCGACCAGCGCGCAAAAATGGAGGCTCTAGACCCTTCCAGAGCCGAGATATCAGACGTCAAAGTTTTTACCTGGAAAAAAAACATAAGGGGTAACACTGTCGTTTTTGGCCGAAATTTTGACCCCCTCCGATCTTCTTGAAACTCTGGATTCTGACAGAGGGCCACGAGACTTCGACCAGCGCGCATAAATGGAGGCTCTAGACCCTTCCAGAGCCAAGATATCGGATGTCAAAGTTTTGACCTGAAAAAAAAACATAAGGGGTAACACTGTCGTTTTTGGCCAAAATTTTGACCCCCTCCGATCTTCTTGAAACTCTGGATTCTGACAGAGGGCCACAAGACTTCGACCAGCGCGCAAAAATGGAGGCTCTAGACCCTTCCAGAGCCGAGATATCGGATGTCAAAGTTTTGACCTGAAAAAAAAACATAAGGGGTAACACTGTCGTTTTTGGCCGAAATTTTGACCCCCTCCGATCTTCTTGAAACTCTGGATTCTGACAGAGGGCCACGAGACTTCGACCAGCGCGCAAAAATGGAGGCTCTAGACCCTTCCAGAGCCGAGATATCAGACGTCAAAGTTTTGACCCGAAAAAAAAACATAAGGGGTAACACTGTCGTTTTTGGCCGAAATTTTGACCCCCTCCGATCGTCTCGAAACTCTGGATTCTGACAGAGGGCCACGAGACTTCGACCAGCGCGCAAAAATGGAGGCTCTAGACCCTTCCAGAGCCGAGATATCGGATGTCAAAGTTTTGACCTGAAAAAAAAACATAAGGGGTAACACTGTCGTTTTTGGCCGAAATTTTGACCCCCTCCGATCGTCTCGAAACTCTGGATTCTGACAGAGGGCCACGAGACTTCGACCAGCGCGCAAAAATGGAGGCTCTAGACCCTTCCAGAGCCGAGATATCGGATGTCAAAGTTTTGACCAGAAAAAAAAACATAAGGGGTAACACTGTCGTTTTTGGCCGAAATTTTGACCCCCTCCGATCTTCTCGAAACTCTGGATTCTGACAGAGGGCCACGAGACTTCGACCAGCGCGCAAAAATGGAGGCTCTAGACCCTTCCAGAGCCGAGATATCGGATGTCAAAGTTTTGACCAGAAAAAAAAACATAAGGGGTAACACTGTCGTTTTTGGCCGAAATTTTGACCCCCTCCGATCTTCTCGAAACTCTGGATTCTGACAGAGGGCCACGAGACTTCGACCAGCGCGCAAAAATGGAGGCTCTAGACCCTTCCAGAGCCGAGATATCGGATGTCAAAGTTTTGACCTGAAAAAAAAACATAAGGGGTAACACTGTCGTTTTTGGCCGAAATTTTGACCCCCTCCGATCGTTTCGAAACTCTGGATTCTGACAGAGGGCCACGAGACTTCGACCAGCGCGCAAAAATGGAGGCTCTAGACCCTTCCAGAGCCGAGATATCGGATGTCAAAGTTTTGACCTGAAAAAAAAACATAAGGGGTAACACTGTCGTTTTTGGCCGAAATTTTGACCCCCTCCGATCGTCTCGAAACTCTGGATTCTGACAGAGGGCCACGAGACTTCGACCAGCGCGCAAAAATGGAGGCTCTAGACCCTTCCAGAGCCGAGATATCGGATGTCAAAGTTTTGACCTGAAAAAAAAACATAAGGGGTAACACTGTCGTTTTTGGCCGAAATTTTGACCCCCTCCGATCGTCTCGAAACTCTGGATTCTGACAGAGGGCCACGAGACTTCGACCAGCGCGCAAAAATGGAGGCTCTAGACCCTTCCAGAGCCGAGATATCGGATGTCAAAGTTTTGACCTGAAAAAAAAACATAAGGGGTAACACTGTCGTTTTTGGCCGAAATTTTGACCCCCTCCGATCTTCTTGAAACTCTGGATTCTGACAGAGGGCCACGAGACTTCGACCAGCGCGCAAAAATGGAGGCTCTAGACCCTTCCAGAGCCGAGATATCGGATGTCAAAGTTTTGACCTGAAAAAAAAACATAAGGGGTAACACTGTCGTTTTTGGCCGAAATTTTGACCACCTCCGATCTTCTTGAAACTCTGGATTCTGACAGAGGGCCACGAGACTTCGACCAGCACGCAAAAATGGAGGCTCTAGACCCTTCCAGAGCCGAGATATCGGATGTCAAAGTTTTGACCCGAAAAAAACCCATAAGGGGTAACACTGTCGTTTTTGGCCGAAATTTTGACCCCCTCCGATCTTCTTGAAACTTTGGATTCTGACAGAGGGCCACGAGACTTCGACCAGCGCGCAAAAATGGAGGCTCTAGACCCTTCCAGAGCCGAGATATCGGATGTCAAAGTTTTGACCTGAAAAAAAAAACATAAGGGGTAACACTGTCGTTTTTGGCCGAAATTTTGACCCCCTCCGATCTTCTTGAAACTCTGGATTCTGACAGAGGGCCACGAGACTTCGACCAGCGCGCAAAAATGGAGGCTCTAGACCCTTCCAGAGCCGAGATATCGGATGTCAAAGTTTTGACCTGAAAAAAAAAACATAAGGGGTAACACTGTCGTTTTTGGCCGAAATTTTGACCCCCTCCGCTCTTCTTGAAACTCTGGATTCTGACAGAGGGCCACGAGACTTCGACCAGCACGCAAAAATGGAGGCTCTAGACCCATCCAGAGCCGAGATATCGGATGTCAAAATTTTGACCTGAAAAAAAAAACATAAGGGGTAACACTGTCGTTTTTGGCCGAAATTTTGACCCCCTCCGATCTTCTTGAAACTCTGGATTCTGACAGAGGGCCACGAGACTTCGACCAGCGCGCAAAAATGGAGGCTCTAGACCCTTCCAGAGCCGAGATATCGGATGTCAAAGTTTTGACCTGAAAAAAAAACATAAGGGGTAACACTGTCGTTTTTGGCCGAAATTTTGACCCCCTCCGATCTTCTTGAAACTCTGGATTCTGACAGAGGGCCACGAGACTTCGACCAGCGCGCAAAAATGGAGGCTCTAGACCCATCCAGAGCCGAGATATCGGATGTCAAAATTTTGACCTGAAAAAAAAAACATAAGGGGTAACACTGTCGTTTTTGGCCGAAATTTTGACCCCCTCCGATCTTCTTGAAACTCTGGATTCTGACAGAGGGCCATGAGACTTCGACCAGCGCGCAAAAATGGAGGCTCTAGACCCTTCCAGAGCCGAGATATCAGACGTCAAAGTTTTGACCTGAAAAAAAAACATAAGGGGTAACACTGTCGTTTTTGGCCGAAATTTTGACCCCCTCCGATCTTCTTGAAACTCTGGATTCTGACAGAGGGCCACGAGACTTCGACCAGCGCGCATAAATGGAGGCTCTAGACCCTTCCAGAGCCAAGATATCGGATGTCAAAGTTTTGACCTGAAAAAAAAAAACATAAGGGGTAACACTGTCGTTTTTGGCCAAAATTTTGACCCCCTCCGATCTTCTTGAAACTCTGGATTCTGACAGAGGGCCACGAGACTTCGACCAGCGCGCAAAAATGGAGGCTCTAGACCCTTCCAGAGCCGAGATATCGGATGTCAAAGTTTTGACCTGAAAAAAAAACATAAGGGGTAACACTGTCGTTTTTGGCCGAAATTTTGACCCCCTCCGATCTTCTTGAAACTCTGGATTCTGACAGAGGGCCACGAGACTTCGACCAACGCGCAAAAATGGAGGCTCTAGACCCTTCCAGAGCCGAAATATCGAAGGTCAAAATTTGGACCTGAAAAAAAAACATAAGGGGTAACACTGTCATTTTTTTTTTTTGCCGAAATTTTGACCCCCTCCGATCTTCTTGAAACTCTGGATTCTGACAGAGGGCCACGAGACTTCGACCAGCGCGCAAAAATGGAGGCTCTAGACCCTTCCAGAGCCGAGGTATCGGATGTCAAAGTTTTGACCTGAAAAAAAAACATAAGGGGTAACACTGTCGTTTTTGGCCGAAATTTTGACCCCCTCCGATCTTCTTGAAACTCTGGATTCTGACAGAGGGCCACGAGACTTCGACCAGCGCGCAAAAATGGAGGCTCTAGACCCATCCAGAGCCGAGATATCGGATGTCAAAATTTTGACCTGAAAAAAAAAACATAAGGGGTAACACTGTCGTTTTTGGCCGAAATTTTGACCCCCTCCGATCTTCTTGAAACTCTGGATTCTGACAGAGGGCCATGAGACTTCGACCAGCGCGCAAAAATGGAGGCTCTAGACCCTTCCAGAGCCGAGATATCAGACGTCAAAGTTTTTACCTGGAAAAAAAACATAAGGGGTAACACTGTCGTTTTTGGCCGAAATTTTGACCCCCTCCGATCTTCTTGAAACTCTGGATTCTGACAGAGGGCCACGAGACTTCGACCAGCGCGCATAAATGGAGGCTCTAGACCCTTCCAGAGCCAAGATATCGGATGTCAAAGTTTTGACCTGAAAAAAAAAACATAAGGGGTAACACTGTCGTTTTTGGCCAAAATTTTGACCCCCTCCGATCTTCTTGAAACTCTGGATTCTGACAGAGGGCCACAAGACTTCGACCAGCGCGCAAAAATGGAGGCTCTAGACCCTTCCAGAGCCGAGATATCGGATGTCAAAGTTTTGACCTGAAAAAAAAACATAAGGGGTAACACTGTCGTTTTTGGCCGAAATTTTGACCCCCTCCGATCTTCTTGAAACTCTGGATTCTGACAGAGGGCCACGAGACTTCGACCAGCGCGCAAAAATGGAGGCTCTAGACCCTTCCAGAGCCGAGATATCGGATGTCAAAGTTTTGACCCGAAAAAAAAACATAAGGGGTAACACTGTCATCGAAGACAACACGGTACCACTGAGCCATCAAAGACAACACGGTTCTGACAGTTGAAAGTCAGTGTGCCGAGTCGGTTTCAGAAACGTGGCCTTCCAAAAAAAAAACAAAAAAACACTTAAACAATGTTAAAGTTCCTCTATAAAGATAAATTTACAAAGTCAGACCTGTGTCGTCTGCAGTGGCGCTTTGGTAGCAGAACCGGCTCTGAAGCGACTGGTTGCCGGTTCTAGTCCAGCTTCTTGTTGCATTTGTGCGTTTAGACTCCGTTTCGAAAGATAAACATACTAAGAGAAGTGTAAGAACCGGTAGTCTGCAGTGGCGCTGTGGTAGCAGAACTGGCTCTGAAGCGAGTGGTTGCCGGTTCTAATCCAGCTTCTTGTCGCGTTTGTGCGTTTATACTCCATTTCGAAAGATAAAGTTACGAAAAGAAGTGTCAGAAATATGTCATCTTCAGTGGCGCATTGGTAGCAGAACCACCTCTTAAGCGAGTGGTTGCCGGTTCTAGTCCAGCTTCTTGTTGCATTTGTGCGTTTAAACTCCGTTTCGAAAGATAAACGTACGAAGAGAAGTGTTAAAAGTGTGCAGGCTCTGGTGGCACATCGGATGAGGCTTGGCTCTGCCTTCAGAAGGTTCACGGTTCAATCCCGGGTCAGAACCAACGGCCTGAGGGGGCATCCAAGGTAGTCACCCAGTCGCCGAGTCTGCACACCCAAAAGACCAAACTAAAGGGGGGGGTAGTGTGTGTGTGGTCCCCCCCCCGAGGTTTCGGAACCCCTGTCGCTGCGGTTATGTTCCTTAAACATAAATTTTCGCGACGTTTAATATATAATTATAATAAATATATACAATATAATTAATTACTTGGATAATTAATTACTTAATTGGATAATTACTTATTACTTAATACTTGGATATTTATTTATTTGGATATTTACTTGAACATTTACTTGCATACTTACTTGGATATTTATTTACTTGGATATTTATTTGGATATTTAATAGGACATTTACTTGGATATTTACTTGAATAATTACTTGCATACTTGGACATTTAATGTCCAAGTAAATATCCAAGGAAATAAAAATCCAAGTAAATATCCAAGTATTTAAGTAATTATCTAATTAAGTAATTAATTATCCAAGTAAATAATTATATTGTATATAGTATTTATTATAATTATATATTAAACGCCGCGAAATTAATGTTTAAGGAACATAACCGCAGCGACAGGGGTTCCGAAACCTCGGGGGGGGGACCACACACACACTACCCCCCCCTTTAGTTTGGTCTTTTGGGTGTGCAGACTCAGCGACTGGGTGACTACCTTGGATGCCCCCTCAGGCCGTTGGTTCTGACCCGGGATTGAACCGTGAACCTTCTGAAGGCAGAGCCAAGCCTCATCCGATGTGCCACCAGAGCCTGCACACTTTTAACACTTCTCTTCGTACGTTTATCTTTCGAAACGGAGTTTAAACGCACAAATGCAACAAGAAGCTGGACTAGAACCGGCAACCACTCGCTTCAGAGCCGGTTCTGCTACCAATGCGCCACTGCAGACTACACGGTTCTGACACTTCTCTTAGTATGTTTATCTTTCGAAACGGAGTCTAAACGCACAAATGCAACAAGAAGCTGGACTAGAACCGGCAACCACTTGCTTCAGAGCCGATTCTGCTACCACAGCGCCACTGCAGACGACACAGTTCTGACACTTGACTTTGTATGTTTATCTTTCGAAACGGAGTCTAAACGCACAAATGCAACAAGAAGCTGGACTAGAACCGGCAACCACTCGCTTCAGAGCCGGTTCTGCTACCACAGCGCCACTCCAGACTACACGATTCTGACACTTCTCTTAGTATGTTTATCTTTCGAAACGGAGTCTAAACGCACAAATGCAACAAGAAGCTGGACTAGAACCGGCAACCACTCGCTATGTTTTATGTTTGTAGTATGTTTTGTATGTCATTTTTTTTTTGGCCGAAAATTTGACCCCCTCCGATCTTCTTGAAACTCTGGATTCTGACAGAGGGCCATGAGACTTCGACCAGCGCGCAAAAATGGAGGCTCTAGATCCTTCCAGAGCCGAGATATCGGATGTCAAAGTTTTGACCTGAAAAAAAAAAACATAAGGGGTAACACTGTCGTTTTTGGCCGAAATTTTGACCCCCTCCGATCTTCTTGAAACTCTGGATTCTGACAGAGGGCCACGAGAGTTCGATCAGCGTGCAAAAATGGAGGCTCTAGACCCTTCCAGAGCCGAGATATCGAAGGTCAAAATTTGGACCGGAAAAAAAAAACATAAGGGGTAACACTGTCATCTTTTTTTTGGCCGAAATTTTGACCCCCTCCGATCTTCTTGAAACTCTGGATTCTGACAGAGGGCCACGAGACTTCGACCAGCGCGCAAAAATGGAGGCTCTAGACCCTTCCAGAACCGAGATATCGAAGGTCAAAATTTGGACCTGAAAAAAAAACAAGGGGTAACACTGTCATTTTTTTTTTGGCCGAAATTTTGACCCCCCCCCGATCTTCTTGAAAGTCTGGATTCTGACAGAGGGCCACGAGACTTCGACCAGCGCGCAAAAATGGAGGCTCTAGACCCTTCCAGAGCCGAGATATCGGATGTCAAAGTTTTGACCTGAAAAAAAAAACATAAGGGGTAACACTGTCGTTTTTGGCCGAAATTTTGACCCCCTCCGATCTTCTTGAAACTCTGGATTCTGACAGAGGGCCACGAGACTTCGACCAGCGCGCAAAAATGGAGGCTCTAGACCCTTCCAGAGCTGAGATATCGGATGTCAAAGTTTTGACCTGAAAAAAAAACATAAGGGGTAACACTGTCGTTTTTGGCCGAAATTTTGACCCCCTCCGATCTTCTTGAAACTCTGGATTCTGACAGAGGGCCACGAGACTTCGACCAGCGCGCAAAAATGGAGGCTCTAGATCCTTCCAGAGCCGAGATATCGGATGTCAAAGTTTTGACCTGAAAAAAAATCATAAGGGGTAACACTGTCGTTTTTGGCCGATATTTTGACCCCCTCCGATCTTCTTGAAACTCTGGATTCTGACAGAGGGCCACGAGACTTCGACCAGCGCGCAAAAATGGAGGCTCTAGACCCTTCCCGAGCCGAGATATCGGACGTCAAAGTTTTGACCCGAAAAAAAAAACATAAGGGGTAACACTGTCGTTTTTGGCCGAAATTTTGACCCCCTCCGATCTTCTTGAAATTCTAGATTCTGACAGAGGGCCACGAGACTTCGACCAGCACGCAAAAATGGAGGCTCTAGACCCTTCTAGAGCCGAGATATCGGATGTCAAAGTTTTGACCCGAAAAAAAAAACATAAGGGGTAACACTGTCGTTTTTGGCCGAAATTTTGACCCTCTCCGATCTTCTTGAAACTCTGGATTCTGACAGAGGGCCACGAGACTTCGACCAGCGCGCAAAAATGGAGGCTCTAGACCCTTCCAGAGCCGAGATATCGGATGTCAAAGTTTTGACCTGAAAAAAAAACATAAGGGGTAACACTGTCGTTTTTGGCCGAAATTTTGACCCCCTCCGATCTTCTTGAAACTCTGGATTCTGACAGAGGGCCACGAGACTTCGACCAGCGCGCAAAAATGGAGGCTCTAGACCCTTCCAGAGCCGAGATATCGGATGTCAAAGTTTTGACCTGAAAAAAAAAAACATAAGGGGTAACACTGTCGTTTTTGGCCGAAATTTTGACCCCCTCCGATCTTCTTGAAACTCTGGATTCTGACAGAGGGCCACGAGACTTCGACCAGCGCGCAAAAATGGAGGCTCTAGACCCTTCCAGAGCCGAGATATCAGACGTCAAAGTTTTGACCCGAAAAAAAAACATAAGGGGTAACACTGTCGTTTTTGGCCGAAATTTTGACCCCCTCCGATCGTCTCGAAACTCTGGATTCTGACAGAGGGCCACGAGACTTCGACCAGCGCGCAAAAATGGAGGCTCTAGACCCTTCCAGAGCCGAGATATCGGATGTCAAAGTTTTGACCTGAAAAAAAAACATAAGGGGTAACACTGTCGTTTTTGGCCGAAATTTTGACCCCCTCCGATCGTCTCGAAACTCTGGATTCTGACAGAGGGCCACGAGACTTCGACCAGCGCGCAAAATGGAGGCTCTAGACCCTTCCAGAGCCGAGATATCGGATGTCAAAGTTTTGACCAGAAAAAAAAACATAAGGGGTAACACTGTCGTTTTTGGCCGAAATTTTGACCCCCTCCGATCTTCTCGAAACTCTGGATTCTGACAGAGGGCCACGAGACTTCGACCAGCGCGCAAAAATGGAGGCTCTAGACCCTTCCAGAGCCGAGATATCGGATGTCAAAGTTTTGACCAGAAAAAAAAACATAAGGGGTAACACTGTCGTTTTTGGCCGAAATTTTGACCCCCTCCGATCTTCTCGAAACTCTGGATTCTGACAGAGGGCCACGAGACTTCGACCAGCGCGCAAAAATGGAGGCTCTAGACCCTTCCAGAGCCGAAATATCGGATGTCAAAGTTTTGACCTGAAAAAAAAACATAAGGGGTAACACTGTCGTTTTTGGCCGAAATTTTGACCCCCTCCGATCTTCTCGAAACTCTGGATTCTGACAGAGGGCCACGAGACTTCGACCAGCGCGCAAAAATGGAGGCTCTAGACCCTTCCAGAGCCGAGATATCGGATGTCAAAGTTTTGACCTGAAAAAAAAAACATAAGGGGTAACACTGTCGTTTTTGGCCGAAATTTTGACCCCCTCCGATCGTCTCGAAACTCTGGATTCTGACAGAGGGCCACGAGACTTCGACCAGCGCGCAAAAATGGAGGCTCTAGACCCTTCCAGAGCCGAGATATCGGATGTCAAAGTTTTGACCTGAAAAAAAAACATAAGGGGTAACACTGTCGTTTTTGGCCGAAATTTTGACCCCCTCCGATCGTCTCGAAACTCTGGATTCTGACAGAGGGCCACGAGACTTCGACCAGCGCGCAAAAATGGAGGCTCTAGACCCTTCCAGAGCCGAGATATCGGATGTCAAAGTTTTGACCTGAAAAAAAAACATAAGGGGTAACACTGTCGTTTTTGGCCGAAATTTTGACCCCCTCCGATCTTCTCGAAACTCTGGATTCTGACAGAGGGCCACGAGACTTCGACCAGCGCGCAAAAATGGAGGCTCTAGACCCTTCCAGAGCCGAGATATCGGATGTCAAAGTTTTGACCAGAAAAAAAAAACATAAGGGGTAACACTGTCGTTTTTTGGCCGAAATTTTGACCCCCTCTGATCGTCTCGAAACTCTGGATTCTGACAGAGGGCCACGAGACTTCGACCAGCGCGCAAAAATGGAGGCTCTAGACCCTTCCAGAGCCGAGATATCGGATGTCAAAGTTTTGACCTGAAAAAAAAAAAACATAAGGGGTAACACTGTCGTTTTTGGCCGAAATTTTGACCCCCTCCGATCGTCTCGAAACTCTGGATTCTGACAGAGGGCCACGAGACTTCGACCAGCGCGCAAAAATGGAGGCTCTAGACCCTTCCAGAGCCGAGATATCGGATGTCAAAGTTTTGACCTGAAAAAAAAACATAAGGGGTAACACTGTCGTTTTTGGCCGAAATTTTGACCCCCTCCGATCGTCTCGAAACTCTGGATTCTGACAGAGGGCCACGAGACTTCGACCAGCGCGCAAAAATGGAGGCTCTAGACCCTTCCAGAGCCGAGATATCGGATGTCAAAGTTTTGACCTGAAAAAAAAACATAAGGGGTAATACTGTCGTTTTTGGCTGAAATTTTGACCCCCTCCGATCGTCTCGAAACTCTGGATTCTGACAGAGGGCCACGAGACTTCGACCAGCGCGCAAAAATGGAGGCTCTAGACCCTTCCAGAGCCGAGATATCGGATGTCAAAGTTTTGACCAGAAAAAAAAAACATAAGGGGTAACACTGTCGTTTTTGGCCGAAATTTTGACCCCCTCCGATCGTCTCGAAACTCTGGATTCTGACAGAGGGCCACGAGACTTCGACCAGCGCGCAAAAATGGAGGCTCTAGACCCTTCCAGAGCCGAGATATCGGATGTCAAAGTTTTGACCTGAAAAAAAAAAAACATAAGGGGTAACACTGTCATTTTTGGCCGAAATTTTGACCCCCTCCGATCGTCTCGAAACTCTGGATTCTGATAGAGGGCCACGAGACTTCGACCAGCGCGCAAAAATGGAGGCTCTAGACCCTTCCAGAGCCGAGATATCGGATGTCAAAGTTTTGACCTGAAAAAAAAAACATAAGGGGTAACACTGTCGTTTTTGGCCGAAATTTTGACCCCCTCCGATCGTCTCGAAACTCTGGATTCTGACAGAGGGCCACGAGACTTCGACCAGCGCGCAAAAATGGAGGCTCTAGACCCTTCCAGAGCCGAGATATCGGATGTCAAAGTTTTGACCTGAAAAAAAAACATAAGGGGTAACACTGTCGTTTTTGGCCGAAATTTTGACCCCCTCCGATCGTCTCGAAACTCTGGATTCTGACAGAGGGCCACGAGACTTCGACCAGCGCGCAAAAATGGAGGCTCTAGACCCTTCCAGAGCCGAGATATCGGATGTCAAAGTTTTGACCTGAAAAAAAAACATAAGGGGTAACACTGTCGTTTTTGGCCGAAATTTTGACCCCCTCCGATCTTCTCGAAACTCTGGATTCTGACAGAGGGCCACGAGACTTCGACCAGCGCGCAAAAATGGAGGCTCTAGACCCTTCCAGAGCCGAGATATCGGATGTCAAAGTTTTGACCAGAAAAAAAAACATAAGGGGTAACACTGTCGTTTTTGGCCGAAATTTTGACCCCCTCCGATCTTCTCGAAACTCTGGATTCTGACAGAGGGCCACGAGACTTCGACCAGCGCGCAAAAATGGAGGCTCTAGACCCTTCCAGAGCCGAGATATCGGATGTCAAAGTTTTGACCTGAAAAAAAAACATAAGGGGTAACACTGTCGTTTTTGGCCGAAATTTTGACCCCCTCCGATCGTCTCGAAACTCTGGATTCTGACAGAGGGCCACGAGACTTCGACCAGCGCGCAAAAATGGAGGCTCTAGACCCTTCCAGAGCCGAGATATCGGATGTCAAAGTTTTGACCAGAAAAAAAAACATAAGGGGTAACACTGTCGTTTTTGGCCGAAATTTTGACCCCCTCCGATCTTCTCGAAACTCTGGATTCTGACAGAGGGCCACGAGACTTCGACCAGCGCGCAAAAATGGAGGCTCTAGACCCTTCCAGAGCCGAGATATCGGATGTCAAAGTTTTGACCAGAAAAAAAAAACATAAGGGGTAACACTGTCGTTTTTGGCCGAAATTTTGACCCCCTCCGATCTTCTCGAAACTCTGGATTCTGACAGAGGGCCACGAGACTTCGACCAGCGCGCAAAAATGGAGGCTCTAGACCCTTCCAGAGCCGAGATATCGGATGTCAAAGTTTTGACCAGAAAAAAAAACATAAGGGGTAACACTGTCGTTTTTGGCCGAAATTTTGACCCCCTCCGATCTTCTCGAAACTCTGGATTCTGACAGAGGGCCACGAGACTTCGACCAGCGCGCAAAAATTGAGGCTCTAGACCCTTCCAGAGCCGAGATATCGGATGTCAAAGTTTTGACCTGAAAAAAAAACATAAGGGGTAACACTGTCGTTTTTGGCCGAAATTTTGACCCCCTCCGATCTTCTCGAAACTCTGGATTCTGACAGAGGGCCACGAGACTTCGACCAGCGCGCAAAAATGGAGGCTCTAGACCCTTCCAGAGCCGAGATATCGGATGTCAAAGTTTTGACCTGAAAAAAAAACATAAGGGGTAACACTGTCGTTTTTGGCCGAAATTTTGACCCCCTCCGATCGTTTCGAAACTCTGGATTCTGACAGAGGGCCACGAGACTTCGACCAGCGCGCAAAAATGGAGGCTCTAGACCCTTCCAGAGCCGAGATATCGGATGTCAAAGTTTTGACCTGAAAAAAAAACATAAGGGGTAACACTGTCGTTTTTGGCCGAAATTTTGACCCCCTCCGATCGTCTCGAAACTCTGGATTCTGACAGAGGGCCACGAGACTTCGACCAGCGCGCAAAAATGGAGGCTCTAGACCCTTCCAGAGCCGAGATATCGGATGTCAAAGTTTTGACCTGAAAAAAAAACATAAGGGGTAACACTGTCGTTTTTGGCCGAAATTTTGACCCCCTCCGATCGTCTCGAAACTCTGGATTCTGACAGAGGGCCACGAGACTTCGACCAGCGCGCAAAAATGGAGGCTCTAGACCCTTCCAGAGCCGAGATATCGGATGTCAAAGTTTTGACCTGAAAAAAAAACATAAGGGGTAACACTGTCGTTTTTGGCCGAAATTTTGACCCCCTCCGATCTTCTTGAAACTCTGGATTCTGACAGAGGGCCACGAGACTTCGACCAGCGCGCAAAAATGGAGGCTCTAGACCCTTCCAGAGCCGAGATATCGGATGTCAAAGTTTTGACCTGAAAAAAAAACATAAGGGGTAACACTGTCGTTTTTGGCCGAAATTTTGACCACCTCCGATCTTCTTGAAACTCTGGATTCTGACAGAGGGCCACGAGACTTCGACCAGCACGCAAAAATGGAGGCTCTAGACCCTTCCAGAGCCGAGATATCGGATGTCAAAGTTTTGACCCGAAAAAAACCCATAAGGGGTAACACTGTCGTTTTTGGCCGAAATTTTGACCCCCTCCGATCTTCTTGAAACTTTGGATTCTGACAGAGGGCCACGAGACTTCGACCAGCGCGCAAAAATGGAGGCTCTAGACCCTTCCAGAGCCGAGATATCGGATGTCAAAGTTTTGACCTGAAAAAAAAAACATAAGGGGTAACACTGTCGTTTTTGGCCGAAATTTTGACCCCCTCCGATCTTCTTGAAACTCTGGATTCTGACAGAGGGCCACGAGACTTCGACCAGCGCGCAAAAATGGAGGCTCTAGACCCTTCCAGAGCCGAGATATCGGATGTCAAAGTTTTGACCTGAAAAAAAAACATAAGGGGTAACACTGTCGTTTTTGGCCGAAATTTTGACCCCCTCCGCTCTTCTTGAAACTCTGGATTCTGACAGAGGGCCACGAGACTTCGACCAGCACGCAAAAATGGAGGCTCTAGACCCATCCAGAGCCGAGATATCGGATGTCAAAATTTTGACCTGAAAAAAAAACATAAGGGGTAACACTGTCGTTTTTGGCCGAAATTTTGACCCCCTCCGATCTTCTTGAAACTCTGGATTCTGACAGAGGGCCACGAGACTTCGACCAGCGCGCAAAAATGGAGGCTCTAGACCCTTCCAGAGCCGAGATATCGGATGTCAAAGTTTTGACCTGAAAAAAAAACATAAGGGGTAACACTGTCGTTTTTGGCCGAAATTTTGACCCCCTCCGATCTTCTTGAAACTCTGGATTCTGACAGAGGGCCACGAGACTTCGACCAGCGCGCAAAAATGGAGGCTCTAGACCCATCCAGAGCCGAGATATCGGATGTCAAAATTTTGACCTGAAAAAAAAAACATAAGGGGTAACACTGTCGTTTTTGGCCGAAATTTTGACCCCCTCCGATCTTCTTGAAACTCTGGATTCTGACAGAGGGCCATGAGACTTCGACCAGCGCGCAAAAATGGAGGCTCTAGACCCTTCCAGAGCCGAGATATCAGACGTCAAAGTTTTGACCTGAAAAAAAAACATAAGGGGTAACACTGTCGTTTTTGGCCGAAATTTTGACCCCCTCCGATCTTCTTGAAACTCTGGATTCTGACAGAGGGCCACGAGACTTCGACCAGCGCGCATAAATGGAGGCTCTAGACCCTTCCAGAGCCAAGATATCGGATGTCAAAGTTTTGACCTGAAAAAAAAAACATAAGGGGTAACACTGTCGTTTTTGGCCAAAATTTTGACCCCCTCCGATCTTCTTGAAACTCTGGATTCTGACAGAGGGCCACGAGACTTCGACCAGCGCGCAAAAATGGAGGCTCTAGACCCTTCCAGAGCCGAGATATCGGATGTCAAAGTTTTGACCTGAAAAAAAAACATAAGGGGTAACACTGTCGTTTTTGGCCGAAATTTTGACCCCCTCCGATCTTCTTGAAACTCTGGATTCTGACAGAGGGCCACGAGACTTCGACCAACGCGCAAAAATGGAGGCTCTAGACCCTTCCAGAGCCGAAATATCGAAGGTCAAAATTTGGACCTGAAAAAAAAACATAAGGGGCAACACTGTCATTTTTTTTTTTTTGCCGAAATTTTGACCCCCTCCGATCTTCTTGAAACTCTGGATTCTGACAGAGGGCCACGAGACTTCGACCAGCGCGCAAAAATGGAGGCTCTAGACCCTTCCAGAGCCGAGATATCGGATGTCAAAGTTTTGACCTGAAAAAAAACATAAGGGGTAACACTGTCGTTTTTGGCCGAAATTTTGACCCCCTCCGATCTTCTTGAAACTCTGGATTCTAACAGAGGGCCACGAGACTTCGACCATCGCGCAAAAATGGAGGCTCTAGACCCTTCCAGAGCCGAGATATCAGATGTCAAAGTTTTGACCTGAAAAAAAAAACATAAGGGGTAACACTGTCGTTTTTGGCCGAAATTTTGACCCCCTCCGATCTTCTTGAAACTCTGGATTCTGACAGAGGGCCACGAGACTTCGACCAGCGCGCAAAAATGGAGGCTCTAGACCCTTCCAGAGCCGAGATATTGGATGTCAAAGTTTTGACCTGAAAAAAAAAACATAAGGGGTAACACTGTCGTTTTTGGCCGAAATTTTGACCCCCTCCGATCTTCTTGAAACTCTGGATTCTGACAGAGGGCCACGAGACTTCGACCAGCGCGCAAAAATGGAGGCTCTAGACCCTTCCAGAGCCGAGATATCGGATGTCAAAGTTTTGACCTGAAAAAAAACATAAGGGGTAACACTGTCGTTTTTGGCCGAAATTTTGACCCCCTCCGATCTTCTTGAAACTCTGGATTCTGACAGAGGGCCACGAGACTTCGACCAGCGCGCAAAAATGGAGGCTCTAGACCCATCCAGAGCCGAGATATCGGATGTCAAAGTTTTGACCTGAAAAAAAAACATAAGGGGTAACACTGTCGTTTTTGGCCGAAATTTTGACCCCCTCCGATCTTCTTGAAACTCTGGATTCTGACAGAGGGCCACGAGACTTCGACCAGCACGCAAAAATGGAGGCTCTAGACCCATCCAGAGCCGAGATATCGGATGTCAAAATTTTGACCTGAAAAAAAAAACATAAGGGGTAACACTGTCGTTTTTGGCCGAAATTTTGACCCCCTCCGATCTTCTTGAAACTCTGGATTCTGACAGAGGGCCACGAGACTTCGACCAGCGCGCAAAAATGGAGGCTCTAGACCCTTCCAGAGCCGAGATATCGGATGTCAAAGTTTTGACCTGAAAAAAAAACATAAGGGGTAACACTGTCGTTTTTGGCCGAAATTTTGACCCCCTCCGATCTTCTTGAAACTCTGGATTCTGACAGAGGGCCACGAGACTTCGACCAGCGCGCAAAAATGGAGGCTCTAGACCCATCCAGAGCCGAGATATCGGATGTCAAAATTTTGACCTGAAAAAAAAACATAAGGGGTAACACTGTCGTTTTTGGCCGAAATTTTGACCCCCTCCGATCTTCTTGAAACTCTGGATTCTGACAGAGGGCCATGAGACTTCGACCAGCGCGCAAAAATGGAGGCTCTAGACCCTTCCAGAGCCAAGATATCGGATGTCAAAGTTTTGACCTGAAAAAAAAAACATAAGGGGTAACACTGTCGTTTTTGGCCAAAATTTTGACCCCCTCCGATCTTCTTGAAACTCTGGATTCTGACAGAGGGCCACGAGACTTCGACCAGCGCGCAAAAATGGAGGCTCTAGACCCTTCCAGAGCCGAGATATCGGATGTCAAAGTTTTGACCTGAAAAAAAAACATAAGGGGTAACACTGTCGTTTTTGGCCGAAATTTTGACCCCCTCCGATCTTCTTGAAACTCTGGATTCTGACAGAGGGCCACGAGACTTCGACCAACGCGCAAAAATGGAGGCTCTAGACCCTTCCAGAGCCGAGATATCGAAGGTCAAAATTTGGACCTGAAAAAAAAACATAAGGGGTAACACTGTCATTTTTTTTTTTTTGCCGAAATTTTGACCCCCTCCGATCTTCTTGAAACTCTGGATTCTGACAGAGGGCCACGAGACTTCGACCAACGCGCAAAAATGGAGGCTCTAGACCCTTCCAGAGCCGAGATATCGAAGGTCAAAATTTGGACCTGAAAAAAAAAACATAAGGGGTAACACTGTCATTTTTATTTTTTTGGCCAAAATTTTGACCCCCTCCGATCTTCTTGAAACTCTGGATTCTGACAGAGGGCCACGAGACTTCGACCAGCGCGCAAAAATGGAGGCTCTAGACCCTTCCAGAGCCGAGATATCAGACGTCAAAGTTTTGACCTGAAAAAAAAACATAAGGGGTAACACTGTCGTTTTTGGCCGAAATTTTGACCCCCTCCGATCTTCTTGAAACTCTGGATTCTGACAGAGGGCCACGAGACTTCGACCAGCGCGCATAAATGGAGGCTCTAGACCCTTCCAGAGCCAAGATATCGGATGTCAAAGTTTTGACCTGAAAAAAAAAAACATAAGGGGTAACACTGTCGTTTTTGGCCGAAATTTTGACCCCCTCCGATCTTCTTGAAACTCTGGATTCTGACAGAGGGCCACGAGACTTCGACCAGCGCGCAAAAATGGAGGCTCTAGACCCTTCCAGAGCCGAGATATCGGATGTCAAAGTTTTGACCTGAAAAAAAAACATAAGGGGTAACACTGTCGTTTTTGGCCGAAATTTTGACCCCCTCCGATCTTCTTGAAACTCTGGATTCTGACAGAGGGCCACGAGACTTCGACCAGCGCGCAAAAATGGAGGCTCTAGACCCATCCAGAGCCGAGATATCGGATGTCAAAATTTTGACCTGAAAAAAAAACATAATGGGTAACACTGTCGTTTTTGGCCGAAATTTTGACCCCCTCCGATCTTCTTGAAACTCTGGATTCTGACAGAGGGCCACGAGACTTCGACCAGCGCGCAAAAATGGAGGCTCTAGACCCTTCCAGAGCCGAGATATCGGATGTCAAAGTTTTGACCTGAAAAAAAAAACATAAGGGGTAACACTGTCGTTTTTGGCCGAAATTTTGACCCCCTCCGATCTTCTTGAAACTCTGGATTCTGACAGAGGGCCACGAGACTTCTACCAGCGCGCAAAAATGGAGGCTCTAGACCCTTCCAGAGCCGAGATATTGGATGTCAAAGTTTTGACCTGAAAAAAAAACATAAGGGGTAACACTGTCGTTTTTGGCCGAAATTTTGACCCCCTCCGATCTTCTTGAAACTCTGGATTCTGACAGAGGGCCACGAGACTTCGACCAGCGCGCAAAAATGGAGGCTCTAGACCCTTCCAGAGCCGAGATATCGGATGTCAAAGTTTTGACCTGAAAAAAAAAACATAAGGGGTAACACTGTCGTTTTTGGCCGAAATTTTGACCCCCTCCGATCTTCTTGAAACTCTGGATTCTGACAGAGGGCCACGAGACTTCGACCAGCGCGCAAAAATGGAGGCTCTAGACCCTTCCAGAGCCGAGATATCGGATGTCAAAGTTTTGACCTGAAAAAAAAACATAAGGGGTAACACTGTCGTTTTTGGCCGAAATTTTGACCCCCTCCGATCTTCTTGAAACTCTGGATTCTGACAGAGGGCCACGAGACTTCGACCAGCGCGCAAAAATGGAGGCTCTAGACCCTTCCAGAGCCGAGATATCGGATGTCAAAGTTTTGACCTGAAAAAAAAACATAAGGGGTAACACTGTCGTTTTTGGCCAAAATTTTGACCCCCTCCGATCTTCTTGAAACTCTGGATTCTGACAGAGGGCCACGAGACTTCGACCAGCGCGCAAAAATGGAGGCTCTAGACCCTTCCAGAGCCGAGATATCGGATGTCAAAGTTTTGACCTGAAAAAAAAAACATAAGGGGTAACACTGTCGTTTTTGGCCGAAATTTTGACCCCCTCCGATCTTCTTGAAACTCTGGATTCTGACAGAGGGCCACGAGACTTCGACCATCGCGCAAAAATGGAGGCTCTAGACCCTTCCAGAGCCGAGATATCGGATGTCAAAGTTTTGACCTGAAAAAAAAACATAAGGGGTAACACTGTCGTTTTTGGCCGAAATTTTGACCCCCTCCGATCTTCTTGAAACTCTGGATTCTGACAGAGGGCCACGAGACTTCGACCAACGCGCAAAAATGGAGGCTCTAGACCCTTCCAGAGCCAAGATATCGAAGGTCAAAATTTGGACCTGAAAAAAAAAATA
The DNA here is from genome assembly GCA_038021265.1 of Cyprinella venusta. NCBI lineage: Eukaryota > Metazoa > Chordata > Actinopteri > Cypriniformes > Leuciscidae > Cyprinella > Cyprinella venusta. The sequence goes on along the minus strand of CM075878.1, from coordinate 24,988,222 downwards.
AGGGGTAACACTGTCATTTTTTTTTTTTGCCGAAATTTTGACCCCCTCCGATCTTCTTGAAACTCTGGATTCTGACAGAGGGCCACGAGACTTCGACCAACGCGCAAAAATGGAGGCTCTAGACCCTTCCAGAGCCGAGATATCGAAGGTCAAAATTTGGACCTGAAAAAAAAAACATAAGGGGTAACACTGTCATTTTTTTTTTTTGGCCAAAATTTTGACCCCCTCCGATCTTCTTGAAACTCTGGATTCTGACAGAGGGCCACGAGACTTCGACCAGCGCGCAAAAATGGAGGCTCTAGACCCTTCCAGAGCCGAGATATCAGACGTCAAAGTTTTGACCTGAAAAAAAAACATAAGGGGTAACACTGTTGTTTTTGGCCGAAATTTTGACCCCCTCCGATCTTCTTGAAACTCTGGATTCTGACAGAGGGCCACGAGACTTCGACCAGCGCGCATAAATGGAGGCTCTAGACCCTTCCAGAGCCAAGATATCGGATGTCAAAGTTTTGACCTGAAAAAAAAACATAAGGGGTAACACTGTCGTTTTTGGCCGAAATTTTGACCCCCTCCGATCTTCTTGAAACTCTGGATTCTGACAGAGGGCCACGAGACTTCGACCAGCGCGCAAAAATGGAGGCTCTAGACCCTTCCAGAGCCGAGATATCGGATGTCAAAGTTTTGACCTGAAAAAAAAACATAAGGGGTAACACTGTCGTTTTTGGCCGAAATTTTGACCCCCTCCGATCTTCTTGAAACTCTGGATTCTGACAGAGGGCCACGAGACTTCGACCAGCGCGCAAAAATGGAGGCTCTAGACCCATCCAGAGCCGAGATATCGGATGTCAAAATTTTGACCTGAAAAAAAAACATAAGGGGTAACACTGTCGTTTTTGGCCGAAATTTTGACCCCCTCCGATCTTCTTGAAACTCTGGATTCTGACAGAGGGCCACGAGACTTCGACCAGCGCGCAAAAATGGAGGCTCTAGACCCTTCCAGAGCCGAGATATCGGATGTCAAAGTTTTGACCTGAAAAAAAAAACATAAGGGGTAACACTGTCGTTTTTGGCCGAAATTTTGACCCCCTCCGATCTTCTTGAAACTCTGGATTCTGACAGAGGGCCACGAGACTTCTACCAGCGCGCAAAAATGGAGGCTCTAGACCCTTCCAGAGCCGAGATATTGGATGTCAAAGTTTTGACCTGAAAAAAAAACATAAGGGGTAACACTGTCGTTTTTGGCCGAAATTTTGACCCCCTCCGATCTTCTTGAAACTCTGGATTCTGACAGAGGGCCACGAGACTTCGACCAGCGCGCAAAAATGGAGGCTCTAGACCCTTCCAGAGCCGAGATATCGGATGTCAAAGTTTTGACCTGAAAAAAAAAACATAAGGGGTAACACTGTCGTTTTTGGCCGAAATTTTGACCCCCTCCGATCTTCTTGAAACTCTGGATTCTGACAGAGGGCCACGAGACTTCGACCAGCGCGCAAAAATGGAGGCTCTAGACCCTTCCAGAGCCGAGATATCGGATGTCAAAGTTTTGACCTGAAAAAAAAACATAAGGGGTAACACTGTCGTTTTTGCCCGAAATTTTGACCCCCTCCGATCTTCTTGAAACTCTGGATTCTGACAGAGGGCCACGAGACTTCGACCAGCGCGCAAAAATGGAGGCTCTAGACCCTTCCAGAGCCGAGATATCGGATGTCAAAGTTTTGACCTGAAAAAAAAACATAAGGGGTAACACTGTCGTTTTTGGCCAAAATTTTGACCCCCTCCGATCTTCTTGAAACTCTGGATTCTGACAGAGGGCCACGAGACTTCGACCAGCGCGCAAAAATGGAGGCTCTAGACCCATCCAGAGCCGAGATATCGGATGTCAAAGTTTTGACCTGAAAAAAAAACATAAGGGGTAACACTGTCGTTTTTGGCCGAAATTTTGACCCCCTCCGATCTTCTTGAAACTCTGGATTCTGACAGAGGGCCACGAGACTTCGACCATCGCGCAAAAATGGAGGCTCTAGACCCTTCCAGAGCCGAGATATCGGATGTCAAAGTTTTGACCTGAAAAAAAAAACATAAGGGGTAACACTGTCGTTTTTGGCCGAAATTTTGACCCCCTCCGATCTTCTTGAAACTCTGGATTCTGACAGAGGGCCACGAGACTTCGACCAACGCGCAAAAATGGAGGCTCTAGACCCTTCCAGAGCCGAGATATCGAAGGTCAAAATTTGGACCTGAAAAAAAAAACATAAGGGGTAAAACTGTCATTTTTTTTTTTTGGCCAAAATTTTGACCCCCTCCGATCTTCTTGAAACTCTGGATTCTGACAGAGGGCCACGAGACTTCGACCAGCGCGCAAAAATGGAGGCTCTAGACCCTTCCAGAGCCGAGATATCAGACGTCAAAGTTTTGACCTGAAAAAAAAACATAAGGGGTAACACTGTTGTTTTTGGCCGAAATTTTGACCCCCTCCGATCTTCTTGAAACTCTGGATTCTGACAGAGGGCCACGAGACTTCGACCAGCGCGCATAAATGGAGGCTCTAGACCCTTCCAGAGCCAAGATATCGGATGTCAAAGTTTTGACCTGAAAAAAAAACATAAGGGGTAACACTGTCGTTTTTGGCCGAAATTTTGACCCCCTCCGATCTTCTTGAAACTCTGGATTCTGACAGAGGGCCACGAGACTTCGACCAGCGCGCAAAAATGGAGGCTCTAGACCCTTCCAGAGCCGAGATATCGGATGTCAAAGTTTTGACCTGAAAAAAAAACATAAGGGGTAACACTGTCGTTTTTGGCCGAAATTTTGACCCCCTCCGATCTTCTTGAAACTCTGGATTCTGACAGAGGGCCACGAGACTTCGACCAGCGCGCAAAAATGGAGGCTCTAGACCCATCCAGAGCCGAGATATCGGATGTCAAAATTTTGACCTGAAAAAAAACATAAGGGGTAACACTGTCGTTTTTGGCCGAAATTTTGACCCCCTCCGATCTTCTTGAAACTCTGGATTCTGACAGAGGGCCACGAGACTTCGACCAGCGCGCAAAAATGGAGGCTCTAGACCCTTCCAGAGCCGAGATATCGGATGTCAAAGTTTTGACCTGAAAAAAAACATAAGGGGTAACACTGTCGTTTTTGGCCGAAATTTTGACCCCCTCCGATCTTCTTGAAACTCTGGATTCTAACAGAGGGCCACGAGACTTCGACCATCGCGCAAAAATGGAGGCTCTAGACCCTTCCAGAGCCGAGATATCGGATGTCAAAGTTTTGACCTGAAAAAAAAAACATAAGGGGTAACACTGTCGTTTTTGGCCGAAATTTTGACCCCCTCCGATCTTCTTGAAACTCTGGATTCTGACAGAGGGCCACGAGACTTCGACCAGCGCGCAAAAATGGAGGCTCTAGACCCTTCCAGAGCCAAGATATCGGATGTCAAAGTTTTGACCTGAAAAAAATACATAAGGGGTAACACTGTCGTTTTTGGCCGAAATTTTGACCCCCTCCGATCTTCTTGAAACTCTGGATTCTGACAGAGGGCCACGAGACTTCGACCAGCGCGCAAAAATGGAGGCTCTAGACCCATCCAGAGCCGAGATATCGGATGTCAAAGTTTTGACCTGAAAAAAAAAACATAAGGGGTAACACTGTCGTTTTTGGCCGAAATTTTGACCCCCTCCGATCTTCATGAAACTCTGGATTCTGACAGAGGGCCATGAGACTTCAACCAGCGCGCAAAAATGGAGGCTCTAGACCCTTCCAGAGCTGAGATATCAGACGTCAAAGTTTTGACCTGAAAAAAAAACATAAGGGGTAACACTGTCGTTTTTGGCCGAAATTTTGACCCCCTCCGATCTTCTTGAAACTCTGGATTCTGACAGAGGGCCACGAGACTTCGACCAGCGCGCATAAATGGAGGCTCTAGACCCTTCCAGAGCCAAGATATCGGATGTCAAAGTTTTGACCTGAAAAAAAAAACATAAGGGGTAACACTGTCGTTTTTGGCCAAAATTTTGACCCCCTCCGATCTTCTTGAAACTCTGGATTCTGACAGAGGGCCACGAGACTTCGACCAGCGCGCAAAAATGGAGGCTCTAGACCCTTCCAGAGCCGAGATATCGGATGTCAAAGTTTTGACCTGAAAAAAAAACATAAGGGGTAACACTGTCGTTTTTTGCCGAAATTTTGACCCCCTCCGATCTTCTTGAAACTCTGGATTCTGACAGAGGGCCACGAGACTTCGACCAACGCGCAAAAATGGAGGCTCTAGACCCTTCCAGAGCCGAGATATCGAAGGTCAAAATTTGGACCTGAAAAAAAAAACATAAGGGGTAACACTGTCATTTTTATTTTTTTGGCCAAAATTTTGACCCCCTCCGATCTTCTTGAAACTCTGGATTCTGACAGAGGGCCACGAGACTTCGACCAGCGTGCAAAAATGGAGGCTCTAGACCCTTCCAGAGCCGAGATATCAGACGTCAAAGTTTTGACCTGAAAAAAAAAACATAAGGGGTAACACTGTCGTTTTTGGCCGAAATTTTGACCCCCTCCGATCTTCTTGAAACTCTGGATTCTGACAGAGGGCCACGAGACTTCGACCAGCGCGCATAAATGGAGGCTCTAGACCCTTCCAGAGCCAAGACATCGGATGTCAAAGTTTTGACCTGAAAAAAAAAACATAAGGGGTAACACTGTCGTTTTTGGCCGAAATTTTGACCCCCTCCGATCTTCTTGAAACTCTGGATTCTGACAGAGGGCCACGAGACTTCGACCAGCGCGCAAAAATGGAGGCTCTAGACCCATCCAGAGCCGAGATATCGGATGTCAAAATTTTGACCTGAAAAAAAAAACATAAGGGGTAACACTGTCGTTTTTGGCCGAAATTTTGACCCCCTCCGATCTTCTTGAAACTCTGGATTCTGACAGAGGGCCACGAGACTTCGACCAGCGCGCAAAAATGGAGGCTCTAGACCCTTCCAGAGCCGAGATATCGGATGTCAAAGTTTTGACCTGAAAAAAAAACATAAGGGGTAACACTGTCGTTTTTGGCCGAAATTTTGACCCCCTCCGATCTTCTTGAAACTCTGGATTCTGACAGAGGGCCACGAGACTTCTACCAGCGCGCAAAAATGGAGGCTCTAGACCCTTCCAGAGCCGAGATATTGGATGTCAAAGTTTTGACCTGAAAAAAAAACATAAGGGGTAACACTGTCGTTTTTGGCTGAAATTTTGACCCCCTCCGATCTTCTTGAAACTCTGGATTCTGACAGAGGGCCACGAGACTTCGGCCAGCGCGCAAAAATGGAGGCTCTAGACCCTTCCAGAGCCGAGATATCGGATGTCAAAGTTTTGACCTGAAAAAAAAAACATAAGGGGTAACACTGTCGTTTTTGGCCGAAATTTTGACCCCCTCCGATCTTCTTGAAACTCTGGATTCTGACAGAGGGCCACGAGACTTCGACCAGCGCGCAAAAATGGAGGCTCTAGACCCTTCCAGAGCCGAGATATCGGATGTCAAAGTTTTGACCTGAAAAAAAACATAAGGGGTAACACTGTCGTTTTTGGCCGAAATTTTGACCCCCTCCGATCTTCTTGAAACTCTGGATTCTAACAGAGGGCCACGAGACTTCGACCATCGCGCAAAAATGGAGGCTCTAGACCCTTCCAGAGCCGAGATATCGGATGTCAAAGTTTTGACCTGAAAAAAAAAAACATAAGGGGTAACACTGTCGTTTTTGGCCGAAATTTTGACCCCCTCCGATCTTCTTGAAACTCTGGATTCTGACAGAGGGCCACGAGACTTCGACCAGCGCGCAAAAATGGAGGCTCTAGACCCTTCCAGAGCCAAGATATCGGATGTCAAAGTTTTGACCTGAAAAAAAAACATAAGGGGTAACACTGTCGTTTTTGGCCGAAATTTTGACCCCCTCCGATCTTCTTGAAACTCTGGATTCTGACAGAGGGCCACGAGACTTCGACCAGCGCGCAAAAATGGAGGCTCTAGACCCATCCAGAGCCGAGATATCGGATGTCAAAGTTTTGACCTGAAAAAAAAACATAAGGGGTAACACTGTCGTTTTTGGCCGAAATTTTGACCCCCTCCGATCTTCTTGAAACTCTGGATTCTGACAGAGGGCCATGAGACTTCGACCAGCGCGCAAAAATGGAGGCTCTAGACCCTTCCAGAGCCGAGATATCAGACGTCAAAGTTTTGACCTGAAAAAAAACATAAGGGGTAACACTGTCGTTTTTGGCCGAAATTTTGACCCCCTCCGATCTTCTTGAAACTCTGGATTCTGACAGAGGGCCACGAGACTTCGACCAGCGCGCATAAATGGAGGCTCTAGACCCTTCCAGAGCCAAGATATCGGATGTCAAAGTTTTGACCTGAAAAAAAAAACATAAGGGGTAACACTGTCGTTTTTGGCCAAAATTTTGACCCCCTCCGATCTGCTTGAAACTCTGGATTCTGACAGAGGGCCACGAGACTTCGACCAGCGCGCAAAAATGGAGGCTCTAGACCCTTCCAGAGCCGAGATATCGGATGTCAAAGTTTTGACCTGAAAAAAAAACATAAGGGGTAACACTGTCGTTTTTTGCCGAAATTTTGACCCCCTCCGATCTTCTTGAAACTCTGGATTCTGACAGAGGGCCACGAGACTTCGACCAACGCGCAAAAATGGAGGCTCTAGACCCTTCCAGAGCCGAGATATCGAAGGTCAAAATTTGGACCTGAAAAAAAAAACATAAGGGGTAACACTGTCATTTTTATTTTTTTGGCCAAAATTTTGACCCCCTCCGATCTTCTTGAAACTCTGGATTCTGACAGAGGGCCACGAGACTTCGACCAGCGCGCAAAAATGGAGGCTCTAGACCCTTCCAGAGCCGAGATATCAGACGTCAAAGTTTTGACCTGAAAAAAAAAACATAAGGGGTAACACTGTCGTTTTTGGCCGAAATTTTGACCCCCTCCGATCTTCTTGAAACTCTGGATTCTGACAGAGGGCCACGAGACTTCGACCAGCGCGCATAAATGGAGGCTCTAGACCCTTCCAGAGCCAAGATATCGGATGTCAAAGTTTTGACCTGAAAAAAAAAACATAAGGGGTAACACTGTCGTTTTTGGCCGAAATTTTGACCCCCTCCGATCTTCTTGAAACTCTGGATTCTGACAGAGGGCCACGAGACTTCGACCAGCGCGCAAAAATGGAGGCTCTAGACCCTTCCAGAGCCGAGATATCGGATGTCAAAGTTTTGACCTGAAAAAAAAACATAAGGGGTAACACTGTCGTTTTTGGCCGAAATTTTGACCCCCTCCGATCTTCTTGAAACTCTGGATTCTGACAGAGGGCCACGAGACTTCGACCAGCGCGCAAAAATGGAGGCTCTAGACCCATCCAGAGCCGAGATATCGGATGTCAAAATTTTGACCTGAAAAAAAAACATAAGGGGTAACACTGTCGTTTTTGGCCGAAATTTTGACCCCCTCCGATCTTCTTGAAACTCTGGATTCTGACAGAGGGCCACGAGACTTCGACCAGCGCGCAAAAATGGAGGCTCTAGACCCTTCCAGAGCCGAGATATCGGATGTCAAAGTTTTGACCTGAAAAAAAAAAACATAAGGGGTAACACTGTCGTTTTTGGCCGAAATTTTGACCCCCTCCGATCTTCTTGAAACTCTGGATTCTGACAGAGGGCCACGAGACTTCTACCAGCGCGCAAAAATGGAGGCTCTAGACCCTTCCAGAGCCGAGATATTGGATGTCAAAGTTTTGACCTGAAAAAAAAACATAAGGGGTAACACTGTCGTTTTTGGCCGAAATTTTGACCCCCTCCGATCTTCTTGAAACTCTGGATTCTGACAGAGGGCCACGAGACTTCGACCAGCGCGCAAAAATGGAGGCTCTAGACCCTTCCAGAGCCGAGATATCGGATGTCAAAGTTTTGACCTGAAAAAAAAAACATAAGCGGTAACACTGTCGTTTTTGGCCGAAATTTTGACCCCCTCCGATCTTCTTGAAACTCTGGATTCTGACAGAGGGCCACGAGACTTCGACCAGCGCGCAAAAATGGAGGCTCTAGACCCTTCCAGAGCCGAGATATCGGATGTCAAAGTTTTGACCTGAAAAAAAAACATAAGGGGTAACACTGTCGTTTTTGGCCGAAATTTTGACCCCCTCCGATCTTCTTGAAACTCTGGATTCTGACAGAGGGCCACGAGACTTCGACCAGCGCGCAAAAATGGAGGCTCTAGACCCTTCCAGAGCCGAGATATCGGATGTCAAAGTTTTGACCTGAAAAAAAAACATAAGGGGTAACACTGTCGTTTTTGGCCGAAATTTTGACCCCCTCCGATCTTCTTGAAACTCTGGATTCTGACAGAGGGCCACGAGACTTCGACCAGCGCGCAAAAATGGAGGCTCTAGACCAATCCAGAGCCGAGATATCGGATGTCAAAATTTTGACCTGAAAAAAAAAAACATAAGGGGTAACACTGTCGTTTTTGGCCGAAATTTTGACCCCCTCCGATCTTCTTGAAACTCTGGATTCTGACAGAGGGCCATGAGACTTCGACCAGCGCGCAAAAATGGAGGCTCTAGACCCTTCCAGAGCCGAGATATCAGACGTCAAAGTTTTTACCTGGAAAAAAAACATAAGGGGTAACACTGTCGTTTTTGGCCGAAATTTTGACCCCCTCCGATCTTCTTGAAACTCTGGATTCTGACAGAGGGCCACGAGACTTCGACCAGCGCACATAAATGGAGGCTCTAGACCCTTCCAGAGCCAAGATATCGGATGTCAAAGTTTTGACCTGAAAAAAAAAACATAAGGGGTAACACTGTCGTTTTTGGCCAAAATTTTGACCCCCTCCGATCTTCTTGAAACTCTGGATTCTGACAGAGGGCCACGAGAGTTCGATCAGCGTGCAAAAATGGAGGCTCTAGACCCTTCCAGAGCCGAGATATCGAAGGTCAAAATTTGGACCGGAAAAAAAAAACATAAGGGGTAACACTGTCATCTTTTTTTTGGCCGAAATTTTGACCCCCTCCGATCTTCTTGAAACTCTGGATTCTGACAGAGGGCCACGAGACTTCGACCAGCGCGCAAAAATGGAGGCTCTAGACCCTTCCAGAACCGAGATATCGAAGGTCAAAATTTGGACCTGAAAAAAAAACAAGGGGTAACACTGTCATTTTTTTTTTGGCCGAAATTTTGACCCCCCCCGATCTTCTTGAAAGTCTGGATTCTGACAGAGGGCCACGAGACTTCGACCAGCGCGCAAAAATGGAGGCTCTAGACCCTTCCAGAGCCGAGATATCGGATGTCAAAGTTTTGACCTGAAAAAAAAAACATAAGGGGTAACACTGTCGTTTTTGGCCGAAATTTTGACCCCCTCCGATCTTCTTGAAACTCTGGATTCTGACAGAGGGCCACGAGACTTCGACCAGCGCGCAAAAATGGAGGCTCTAGACCCTTCCAGAGCTGAGATATCGGATGTCAAAGTTTTGACCTGAAAAAAAAACATAAGGGGTAACACTGTCGTTTTTGGCCGAAATTTTGACACCCTCCGATCTTCTTGAAACTCTGGATTCTGACAGAGGGCCACGAGACTTCGACCAGCGCGCAAAAATGGAGGCTCTAGATCCTTCCAGAGCCGAGATATCGGATGTCAAAGTTTTGACCTGAAAAAAAATCATAAGGGGTAACACTGTCGTTTTTGGCCGAAATTTTGACCCCCTCCGATCTTCTTGAAACTCTGGATTCTGACAGAGGGCCACGAGACTTCGACCAGCGCGCAAAAATGGAGGCTCTAGACCCTTCCCGAGCCGAGATATCGGACGTCAAAGTTTTGACCCGAAAAAAAAAACATAAGGGGTAACACTGTCGTTTTTGGCCGAAATTTTGACCCCCTCCGATCTTCTTGAAATTCTAGATTCTGACAGAGGGCCACGAGACTTCGACCAGCACGCAAAAATGGAGGCTCTAGACCCTTCTAGAGCCGAGATATCGGATGTCAAAGTTTTGACCCGAAAAAAAAACATAAGGGGTAACACTGTCGTTTTTGGCCGAAATTTTGACCCCCTCCGATCTTCTTGAAACTCTGGATTCTGACAGAGGGCCACGAGACTTCGACCAGCGCGCAAAAATGGAGGCTCTAGACCCTTCCAGAGCCGAGATATCGGATGTCAAAGTTTTGACCTGAAAAAAAAAAACATAAGGGGTAACACTGTCGTTTTTGGCCGAAATTTTGACCCCCTCCGATCTTCTTGAAACTCTGGATTCTGACAGAGGGCCACGAGACTTCGACCAGCGCGCAAAAATGGAGGCTCTAGACCCTTCCAGAGCCGAGATATCGGATGTCAAAGTTTTGACCTGAAAAAAAAAACATAAGGGGTAACACTGTCGTTTTTGGCCGAAATTTTGACCCCCTCCGATCTTCTTGAAACTCTGGATTCTGACAGAGGGCCACGAGACTTCGACCAGCGCGCAAAAATGGAGGCTCTAGACCCTTCCAGAGCCGAGATATCAGACGTCAAAGTTTTGACCCGAAAAAAAAACATAAGGGGTAACACTGTCGTTTTTGGCCGAAATTTTGACCCCCTCCGATCGTCTCGAAACTCTGGATTCTGACAGAGGGCCACGAGACTTCGACCAGCGCGCAAAAATGGAGGCTCTAGACCCTTCCAGAGCCGAGATATCGGATGTCAAAGTTTTGACCTGAAAAAAAAACAAAAGGGGTAACACTGTCGTTTTTGGCCGAAATTTTGACCCCCTCCGATCGTCTCGAAACTCTGGATTCTGACAGAGGGCCACGAGACTTCGACCAGCGCGCAAAAATGGAGGCTCTAGACCCTTCCAGAGCCGAGATATCGGATGTCAAAGTTTTGACCAGAAAAAAAAACATAAGGGGTAACACTGTCGTTTTTGGCCGAAATTTTGACCCCCTCCGATCTTCTCGAAACTCTGGATTCTGACAGAGGGCCACGAGACTTCGACCAGCGCGCAAAAATGGAGGCTCTAGACCCTTCCAGAGCTGAGATATCGGATGTCAAAGTTTTGACCAGAAAAAAAAACATAAGGGGTAACACTGTCGTTTTTGGCCGAAATTTTGACCCCCTCCGATCTTCTCGAAACTCTGGATTCTGACAGAGGGCCACGAGACTTCGACCAGCGCGCAAAAATGGAGGCTCTAGACCCTTCCAGAGCCGAAATATCGGATGTCAAAGTTTTGACCTGAAAAAAAAACATAAGGGGTAACACTGTCGTTTTTGGCCGAAATTTTGACCCCCTCCGATCTTCTCGAAACTCTGGATTCTGACAGAGGGCCACGAGACTTCGACCAGCGCGCAAAAATGGAGGCTCTAGACCCTTCCAGAGCCGAGATATCGGATGTCAAAGTTTTGACCTGAAAAAAAAACATAAGGGGTAACACTGTCGTTTTTGGCCGAAATTTTGACCCCCTCCGATCGTCTCAAAACTCTGGATTCTGACAGAGGGCCACGAGACTTCGACCAGCGCGCAAAAATGGAGGCTCTAGACCCTTCCAGAGCCGAGATATCGGATGTCAAAGTTTTGACCTGAAAAAAAAAACATAAGGGGTAACACTGTCGTTTTTGGCCGAAATTTTGACCCCCTCCGATCGTCTCGAAACTCTGGATTCTGACAGAGGGCCACGAGACTTCGACCAGCGCGCAAAAATGGAGGCTCTAGACCCTTCCAGAGCCGAGATATCGGATGTCAAAGTTTTGACCTGAAAAAAAAACATAAGGGGTAACACTGTCGTTTTTGGCCGAAATTTTGACCCCCTCCGATCGTCTCGAAACTCTGGATTCTGACAGAGGGCCACGAGACTTCGACCAGCGCGCAAAAATGGAGGCTCTAGACCCTTCCAGAGCCGAGATATCGGATGTCAAAGTTTTGACCAGAAAAAAAAAACATAAGGGGTAACACTGTCGTTTTTGGCCGAAATTTTGACCCCCTCTGATCGTCTCGAAACTCTGGATTCTGACAGAGGGCCACGAGACTTCGACCAGCGCGCAAAAATGGAGGCTCTAGACCCTTCCAGAGCCGAGATATCGGATGTCAAAGTTTTGACCTGAAAAAAAAAAACATAAGGGGTAACACTGTCGTTTTTGGCCAAAATTTTGACCCCCTCCGATCGTCTCGAAACTCTGGATTCTGACAGAGGGCCACGAGACTTCGACCAGCGCGCAAAAATGGAGGCTCTAGACCCTTCCAGAGCCGAGATATTGGATGTCAAAGTTTTGACCTGAAAAAAAAACATAAGGGGTAACACTGTCGTTTTTGGCCGAAATTTTGACCCCCTCCGATCGTCTCGAAACTCTGGATTCTGACAGAGGGCCACGAGACTTCGACCAGCGCGCAAAAATGGAGGCTCTAGACCCTTCCAGAGCCGAGATATCGGATGTCAAAGTTTTGACCTGAAAAAAAAAAACATAAGGGGTAACACTGTCGTTTTTGGCTGAAATTTTGACCCCCTCCGATCGTCTCGAAACTCTGGATTCTGACAGAGGGCCACGAGACTTCGACCAGCGCGCAAAAATGGAGGCTCTAGACCCTTCCAGAGCCGAGATATCGGATGTCAAAGTTTTGACCAGAAAAAAAAAAAACATAAGGGGTAACACTGTCGTTTTTGGCCGAAATTTTGACCCCCTCCGATCGTCTCGAAACTCTGGATTCTGACAGAGGGCCACGAGACTTCGACCAGCGCGCAAAAATGGAGGCTCTAGACCCTTCCAGAGCCGAGATATCGGATGTCAAAGTTTTGACCTGAAAAAAAAAAACATAAGGGGTAACACTGTCATTTTTGGCCGAAATTTTGACCCCCTCCGATCGTCTCGAAACTCTGGATTCTGATAGAGGGCCACGAGACTTCGACCAGCGCGCAAAAATGGAGGCTCTAGACCCTTCCAGAGCCGAGATATCGGATGTCAAAGTTTTGACCTGAAAAAAAAACATAAGGGGTAACACTGTCGTTTTTGGCCGAAATTTTGACCCCCTCCGATCGTCTCGAAACTCTGGATTCTGACAGAGGGCCACGAGACTTCGACCAGCGCGCAAAAATGGAGGCTCTAGACCCTTCCAGAGCCGAGATATCGGATGTCAAAGTTTTGACCTGAAAAAAAAACATAAGGGGTAACACTGTCGTTTTTGGCCGAAATTTTGACCCCCTCCGATCGTCTCGAAACTCTGGATTCTGACAGAGGGCCACGAGACTTCGACCAGCGCGCAAAAATGGAGGCTCTAGACCCTTCCAGAGCCGAGATATCGGATGTCAAAGTTTTGACCTGAAAAAAAAACATAAGGGGTAACACTGTCGTTTTTGGCCGAAATTTTGACCCCCTCCGATCGTCTCGAAACTCTGGATTCTGACAGAGGGCCACGAGACTTCGACCAGCGCGCAAAAATGGAGGCTCTAGACCCTTCCAAAGCCGAGATATCGGATGTCAAAGTTTTGACCAGAAAAAAAAACATAAGGGGTAACACTGTCGTTTTTGGCCGAAATTTTGACCCCCTCCGATCTTCTCGAAACTCTGGATTCTGACAGAGGGCCACGAGACTTCGACCAGCGCGCAAAAATGGAGGCTCTAGACCCTTCCAGAGCCGAGATATCGGATGTCAAAGTTTTGACCAGAAAAAAAAACATAAGGGGTAACACTGTCGTTTTTGGCCGAAATTTTGACCCCCTCCGATCTTCTCGAAACTCTGGATTCTGACAGAGGGCCACGAGACTTCGACCAGCGCGCAAAAATGGAGGCTCTAGACCCTTCCAGAGCCGAGATATCGGATGTCAAAGTTTTGACCTGAAAAAAAAACATAAGGGGTAACACTGTCGTTTTTGGCCGAAATTTTGACCCCCTCCGATCGTCTCGAAACTCTGGATTCTGACAGAGGGCCACGAGACTTCGACCAGCGCGCAAAAATGGAGGCTCTAGACCCTTCCAGAGCCGAGATATCGGATGTCAAAGTTTTGACCAGAAAAAAAACATAAGGGGTAACACTGTCGTTTTTGGCCGAAATTTTGACCCCCTCCGATCTTCTCGAAACTCTGGATTCTGACAGAGGGCCACGAGACTTCGACCAGCGCGCAAAAATGGAGGCTCTAGACCCTTCCAGAGCCGAGATATCGGATGTCAAAGTTTTGACCAGAAAAAAAAACATAAGGGGTAACACTGTCGTTTTTGGCCGAAATTTTGACCCCCTCCGATCTTCTCGAAACTCTGGATTCTGACAGAGGGCCACGAGACTTCAACCAGCGCGCAAAAATGGAGGCTCTAGACCCTTCCAGAGCCGAGATATCGGATGTCAAAGTTTTGACCAGAAAAAAAAACATAAGGGGTAACACTGTCGTTTTTGGCCGAAATTTTGACCCCCTCCGATCTTCTCGAAACTCTGGATTCTGACAGAGGGCCACGAGACTTCGACCAGCGCGCAAAAATTGAGGCTCTAGACCCTTCCAGAGCCGAGATATCGGATGTCAAAGTTTTGACCTGAAAAAAAAACATAAGGGGTAACACTGTCGTTTTTGGCCGAAATTTTGACCCCCTCCGATCTTCTCGAAACTCTGGATTCTGACAGAGGGCCACGAGACTTCGACCAGCGCGCAAAAATGGAGGCTCTAGACCCTTCCAGAGCCGAGATATCGGATGTCAAAGTTTTGACCTGAAAAAAAAACATAAGGGGTAACACTGTCGTTTTTGGCCGAAATTTTGACCCCCTCCGATCGTTTCGAAACTCTGGATTCTGACAGAGGGCCACGAGACTTCGACCAGCGCGCAAAAATGGAGGCTCTAGACCCTTCCAGAGCCGAGATATCGGATGTCAAAGTTTTGACCTGAAAAAAAAACATAAGGGGTAACACTGTCGTTTTTGGCCGAAATTTTGACCCCCTCCGATCGTCTCGAAACTCTGGATTCTGACAGAGGGCCACGAGACTTCGACCAGCGCGCAAAAATGGAGGCTCTAGACCCTTCCAGAGCCGAGATATCGGATGTCAAAGTTTTGACCTGAAAAAAAAACATAAGGGGTAACACTGTCGTTTTTGGCCGAAATTTTGACCCCCTCCGATCGTCTCGAAACTCTGGATTCTGACAGAGGGCCACGAGACTTCGACCAGCGCGCAAAAATGGAGGCTCTAGACCCTTCCAGAGCCGAGATATCGGATGTCAAAGTTTTGACCTGAAAAAAAAACATAAGGGGTAACACTGTCGTTTTTGGCCGAAATTTTGACCCCCTCCGATCTTCTTGAAACTCTGGATTCTGACAGAGGGCCACGAGACTTCGACCAGCGCGCAAAAATGGAGGCTCTAGACCCTTCCAGAGCCGAGATATCGGATGTCAAAGTTTTGACCTGAAAAAAAAACATAAGGGGTAACACTGTCGTTTTTGGCCGAAATTTTGACCACCTCCGATCTTCTTGAAACTCTGGATTCTGACAGAGGGCCACGAGACTTCGACCAGCACGCAAAAATGGAGGCTCTAGACCCTTCCAGAGCCGAGATATCGGATGTCAAAGTTTTGACCCGAAAAAAACCCATAAGGGGTAACACTGTCGTTTTTGGCCGAAATTTTGACCCCCTCCGATCTTCTTGAAACTTTGGATTCTGACAGAGGGCCACGAGACTTCGACCAGCGCGCAAAAATGGAGGCTCTAGACCCTTCCAGAGCCGAGATATCGGATGTCAAATTTTGACCTGAAAAAAAAAACATAAGGGGTAACACTGTCGTTTTTGGCCGAAATTTTGACCCCCTCCGATCTTCTTGAAACTCTGGATTCTGACAGAGGGCCACGAGACTTCGACCAGCGCGCAAAAATGGAGGCTCTAGACCCTTCCAGAGCCGAGATATCGGATGTCAAAGTTTTGACCTGTAAAAAAAACATAAGGGGTAACACTGTCGTTTTTGGCCGAAATTTTGACCCCCTCCGATCTTCTTGAAACTCTGGATTCTGACAGAGGGCCACAAGACTTCGACCAGCGCGCAAAAATGGAGGCTCTAGACCCTTCCAGAGATGAGATATCAGACGTGAAAGTTTTGACCCGAAAAAAAAAACATAAGGGGTAACACTGTCGTTTTTGGCCGAAATTTTGACCCCCTCCGATCTTCTTGAAACTCTGGATTCTGACAGAGGGCCACGAGACTTCGACCAGCGCGCAAAAATGGAGGCTCTAGACCCTTCCAGAGCCGAGATATCGGATGTCAAAGTTTTGACCCGAAAAAAAAACATAAGGGGTAACACTGTTGTTTTTGGCCGAAATTTTGACCCCCTCCGATCTTCTTGAAACTCTGGATTCTGACAGAGGGCCACGAGACTTCGACCAGCGCGCAAAAATGGAGGCTCTAGACCCTTCCAGAGCCGAGATATCAGACGTCAAAGTTTTGACCCGAAAAAAAAACATAAGGGGTAACACTGTTATTTTTGGCCGAAATTTTGACCCCGTCCGATCTTCTTGAAACTCTGGATTCTGACAGAGGGCCACGAGACTTCGACCAGCGCGCAAAAATGGAGGCTCTAGACCCTTCCAGAGCCGAGATATCGGATGTCAAAGTTTTGACCCGAAAAAAAAACATAAGGGGTAACACTGTCGTTTTTGGCCGAAATTTTGACCCCCTCCGATCTTCTTGAAACTCTAGATTCTGACAGAGGGCCACGAGACTTCGACCAGCGCACAAAAATGGAGGCTCTAGACCCTTCCAGAGCCGAGATATCGGATGTCAAAGTTTTGACCCGAAAAAAAAACATAAGGGGTAACACTGTCGTTTTTGGCCGAAATTTTGACCCCCTCCGATCTTCTTGAAACTCTGGATTCTGACAGAGGGCCACGAGACTTCGACCAGCGCGCAAAAATGGAGGCTCTAGACCCTTCCAGAGCCGAGATATCGGACGTCAAAGTTTTGACCTGAAAAAAAAACATAAGGGGTAACACTGTCGTTTTTGGCCGAAATTTTGACCCCCTCCGATCTTCTTGAAACTCTGGATTCTGACAGAGGGCCACGAGACTTCGACCAGCGCGCAAAAATGGAGGCTCTAGACCCTTCCAGAGCCGAGATATCGGACGTCAAAGTTTTGACCTGAAAAAAAAAACATAAGGGGTAACACTGTCGTTTTTGGCCGAAATTTTGACCCCCTCCGATCTTCTTGAAACTCTGGATTCTGACAGAGGGCCACGAGACTTCGACCAGCGCGCAAAAATGGAGGCTCTAGACCCATCCAGAGCCGAGATATCGGATGTCAAAATTTTGACCTGAAAAAAAAACATAAGGGGTAACACTGTCGTTTTTGGCCGAAATTTTGACCCCCTCCGATCTTCTTGAAACTCTGGATTCTGACAGAGGGCCACGAGACTTCGACCAGCACGCAAAAATGGAGGCTCTAGACCCTTCCAGAGCCGAGATATCGGATGTCAAAGTTTTGACCTGAAAAAAAAAACATAAGGGGTAACACTGTCGTTTTTGGCCGAAATTTTGACCCCCTCCGATCTTCTTGAAACTCTGGATTCTGACAGAGGGCCACGAGACTTCGACCAGCGCGCAAAAATGGAGGCTCTAGACCCTTCCAGAGCCGAGATATCGGATGTCAAAGTTTTGACCTGAAAAAAAAACATAAGGGGTAACACTGTCGTTTTTGGCCGAAATTTTGACCCCCTCCGATCTTCTTGAAACTCTGGATTCTGACAGAGGGCCACGAGACTTCGACCATCGCGCAAAAATGGAGGCTCTAGACCCTTCCAGAGCCGAGATATCGGATGTCAAAGTTTTGACCTGAAAAAAAAAACATAAGGGGTAACACTGTCGTTTTTGGCTGAAATTTTGACCCCCTCCGATCTTCTTGAAACTCTGGATTCTGACAGAGGGCCACGAGACTTCGACCAGCACGCAAAAATGGAGGCTCTAGACCCATCCAGAGCCGAGATATCGGATGTCAAAATTTTGAACTGAAAAAAAAACATAAGGGGTAACACTGTCGTTTTTGGCCGAAATTTTGACCCCCTCCGATCTTCTTGAAACTCTGGATTCTGACAGAGGGCCACGAGACTTCGACCAGCGCGCAAAAATGGAGGCTCTAGACCCTTCCAGAGCCGAGATATCGGATGTCAAAGTTTTGACCTGAAAAAAAAACATATGGGGTAACACTGTCGTTTTTGGCCGAAATTTTGACACCCTCCGATCTTCTTGAAACTCTGGATTCTGACAGAGGGCCACGAGACTTCGACCAGCGCGCAAAAATGGAGGCTCTAGACCCATCCAGAGCCGAGATATCGGATGTCAAAATTTTGACCTAAAAAAAAACATAAGGGGTAACACTGTCGTTTTTGGCCGAAATTTTGACCCCCTCCGATCTTCTTGAAACTCTGGATTCTGACAGAGGGCCATGAGACTTCGACCAGCGCGCAAAAATGGAGGCTCTAGACCCTTCCAGAGCCGAGATATCAGACGTCAAAGTTTTGACCTGAAAAAAAAACATAAGGGGTAACACTGTCGTTTTTGGCCGAAATTTTGACCCCCTCCGATCTTCTTGAAACTCTGGATTCTGACAGAGGGCCACGAGACTTCGACCAGCGCGCATAAATGGAGGCTCTAGACCCTTCCAGAGCCAAGATATCGGATGTCAAAGTTTTGACCTGAAAAAAAAACATAAGGGGTAACACTGTCGTTTTTGGCCAAAATTTTGACCCCCTCCGATCTTCTTGAAACTCTGGATTCTGACAGAGGTCCATGAGACTTCGACCAGCGCGCAAAAATGGAGGCTCTAGACCCTTCCAGAGCCGAGATATCGGATGTCAAAGTTTTGACCTGAAAAAAAGACATAAGGGGTAACACTGTCGTTTTTGGCCGAAATTTTGACCCCCTCCGATCTTCTTGAAACTCTGGATTCTGACAGAGGGCCACGAGACTTCGACCAGCGCACAAAAATGGAGGCTCTAGACCCATCCAGAGCCGAGATATCGGATGTCAAAATTTTGACCTGAAAAAAAAACATAAGGGGTAACACTGTCGTTTTTGGCCGAAATTTTGACCCCCTCCGATCTTCTTGAAACTCTGGATTCTGACAGAGGGCCACGAGACTTCGACCAGCGCGCAAAAATGGAGGCTCTAGACCCTTCCAGAGCCGAGATATCGGATGTCAAAGTTTTGACCTGAAAAAAAAAACATAAGGGGTAACACTGTCGTTTTTGGCCGAAATTTTGACCCCCTCCGATCTTCTTGAAACTCTGGATTCTGACAGAGGGCCACGAGACTTCGACCAGCGCGCAAAAATGGAGGCTCTAGACCCTTCCAGAGCCGAGATATCGGATGTCAAAGTTTTGACCTGAAAAAAAAACATAAGGGGTAACACTGTCGTTTTTGGCCGAAATTTTGACCCCCTCCGATCTTCTTGAAACTCTGGATTCTGACAGAGGGCCACGAGACTTCGACCATCGCGCAAAAATGGAGGCTCTAGACCCTTCCAGAGCCGAGATATCGGATGTCAAAGTTTTGACCTGAAAAAAAAACATAAGGGGTAACACTGTCGTTTTTGGCCGAAATTTTGACCCCCTCCGATCTTCTTGAAACTCTGGATTCTGACAGAGGGCCACGAGACTTCGACCAGCACGCAAAAATGGAGGCTCTAGACCCATCCAGAGCCGAGATATCGGATGTCAAAATTTTGACCTGAAAAAAAAAAACATAAGGGGTAACACTGTCGTTTTTGGCCGAAATTTTGACCCCCTCCGATCTTCTTGAAACTCTGGATTCTGACAGAGGGCCACGAGACTTCGACCAGCGCGCAAAAATGGAGCCTCTAGACCCTTCCAGAGCCAAGATATCGGATGTCAAAGTTTTGACCTGAAAAAAAAACATAAGGGGTAACACTGTCGTTTTTGGCCGAAATTTTGACCCCCTCCGATCTTCTTGAAACTCTGGATTCTGACAGAGGGCCACGAGACTTCGACCAGCGCGCAAAAATGGAGGCTCTAGACCCATCCAGAGCCGAGATATCGGATGTCAAAATTTTGACCTGAAAAAAAAAACATAAGGGGTAACACTGTCGTTTTTGGCCGAAATTTTGACCCCCTCCGATCTTCTTGAAACTCTGGATTCTGACAGAGGGCCATGAGACTTCGACCAGCGCGCAAAAATGGAGGCTCTAGACCCTTCCAGAGCCGAGATATCAGACGTCAAAGTTTTGACCTGAAAAAAAAAACATAAGGGGTAACACTGTCGTTTTTGGCCGAAATTTTGACCCCCTCCGATCTTCTTGAAACTCTGGATTCTGACAGAGGGCCACGAGACTTCGACCAGCGCGCATAAATGGAGGCTCTAGACCCTTCCAGAGCCAAGATATCGGATGTCAAAGTTTTGACCTGAAAAAAAAACATAAGGGGTAACACTGTCGTTTTTGGCCAAAATTTTGACCCCCTCCGATCTTCTTGAAACTCTGGATTCTGACAGAGGGCCACGAGACTTCGACCAGCGCGCAAAAATGGAGGCTCTAGACCCTTCCAGAGCCGAGATATCGGATGTCAAAGTTTTGACCTGAAAAAAAAACATAAGGGGTAACACTGTCGTTTTTGGCCGAAATTTTGACCCCCTCCGATCTTCTTGAAACTCTGGATTCTGACAGAGGGCCACGAGACTTCGACCATCGCGCAAAAATGGAGGCTCTAGACCCTTCCAGAGCCAAGATATCGGATGTCAAAGTTTTGACCTGAAAAAAAAACATAAGGGGTAACACTGTCGTTTTTGGCCAAAATTTTGACCCCCTCCGATCTTCTTGAAACTCTGGATTCTGACAGAGGGCCACGAGACTTCGACCAACGCGCAAAAATGGAGGCTCTAGACCCTTCCAGAGCCGAGATATCGAAGGTCAAAATTTGGACCTGAAAAAAAAAACATAAGGGGTAACACTGTCATTTTTTTTTTTGGCCAAAATTTTGACCCCCTCCGATCTTCTTGAAACTCTGGATTCTGACAGAGGGCCACGAGACTTCGACCAGCGCGCAAAAATGGAGGCTCTAGACCCTTCCAGAGCCGAGATATCAGACGTCAAAGTTTTGACCTGAAAAAAAAACATAAGGGGTAACACTGTCGTTTTTGGCCGAAATTTTGACCCCCTCCGATCTTCTTGAAACTCTGGATTCTGACAGAGGGCCACGAGACTTCGACCAGCGCGCATAAATGGAGGCTCTAGACCCTTCCAGAGCCAAGATATCGGATGTCAAAGTTTTGACCTGAAAAAAAAACATAAGGGGTAACACTGTCGTTTTTGGCCGAAATTTTGACCCCCTCCGATCTTCTTGAAACTCTGGATTCTGACAGAGGGCCACGAGACTTCGACCAGCGCGCAAAAATGGAGGCTCTAGACCCTTCCAGAGCCGAGATATCGGATGTCAAAGTTTTGACCTGAAAAAAAAACATAAGGGGTAACACTGTCGTTTTTGGCCGAAATTTTGACCCCCTCCGATCTTCTTGAAACTCTGGATTCTGACAGATGGCCACGAGACTTTGACCAGCGCGCAAGAATGGAGGCTCTAGACCCATCCAGAGCCGAGATATCGGATGTCAAAATTTTGACCTGAAAAAAAAACATAAGGGGTAACACTGTCGTTTTTGGCCGAAATTTTGACCCCCTCCGATCTTCTTGAAACTCTGGATTCTGACAGAGGGCCACGAGACTTCGACCAGCGCGCAAAAATGGAGGCTCTAGACCCTTCCAGAGCCGAGATATCGGATGTCAAAGTTTTGACCTGAAAAAAAAAACATAAGGGGTAACACTGTCGTTTTTGGCCGAAATTTTGACCCCCTCCGATCTTCTTGAAACTCTGGATTCTGACAGAGGGCCACGAGACTTCTACCAGCGCGCAAAAATGGAGGCTCTAGACCCTTCCAGAGCCGAGATATTGGATGTCAAAGTTTTGACCTGAAAAAAAAACATAAGGGGTAACACTGTCGTTTTTGGCCGAAATTTTGACCCCCTCCGATCTTCTTGAAACTCTGGATTCTGACAGAGGGCCACGAGACTTCGACCAGCGCGCAAAAATGGAGGCTCTAGACCCTTCCAGAGCCGAGGTATCGGATGTCAAAGTTTTGACCTGAAAAAAAAAACATAAGGGGTAACACTGTCGTTTTTGGCCGAAATTTTGACCCCCTCCGATCTTCTTGAAACTCTGGATTCTGACAGAGGGCCACGAGACTTCGACCAGCGCGCAAAAATGGAGGCTCTAGACCCTTCCAGAGCCGAGATATCGGATGTCAAAATTTTGACCTGAAAAAAAACATAAGGGGTAACACTGTCGTTTTTGGCCGAAATTTTGACCCCCTCCGATCTTCTTGAAACTCTGGATTCTAACAGAGGGCCACGAGACTTCGACCATCGCGCAAAAATGGAGGCTCTAGACCCTTCCAGAGCCGAGATATCGGATGTCAAAGTTTTGACCTGAAAAAAAAACATAAGGGGTAACACTGTCGTTTTTGGCCGAAATTTTGACCCCCTCCGATCTTCTTGAAACTCTGGATTCTGACAGAGGGCCACGAGACTTCGACCAGCGCGCAAAAATGGAGGCTCTAGACCCTTCCAGAGCCGAGATATTGGATGTCAAAGTTTTGACCTGAAAAAAAAAACATAAGGGGTAACACTGTCGTTTTTGGCCGAAATTTTGACCCCCTCCGATCTTCTTGAAACTCTGGATTCTGACAGAGGGCCACGAGACTTCGACCAGCGCGCAAAAATGGAGGCTCTAGACCCTTCCAGAGCCGAGATATCGGATGTCAAAGTTTTGACCTGAAAAAAAAACATAAGGGGTAACACTGTCGTTTTTGGCCGAAATTTTGACCCCCTCCGATCTTCTTGAAACTCTGGATTCTGACAGAGGGCCACGAGACTTCGACCAGCGCGCAAAAATGGAGGCTCTAGACCCATCCAGAGCCGAGATATCGGATGTCAAAGTTTTGACCTGAAAAAAAAAAACATAAGGGGTAACACTGTCGTTTTTGGCCGAAATTTTGACCCCCTCCGATCTTCTTGAAACTCTGGATTCTGACAGAGGGCCACGAGACTTCGACCAGCACGCAAAAATGGAGGCTCTAGACCCATCCAGAGCCGAGATATCGGATGTCAAAATTTTGACCTGAAAAAAAAACATAAGGGGTAACACTGTCGTTTTTGGCCGAAATTTTGACCCCCTCCGATCTTCTTGAAACTCTGGATTCTGACAGAGGGCCACGAGACTTCGACCAGCGCGCAAAAATGGAGGCTCTAGACCCTTCCAGAGCCGAGATATCGGATGTCAAAGTTTTGACCTGAAAAAAAAACATAAGGGGTAACACTGTCGTTTTTGGCCGAAATTTTGACCCCCTCCGATCTTCTTGAAACTCTGGATTCTGACAGAGGGCCACGAGACTTCGACCAGCGCGCAAAAATGGAGGCTCTAGACCCATCCAGAGCCGAGATATCGGATGTCAAAATTTTGACCTGAAAAAAAAAAACATAAGGGGTAACACTGTCGTTTTTGGCCGAAATTTTGACCCCCTCCGATCTTCTTGAAACTCTGGATTCTGACAGAGGGCCATGAGACTTCGACCAGCGCGCAAAAATGGAGGCTCTAGACCCTTCCAGAGCCGAGATATCAGACGTCAAAGTTTTGACCTGAAAAAAAAACATAAGGGGTAACACTGTCGTTTTTGGCCGAAATTTTGACCCCCTCCGATCTTCTTGAAACTCTGGACTCTGACAGAGGGCCACGAGACTTCGACCAGCGCGCATAAATGGAGGCTCTAGACCCTTCCAGAGCCAAGATATCGGATGTCAAAGTTTTGACCTGAAAAAAAAAACATAAGGGGTAACACTGTCGTTTTGGCCAAAATTTTGACCCCCTCCGATCTTCTTGAAACTCTGGATTCTGACAGAGGGCCACGAGACTTCGACCAGCGCGCAAAAATGGAGGCTCTAGACCCTTCCAGAGCCGAGATATCGGATGTCAAAGTTTTGACCTGAAAAAAAAAACATAAGGGGTAACACTGTCGTTTTTGGCCGAAATTTTGACCCCCTCCGATCTTCTTGAAACTCTGGATTCTGACAGAGGGCCACGAGACTTCGACCAACGCGCAAAAATGGAGGCTCTAGACCCTTCCAGAGCCGAGATATCGAAGGTCAAAATTTGGACCTGAAAAAAAAACATAAGGGGTAACACTGTCATTTTTTTTTTTTTGCCGAAATTTTGACCCCCTCCGATCTTCTTGAAACTCTGGATTCTGACAGAGGGCCACGAGACTTCGACCAACGCGCAAAAATGGAGGCTCTAGACCCTTCCAGAGCCGAGATATCGAAGGTCAAAATTTGGACCTGAAAAAAAAAACATAAGGGGTAACACTGTCATTTTTATTTTTTTGGCCAAAATTTTGACCCCCTCCGATCTTCTTGAAACTCTGGATTCTGACAGAGGGCCACGAGACTTCGACCAGCGCGCAAAAATGGAGGCTCTAGACCCTTCCAGAGCCGAGATATCAGACGTCAAAGTTTTGACCTGAAAAAAAAACATAAGGGGTAACACTGTCGTTTTTGGCCGAAATTTTGACCCCCTCCGATCTTCTTGAAACTCTGGATTCTGACAGAGGGCCACGAGACTTCGACCAGCGCGCATAAATGGAGGCTCTAGACCCTTCCAGAGCCAAGATATCGGATGTCAAAGTTTTGACCTGAAAAAAAAAAACATAAGGGGTAACACTGTCGTTTTTGGCCGAAATTTTGACCCCCTCCGATCTTCTTGAAACTCTGGATTCTGACAGAGGGCCACGAGACTTCGACCAGCGCGCAAAAATGGAGGCTCTAGACCCTTCCAGAGCCGAGATATCGGATGTCAAAGTTTTGACCTGAAAAAAAAACATAAGGGGTAACACTGTCGTTTTTGGCCGAAATTTTGACCCCCTCCGATCTTCTTGAAACTCTGGATTCTGACAGAGGGCCACGAGACTTCGACCAGCGCGCAAAAATGGAGGCTCTAGACCCATCCAGAGCCGAGATATCGGATGTCAAAATTTTGACCTGAAAAAAAAACATAAGGGGTAACACTGTCGTTTTTGGCCGAAATTTTGACCCCCTCCGATCTTCTTGAAACTCTGGATTCTGACAGAGGGCCACGAGACTTCGACCAGCGCGCAAAAATGGAGGCTCTAGACCCTTCCAGAGCCGAGATATCGGATGTCAAAGTTTTGACCTGAAAAAAAAAACATAAGGGGTAACACTGTCGTTTTTGGCCGAAATTTTGACCCCCTCCGATCTTCTTGAAACTCTGGATTCTGACAGAGGGCCACGAGACTTCTACCAGCGCGCAAAAATGGAGGCTCTAGACCCTTCCAGAGCCGAGATATTGGATGTCAAAGTTTTGACCTGAAAAAAAAACATAAGGGGTAACACTGTCGTTTTTGGCCGAAATTTTGACCCCCTCCGATCTTCTTGAAACTCTGGATTCTGACAGAGGGCCACGAGACTTCGACCAGCGCGCAAAAATGGAGGCTCTAGACCCTTCCAGAGCCGAGATATCGGATGTCAAAGTTTTGACCTGAAAAAAAAAACATAAGGGGTAACACTGTCGTTTTTGGCCGAAATTTTGACCCCCTCCGATCTTCTTGAAACTCTGGATTCTGACAGAGGGCCACGAGACTTCGACCAGCGCGCAAAAATGGAGGCTCTAGACCCTTCCAGAGCCGAGATATCGGATGTCAAAGTTTTGACCTGAAAAAAAAAACATAAGGGGTAACACTGTCGTTTTTGGCCGAAATTTTGACCCCCTCCGATCTTCTTGAAACTCTGGATTCTGACAGAGGGCCACGAGACTTCGACCAGCGCGCAAAAATGGAGGCTCTAGACCCTTCCAGAGCCGAGATATCGGATGTCAAAGTTTTGACCTGAAAAAAAAACATAAGGGGTAACACTGTCGTTTTTGGCCGAAATTTTGACCCCCTCCGATCTTCTTGAAACTCTGGATTCTGACAGAGGGCCACGAGACTTCGACCAGCGCGCAAAAATGGAGGCTCTAGACCCTTCCAGAGCCGAGATATCGGATGTCAAAGTTTTGACCTGAAAAAAAAACATAAGGGGTAACACTGTCGTTTTTGGCCGAAATTTTGACCCCCTCCGATCTTCTTGAAACTCTGGATTCTAACAGAGGGCCACGAGACTTCGACCATCGCGCAAAAATGGAGGCTCTAGACCCTTCCAGAGCCGAGATATCGGATGTCAAAGTTTTGACCTGAAAAAAAAAACATAAGGGGTAACACTGTCGTTTTTGGCTGAAATTTTGACCCCCTCCGATCTTCTTGAAACTCTGGATTCTGACAGAGGGCCACGAGACTTCGACCAGCGCGCAAAAATGGAGGCTCTAGACCCATCCAGAGCCGAGATATCGGATGTCAAAATTTTGACCTGAAAAAAATACATAAGGGGTAACACTGTCGTTTTTGGCCGAAATTTTGACCCCCTCCGATCTTCTTGAAACTCTGGATTCTGACAGAGGGCCATGAGACTTCGACCAGCGCGCAAAAATGGAGGCTCTAGACCCTTCCAGAGCCGAGATATCGGATGTCAAAGTTTTGACCTGAAAAAAAAAACATAAGGGGTAACACTGTCGTTTTTGGCCGAAATTTTGACCCCCTCCGATCTTCTTGAAACTCTGGATTCTGACAGAGGGCCATGAGACTTCGACCAGCGCGCAAAAATGGAGGCTCTAGACCCTTCCAGAGCCGAGATATCAGACGTCAAAGTTTTTACCTGGAAAAAAAACATAAGGGGTAACACTGTCGTTTTTGGCCGAAATTTTGACCCCCTCCGATCTTCTTGAAACTCTGGATTCTGACAGAGGGCCACGAGACTTCGACCAGCGCGCATAAATGGAGGCTCTAGACCCTTCCAGAGCCAAGATATCGGATGTCAAAGTTTTGACCTGAAAAAAAAAACATAAGGGGTAACACTGTCGTTTTTGGCCAAAATTTTGACCCCCTCCGATCTTCTTGAAACTCTGGATTCTGACAGAGGGCCACAAGACTTCGACCAGCGCGCAAAAATGGAGGCTCTAGACCCTTCCAGAGCCGAGATATCGGATGTCAAAGTTTTGACCTGAAAAAAAAAACATAAGGGGTAACACTGTCGTTTTTGGCCGAAATTTTGACCCCCTCCGATCTTCTTGAAACTCTGGATTCTGACAGAGGGCCACGAGACTTCGACCATCGCGCAAAAATGGAGGCTCTAGACCCTTCCAGAGCCGAGATATCGGATGTCAAAGTTTTGACCTGAAAAAAAAACATAAGGGGTAACACTGTCGTTTTTGGCCGAAATTTTGACCCCCTCCGATCTTCTTGAAACTCTGGATTCTGACAGAGGGCCACGAGACTTCGACCAACGCGCAAAAATGGAGGCTCTAGACCCTTCCAGAGCCGAGATATCGAAGGTCAAAATTTGGACCTGAAAAAAAAACATAAGGGGTAACACTGTCATTTTTTTTTTTGCCGAAATTTTGACCCCCTCCGATCTTCTCGAAACTCTGGATTCTGACAGAGGGCCACGAGACTTCGACCAGCGCGCAAAAATGGAGGCTCTAGACCCTTCCAGAGCCGAGATATCGGATGTCAAAGTTTTGACCAGAAAAAAAAACATAAGGGGTAACACTGTCGTTTTTGGCCGAAATTTTGACCCCCTCCGATCTTCTCGAAACTCTGGATTCTGACAGAGGGCCACGAGACTTCGACCAGCGCGCAAAAATGGAGGCTCTAGACCCTTCCAGAGCCGAGATATCGGATGTCAAAGTTTTGACCAGAAAAAAAAACATAAGGGGTAACACTGTCGTTTTTGGCCGAAATTTTGACCCCCTCCGATCTTCTCAAAACTCTGGATTCTGACAGAGGGCCACGAGACTTCGACCAGCGCGCAAAAATTGAGGCTCTAGACCCTTCCAGAGCCGAGATATCGGATGTCAAAGTTTTGACCTGAAAAAAAAACATAAGGGGTAACACTGTCGTTTTTGGCCGAAATTTTGACCCCCTCCGATCTTCTCGAAACTCTGGATTCTGACAGAGGGCCACGAGACTTCGACCAGCGCGCAAAAATGGAGGCTCTAGACCCTTCCAGAGCCGAGATATCGGATGTCAAAGTTTTGACCTGAAAAAAAAACATAAGGGGTAACACTGTCGTTTTTGGCCGAAATTTTGACCCCCTCCGATCGTTTCGAAACTCTGGATTCTGACAGAGGGCCACGAGACTTCGACCAGCGCGCAAAAATGGAGGCTCTAGACCCTTCCAGAGCCGAGATATCGGATGTCAAAGTTTTGACCTGAAAAAAAAACATAAGGGGTAACACTGTCGTTTTTGGCCGAAATTTTGACCCCCTCCGATCGTCTCGAAACTCTGGATTCTGACAGAGGGCCACGAGACTTCGACCAGCGCGCAAAAATGGAGGCTCTAGACCCTTCCAGAGCCGAGATATCGGATGTCAAAGTTTTGACCTGAAAAAAAAACATAAGGGGTAACACTGTCGTTTTTGGCCGAAATTTTGACCCCCTCCGATCGTCTCGAAACTCTGGATTCTGACAGAGGGCCACGAGACTTCGACCAGCGCGCAAAAATGGAGGCTCTAGACCCTTCCAGAGCCGAGATATCGGATGTCAAAGTTTTGACCTGAAAAAAAAACATAAGGGGTAACACTGTCGTTTTTGGCCGAAATTTTGACCCCCTCCGATCTTCTTGAAACTCTGGATTCTGACAGAGGGCCACGAGACTTCGACCAGCGCGCAAAAATGGAGGCTCTAGACCCTTCCAGAGCCGAGATATCGGATGTCAAAGTTTTGACCTGAAAAAAAAAACATAAGGGGTAACACTGTCGTTTTTGGCCGAAATTTTGACCACCTCCGATCTTCTTGAAACTCTGGATTCTGACAGAGGGCCACGAGACTTCGACCAGCACGCAAAAATGGAGGCTCTAGACCCTTCCAGAGCCGAGATATCGGATGTCAAAGTTTTGACACGAAAAAAACCCATAAGGGGTAACACTGTCATTTTTGGCCGAAATTTTGACCCCCTCCGATCTTCTTGAAACTTTGGATTCTGACAGAGGGCCACGAGACTTCGACCAGCGCGCAAAAATGGAGGCTCTAGACCCTTCCAGAGCCGAGATATCGGATGTCAAAGTTTTGACCTGAAAAAAAAAACATAAGGGGTAACACTGTCGTTTTTGGCCGAAATTTTGACCCCCTCCGATCTTCTTGAAACTCTGGATTCTGACAGAGGGCCACGAGACTTCGACCAGCGCGCAAAAATGGAGGCTCTAGACCCTTCCAGAGCCGAGATATCGGATGTCAAAGTTTTGACCTGTAAAAAAAACATAAGGGGTAACACTGTCGTTTTTGGCCGAAATTTTGACCCCCTCCGATCTTCTTGAAACTCTGGATTCTGACAGAGGGCCACAAGACTTCGACCAGCGCGCAAAAATGGAGGCTCTAGACCCTTCCAGAGATGAGATATCAGACGTGAAAGTTTTGACCCGAAAAAAAAACATAAGGGGTAACACTCTTGTTTTTGGCCGAAATTTTGACCCCCTCCGATCTTCTTGAAACTCTGGATTCTGACAGAGGGCCACGAGACTTCGACCAGCGCGCAAAAATGGAGGCTCTAGACACTTCCAGAGCCGAGATATCAGACGTCAAAGTTTTGACCCGAAAAAAAAACATAAGGGGTAACACTGTTATTTTTGGCCGAAATTTTGACCCCGTCCGATCTTCTTGAAACTCTGGATTCTGACAGAGGGCCACGAGACTTCGACCAGCGCGCAAAAATGGAGGCTCTAGACCCTTCCAGAGCCGAGATATCGGATGTCAAAGTTTTGACCCGAAAAAAAAACATAAGGGGTAACACTGTCGTTTTTGGCCGAAATTTTGACCCCCTCCGATCTTCTTGAAACTCTAGATTCTGACAGAGGGCCACGAGACTTCGACCAGCGCGCAAAAATGGAGGCTCTAGACCCTTCCAGAGCCGAGATATCGGATGTCAAAGTTTTGACCCGAAAAAAAAACATAAGGGGTAACACTGTCGTTTTTGGCCGAAATTTTGACCCCCTCCGATCTTCTTGAAACTCTGGATTCTGACAGAGGGCCACGAGACTTCGACCAGCGCGCAAAAATGGAGGCTCTAGACCCTTCCAGAGCCGAGATATCGGACGTCAAAGTTTTGACCTGAAAAAAAAACATAAGGGGTAACACTGTCGTTTTTGGCCGAAATTTTGACCCCCTCCGATCTTCTTGAAACTCTGGATTCTGACAGAGGGCCACGAGACTTCGACCAGCGCGCAAAAATGGAGGCTCTAGACCCTTCCAGAGCCGAGATATCGGACGTCAAAGTTTTGACCTGAAAAAAAAAACATAAGGGGTAACACTGTCGTTTTTGGCCGAAATTTTGACCCCCTCCGATCTTCTTGAAACTCTGGATTCTGACAGAGGGCCACGAGACTTCGACCAGCGCGCAAAAATGGAGGCTCTAGACCCATCCAGAGCCGAGATATCGGATGTCAAAATTTTGACCTGAAAAAAAAACATAAGGGGTAACACTGTCGTTTTTGGCCGAAATTTTGACCCCCTCCGATCTTCTTGAAACTCTGGATTCTGACAGAGGGCCACGAGACTTCGACCAGCACGCAAAAATGGAGGCTCTAGACCCTTCCAGAGCCGAGATATCGGATGTCAAAGTTTTGACCTGAAAAAAAAAAACATAAGGGGTAACACTGTCGTTTTTGGCCGAAATTTTGACCCCCTCCGATCTTCTTGAAACTCTGGATTCTGACAGAGGGCCACGAGACTTCGACCAGCGCGCAAAAATGGAGGCTCTAGACCCTTCCAGAGCCGAGATATCGGATGTCAAAGTTTTGACCTGAAAAAAAAACATAAGGGGTAACACTGTCGTTTTTGGCCGAAATTTTGACCCCCTCCGATCTTCTTGAAACTCTGGATTCTGACAGAGGGCCACGAGACTTCGACCATCGCGCAAAAATGGAGGCTCTAGACCCTTCCAGAGCCGAGATATCGGATGTCAAAGTTTTGACCTGAAAAAAAAACATAAGGGGTAACACTGTCGTTTTTGGCTGAAATTTTGACCCCCTCCGATCTTCTTGAAACTCTGGATTCTGACAGAGGGCCACGAGACTTCGACCAGCACACAAAAATGGAGGCTCTAGACCCATCCAGAGCCGAGATATCGGATGTCAAAATTTTGACCTGAAAAAAAAACATAAGGGGTAACACTGTCGTTTTTGGCCGAAATTTTGACCCCCTCCGATCTTCTTGAAACTCTGGATTCTGACAGAGGGCCACGAGACTTCGACCAGCGCGCAAAAATGGAGGCTCTAGACCCTTCCAGAGCCGAGATATCGGATGTCAAAGTTTTGACCTGAAAAAAAAACATAAGGGGTAACACTGTCGTTTTTGGCCGAAATTTTGACCCCCTCCGATCTTCTTGAAACTCTGGATTCTGACAGAGGGCCACGAGACTTCTACCAGCGCGCAAAAATGGAGGCTCTAGACCCTTCCAGAGCCGAGATATTGGATGTCAAAGTTTTGACCTGAAAAAAAAACATAAGGGGTAACACTGTCGTTTTTGGCCGAAATTTTGACCCCCTCCGATCTTCTTGAAACTCTGGATTCTGACAGAGGGCCACGAGACTTCGACCAGCGCGCAAAAATGGAGGCTCTAGACCCTTCCAGAGCCGAGATATCGGATGTCAAAGTTTTGACCTGAAAAAAAAAACATAAGGGGTAACACTGTCGTTTTTGGCCTAAATTTTGACCCCCTCCGATCTTCTTGAAACTCTGGATTCTGACAGAGGGCCACGAGACTTCGACCAGCGCGCAAAAATGGAGGCTCTAGACCCATCCAGAGCCGAGATATCGGATGTCAAAATTTTGACCTGAAAAAAAAACATAAGGGGTAACACTGTCGTTTTTGGCCGAAATTTTGACCCCCTCCGATCTTCTTGAAACTCTGGATTCTGACAGAGGGCCACGAGACTTCGACCAGCGCGCAAAAATGGAGGCTCTAGACCCTTCCAGAGCCGAGATATCGGATGTCAAAGTTTTGACCTGAAAAAAAAACATAAGGGGTAACACTGTCGTTTTTGGCCGAAATTTTGACCCCCTCCGATCTTCTTGAAACTCTGGATTCTGACAGAGGGCCACGAGACTTCTACCAGCGCGCAAAAATGGAGGCTCTAGACCCTTCCAGAGCCGAGATATTGGATGTCAAAGTTTTGACCTGAAAAAAAAACATAAGGGGTAACACTGTCGTTTTTGGCCGAAATTTTGACCCCCTCCGATCTTCTTGAAACTCTGGATTCTGACAGAGGGCCATGAGACTTCGACCAGCGCGCAAAAATGGAGGCTCTAGACCCTTCCAGAGCCGAGATATCAGACGTCAAAGTTTTTACCTGGAAAAAAAACATAAGGGGTAACACTGTCGTTTTTGGCCGAAATTTTGACCCCCTCCGATCTTCTTGAAACTCTGGATTCTGACAGAGGGCCACGAGACTTCGACCAGCGCGCATAAATGGAGGCTCTAGACCCTTCCAGAGCCAAGATATCGGATGTCAAAGTTTTGACCTGAAAAAAAAAACATAAGGGGTAACACTGTCGTTTTTGGCCAAAATTTTGACCCCCTCCGATCTTCTTGAAACTCTGGATTCTGACAGAGGGCCACAAGACTTCGACCAGCGCGCAAAAATGGAGGCTCTAGACCCTTCCAGAGCCGAGATATCGGATGTCAAAGTTTTGACCTGAAAAAAAAACATAAGGGGTAACACTGTCGTTTTTGGCCGAAATTTTGACCCCCTCCGATCTTCTTGAAACTCTGGATTCTGACAGAGGGCCACGAGACTTCGACCATCGCGCAAAAATGGAGGCTCTAGACCCTTCCAGAGCCGAGATATCGGATGTCAAAGTTTTGACCTGAAAAAAAAACATAAGGGGTAACACTGTCGTTTTTGGCCGAAATTTTGACCCCCTCCGATCTTCTTGAAACTCTGGATTCTGACAGAGGGCCACGAGACTTCGACCAACGCGCAAAAATGGAGGCTCTAGACCCTTCCAGAGCCGAGATATTGAAGGTCAAAATTTGGACCTGAAAAAAAAACATAAGGGGTAACACTGTCATTTTTTTTTTTTGCCGAAATTTTGACCCCCTCCGATCTTCTCGAAACTCTGGATTCTGACAGAGGGCCACGAGACTTCGACCAGCGCGCAAAAATGGAGGCTCTAGACCCTTCCAGAGCCGAGATATCGGATGTCAAAGTTTTGACCAGAAAAAAAACATAAGGGGTAACACTGTCGTTTTTGGCCGAAATTTTGACCCCCTCCGATCTTCTCGAAACTCTGGATTCTGACAGAGGGCCACGAGACTTCGACCAGCGCGCAAAAATGGAGGCTCTAGACCCTTCCAGAGCCGAGATATCGGATGTCAAAGTTTTGACCAGAAAAAAAAACATAAGGGGTAACACTGTCGTTTTTGGCCGAAATTTTGACCCCCTCCGATCTTCTCGAAACTCTGGATTCTGACAGAGGGCCACGAGACTTCGACCAGCGCGCAAAAATTGAGGCTCTAGACCCTTCCAGAGCCGAGATATCGGATGTCAAAGTTTTGACCTGAAAAAAAAACATAAGGGGTAACACTGTCGTTTTTGGCCGAAATTTTGACCCCCTCCGATCTTCTCGAAACTCTGGATTCTGACAGAGGGCCACGAGACTTCGACCAGCGCGCAAAAATGGAGGCTCTAGACCCTTCCAGAGCCGAGATATCGGATGTCAAAGTTTTGACCTGAAAAAAAAACATAAGGGGTAACACTGTCGTTTTTGGCCGAAATTTTGACCCCCTCCGATCGTTTCGAAACTCTGGATTCTGACAGAGGGCCACGAGACTTCGACCAGCGCGCAAAAATGGAGGCTCTAGACCCTTCCAGAGCCGAGATATCGGATGTCAAAGTTTTGACCTGAAAAAAAAACATAAGGGGTAACACTGTCGTTTTTGGCCGAAATTTTGACCCCCTCCGATCGTCTCGAAACTCTGGATTCTGACAGAGGGCCACGAGACTTCGACCAGCGCGCAAAAATGGAGGCTCTAGACCCTTCCAGAGCCGAGATATCGGATGTCAAAGTTTTGACCTGAAAAAAAAAACATAAGGGGTAACACTGTCGTTTTTGGCCGAAATTTTGACCCCCTCCGATCGTCTCGAAACTCTGGATTCTGACAGAGGGCCACGAGACTTCGACCAGCGCGCAAAAATGGAGGCTCTAGACCCTTCCAGAGCCGAGATATCGGATGTCAAAGTTTTGACCTGAAAAAAAAACATAAGGGGTAACACTGTCGTTTTTGGCCGAAATTTTGACCCCCTCCGATCTTCTTGAAACTCTGGATTCTGACAGAGGGCCACGAGACTTCGACCAGCGCGCAAAAATGGAGGCTCTAGACCCTTCCAGAGCCGAGATATCGGATGTCAAAGTTTTGACCTGAAAAAAAAAACATAAGGGGTAACACTGTCGTTTTTGGCCGAAATTTTGACCACCTCCGATCTTCTTGAAACTCTGGATTCTGACAGAGGGCCACGAGACTTCGACCAGCACGCAAAAATGGAGGCTCTAGACCCTTCCAGAGCCGAGATATCGGATGTCAAAGTTTTGACCCGAAAAAAACCCATAAGGGGTAACACTGTCATTTTTGGCCGAAATTTTGACCCCCTCCGATCTTCTTGAAACTTTGGATTCTGACAGAGGGCCACGAGACTTCGACCAGCGCGCAAAAATGGAGGCTCTAGACCCTTCCAGAGCCGAGATATCGGATGTCAAAGTTTTGACCTGAAAAAAAAAAACATAAGGGGTAACACTGTCGTTTTTGGCCGAAATTTTGACCCCCTCCGATCTTCTTGAAACTCTGGATTCTGACAGAGGGCCACGAGACTTCGACCAGCGCGCAAAAATGGAGGCTCTAGACCCTTCCAGAGCCGAGATATCGGATGTCAAAGTTTTGACCTGTAAAAAAAACATAAGGGGTAACACTGTCGTTTTTGGCCGAAATTTTGACCCCCTCCGATCTTCTTGAAACTCTGGATTCTGACAGAGGGCCACAAGACTTCGACCAGCGCGCAAAAATGGAGGCTCTAGACCCTTCCAGAGATGAGATATCAGACGTGAAAGTTTTGACCCGAAAAAAAAAAACATAAGGGGTAACACTGTCGTTTTTGGCCGAAATTTTGACCCCCTCCGATCTTCTTGAAACTCTGGATTCTGACAGAGGGCCACGAGACTTCGACCAGCGCGCAAAAATGGAGGCTCTAGACCCTTCCAGAGCCGAGATATCGGATGTCAAAGTTTTGACCCGAAAAAAAAACATAAGGGGTAACACTGTTGTTTTTGGCCGAAATTTTGACCCCCTCCGATCTTCTTGAAACTCTGGATTCTGACAGAGGGCCACGAGACTTCGACCAGCGCGCAAAAATGGAGGCTCTAGACACTTCCAGAGCCGAGATATCAGACGTCAAAGTTTTGACCCGAAAAAAAAACATAAGGGGTAACACTGTTATTTTTGGCCGAAATTTTGACCCCGTCCGATCTTCTTGAAACTCTGGATTCTGACAGAGGGCCACGAGACTTCGACCAGCGCGCAAAAATGGAGGCTCTAGACCCTTCCAGAGCCGAGATATCGGATGTCAAAGTTTTGACCCGAAAAAAAAACATAAGGGGTAACACTGTCGTTTTTGGCCGAAATTTTGACCCCCTCCGATCTTCTTGAAACTCTAGATTCTGACAGAGGGCCACGAGACTTCGACCAGCGCGCAAAAATGGAGGCTCTAGACCCTTCCAGAGCCGAGATATCGGATGTCAAAGTTTTGACCCGAAAAAAAAACATAATGGGTAACACTGTCGTTTTTGGCCGAAATTTTGACCCCCTCCGATCTTCTTGAAACTCTGGATTCTGACAGAGGGCCACGAGACTTCGACCAGCGCGCAAAAATGGAGGCTCTAGACCCTTCCAGAGCCGAGATATCGGACGTCAAAGTTTTGACCTGAAAAAAAAACATAAGGGGTAACACTGTCGTTTTTGGCCGAAATTTTGACCCCCTCCGATCTTCTTGAAACTCTGGATTCTGACAGAGGGCCACGAGACTTCGACCAGCGCGCAAAAATGGAGGCTCTAGACCCTTCCAGAGCCGAGATATCGGACGTCAAAGTTTTGACCTGAAAAAAAAAACATAAGGGGTAACACTGTCGTTTTTGGCCGAAATTTTGACCCCCTCCGATCTTCTTGAAACTCTGGATTCTGACAGAGGGCCACGAGACTTCGACCAGCGCGCAAAAATGGAGGCTCTAGACCCATCCAGAGCCGAGATATCGGATGTCAAAATTTTGACCTGAAAAAAAAACATAAGGGGTAACACTGTCGTTTTTGGCCGAAATTTTGACCCCCTCCGATCTTCTTGAAACTCTGGATTCTGACAGAGGGCCACGAGACTTCGACCAGCACGCAAAAATGGAGGCTCTAGACCCTTCCAGAGCCGAGATATCGGATGTCAAAGTTTTGACCTGAAAAAAAAACCATAAGGGGTAACACTGTCGTTTTTGGCCGAAATTTTGACCCCCTCCGATCTTCTTGAAACTCTGGATTCTGACAGAGGGCCACGAGACTTCGACCATCGCGCAAAAATGGAGGCTCTAGACCCTTCCAGAGCCGAGATATCGGATGTCAAAGTTTTGACCTGAAAAAAAAACATAAGGGGTAACACTGTCGTTTTTGGCTGAAATTTTGACCCCCTCCGATCTTCTTGAAACTCTGGATTCTGACAGAGGGCCACGAGACTTCGACCAGCACGCAAAAATGGAGGCTCTAGACCCATCCAGAGCCGAGATATCGGATGTCAAAATTTTGAACTGAAAAAAAAAACATAAGGGGTAACACTGTCGTTTTTGGCCGAAATTTTGACCCCCTCCGATCTTCTTGAAACTCTGGATTCTGACAGAGGGCCACGAGACTTCGACCAGCGCGCAAAAATGGAGGCTCTAGACCCTTCCAGAGCCGAGATATCGGATGTCAAAGTTTTGACCTGAAAAAAAAACATAAGGGGTAACACTGTCGTTTTTGGCCGAAATTTTGACCCCCTCCGATCTTCTTGAAACTCTGGATTCTGACAGAGGGCCACGAGACTTCGACCAGCGCGCAAAAATGGAGGCTCTAGACCCATCCAGAGCCGAGATATCGGATGTCAAAATTTTGACCTAAAAAAAAAACATAAGGGGTAACACTGTCGTTTTTGGCCGAAATTTTGACCCCCTCCGATCTTCTTGAAACTCTGGATTCTGACAGAGGGCCATGAGACTTCGACCAGCGCGCAAAAATGGAGGCTCTAGACCCTTCCAGAGCCGAGATATCAGACGTCAAAGTTTTGACCTGAAAAAAAAACATAAGGGGTAACACTGTCGTTTTTGGCCGAAATTTTGACCCCCTCCGATCTTCTTGAAACTCTGGATTCTGACAGAGGGCCACGAGACTTCGACCAGCGCGCATAAATGGAGGCTCTAGACCCTTCCAGAGCCGAGATATCGGATGTCAAAGTTTTGACCTGAAAAAAAAACATAAGGGGTAACACTGTCGTTTTTGGCTGAAATTTTGACCCCCTCCGATCTTCTTGAAACTCTGGATTCTGACAGAGGGCCACGAGACTTCGACCAGCACACAAAAATGGAGGCTCTAGACCCATCCAGAGCCGAGATATCGGATGTCAAAATTTTGAACTGAAAAAAAAAACATAAGGGGTAACACTGTCGTTTTTGGCCGAAATTTTGACCCCCTCCGATCTTCTTGAAACTCTGGATTCTGACAGAGGGCCACGAGACTTCGACCAGCGCGCAAAAATGGAGGCTCTAGACCCTTCCAGAGCCGAGATATCGGATGTCAAAGTTTTGACCTGAAAAAAAAACATAAGGGGTAACACTGTCGTTTTTGGCCGAAATTTTGACCCCCTCCGATCTTCTTGAAACTCTGGATTCTGACAGAGGGCCACGAGACTTCGACCAGCGCGCAAAAATGGAGGCTCTAGACCCATCCAGAGCCGAGATATCGGATGTCAAAATTTTGACCTAAAAAAAAAACATAAGGGGTAACACTGTCGTTTTTGGCCGAAATTTTGACCCCCTCCGATCTTCTTGAAACTCTGGATTCTGACAGAGGGCCATGAGACTTCGACCAGCGCGCAAAAATGGAGGCTCTAGACCCTTCCAGAGCCGAGATATCAGACGTCAAAGTTTTGACCTGAAAAAAAAACATAAGGGGTAACACTGTCGTTTTTGGCCGAAATTTTGACCCCCTCCGATCTTCTTGAAACTCTGGATTCTGACAGAGGGCCACGAGACTTCGACCAGCGCGCATAAATGGAGGCTCTAGACCCTTCCAGAGCCAAGATATCGGATGTCAAAGTTTTGACCTGAAAAAAAAAACATAAGGGGTAACACTGTCGTTTTTGGCCGAAATTTTGACCCCCTCCGATCTTCTTGAAACTCTGGATTCTGACAGAGGTCCATGAGACTTCGACCAGCGCGCAAAAATGGAGGCTCTAGACCCTTCCAGAGCCGAGATATCGGATGTCAAAGTTTTGACCTGAAAAAAAGACATAAGGGGTAACACTGTCGTTTTTGGCCGAAATTTTGACCCCCTCCGATCTTCTTGAAACTCTGGATTCTGACAGAGGGCCACGAGACTTCGACCAGCGCACAAAAATGGAGGCTCTAGACCCATCCAGAGCCGAGATATCGGATGTCAAAATTTTGACCTGAAAAAAAAACATAAGGGGTAACACTGTCGTTTTTGGCCGAAATTTTGACCCCCTCCGATCTTCTTGAAACTCTGGATTCTGACAGAGGGCCACGAGACTTCGACCAGCGCGCAAAAATGGAGGCTCTAGACCCTTCCAGAGCCGAGATATCGGATGTCAAAGTTTTGACCTGAAAAAAAAAAACATAAGGGGTAACACTGTCGTTTTTGGCCGAAATTTTGACCCCCTCCGATCTTCTTGAAACTCTGGATTCTGACAGAGGGCCACGAGACTTCGACCAGCGCGCAAAAATGGAGGCTCTAGACCCTTCCAGAGCCGAGATATCGGATGTCAAAGTTTTGACCTGAAAAAAAAAACATAAGGGGTAACACTGTCGTTTTTGGCCGAAATTTTGACCCCCTCCGATCTTCTTGAAACTCTGGATTCTGACAGAGGGCCACGAGACTTCGACCAGCGCGCAAAAATGGAGGCTCTAGACCCTTCCAGAGCCGAGATATCGGATGTCAAAGTTTTGACCTGAAAAAAAAACATAAGGGGTAACACTGTCGTTTTTGGCCGAAATTTTGACCCCCTCCGATCTTCTTGAAACTCTGGATTCTGACAGAGGGCCACGAGACTTCGACCAGCACGCAAAAATGGAGGCTCTAGACCCATCCAGAGCCGAGATATCGGATGTCAAAATTTTGACCTGAAAAAAAAAAACATAAGGGGTAACACTGTCGTTTTTGGCCGAAATTTTGACCCCCTCCGATCTTCTTGAAACTCTGGATTCTGACAGAGGGCCACGAGACTTCGACCAGCGCGCAAAAATGGAGCCTCTAGACCCTTCCAGAGCCGAGATATCGGATGTCAAAGTTTTGACCTGAAAAAAAACATAAGGGGTAACACTGTCGTTTTTGGCCGAAATTTTGACCCCCTCCGATCTTCTTGAAACTCTGGATTCTGACAGAGGGCCACGAGACTTCGACCAGCGCGCAAAAATGGAGGCTCTAGACCCATCCAGAGCCGAGATATCGGATGTCAAAATTTTGACCTGAAAAAAAAAAACATAAGGGGTAACACTGTCGTTTTTGGCCGAAATTTTGACCCCCTCCGATCTTCTTGAAACTCTGGATTCTGACAGAGGGCCATGAGACTTCGACCAGCGCGCAAAAATGGAGGCTCTAGACCCTTCCAGAGCCGAGATATCAGACGTCAAAGTTTTGACCTGAAAAAAAAACATAAGGGGTAACACTGTCGTTTTTGGCCGAAATTTTGACCCCCTCCGATCTTCTTGAAACTCTGGATTCTGACAGAGGGCCACGAGACTTCGACCAGCGCGCATAAATGGAGGCTCTAGACCCTTCCAGAGCCAAGATATCGGATGTCAAAGTTTTGACCTGAAAAAAAAACATAAGGGGTAACACTGTCGTTTTTGGCCAAAATTTTGACCCCCTCCGATCTTCTTGAAACTCTGGATTCTGACAGAGGGCCACGAGACTTCGACCAGCGCGCAAAAATGGAGGCTCTAGACCCTTCCAGAGCCGAGATATCGGATGTCAAAGTTTTGACCTGAAAAAAAAACATAAGGGGTAACACTGTCGTTTTTGGCCGAAATTTTGACCCCCTCCGATCTTCTTGAAACTCTGGATTCTGACAGAGGGCCACGAGACTTCGACCATCGCGCAAAAATGGAGGCTCTAGACCCTTCCAGAGCCGAGATATCGGATGTCAAAGTTTTGACCTGAAAAAAAAACATAAGGGGTAACACTGTCGTTTTTGGCCGAAATATTTGACCCCCTCCGATCTTCTTGAAACTCTGGATTCTGACAGAGGGCCACGAGACTTCGACCAACGCGCAAAAATGGAGGCTCTAGACCCTTCCAAGCCGAGATATCGAAGGTCAAAATTTGGACCTGAAAAAAAAACATAAGGGGTAACACTGTCATTTTTTTTTTTTGCCGAAATTTTGACCCCCTCCGATCTTCTTGAAACTCTGGATTCTGACAGAGGGCCACGAGACTTCGACCAACGCGCAAAAATGGAGGCTCTAGACCCTTCCAGAGCCGAGATATCGAAGGTCAAAATTTGGACCTGAAAAAAAAAACATAAGGGGTAACACTGTCATTTTTTTTTTTGGCCAAAATTTTGACCCCCTCCCGATCTTCTTGAAACTCTGGATTCTGACAGAGGGCCACGAGACTTCGACCAGCGCGCAAAAATGGAGGCTCTAGACCCTTCCAGAGCCGAGATATCAGACGTCAAAGTTTTGACCTGAAAAAAAAACATAAGGGGTAACACTGTCGTTTTTGGCCGAAATTTTGACCCCCTCCGATCTTCTTGAAACTCTGGATTCTGACAGAGGGCCACGAGACTTCGACCAGCGCGCATAAATGGAGGCTCTAGACCCTTCAGAGCCAAGATATCGGATGTCAAAGTTTTGACCTGAAAAAAAAACATAAGGGGTAACACTGTCGTTTTTGGCCGAAATTTTGACCCCCTCCGATCTTCTTGAAACTCTGGATTCTGACAGAGGGCCACGAGACTTCGACCAGCGCGCAAAAATGGAGGCTCTAGACCCTTCCAGAGCCGAGATATCGGATGTCAAAGTTTTGACCTGAAAAAAAAACATAAGGGGTAACCACTGTCGTTTTTGGCCGAAATTTTGACCCCCTCCGATCTTCTTGAAACTCTGGATTCTGACAGATGGCCACGAGACTTCGACCAGCGCGCAAAAATGGAGGCTCTAGACCCATCCAGAGCCGAGATATCGGATGTCAAAATTTTGACCCTGAAAAAAAAACATAAGGGGTAACACTGTCGTTTTTGGCCGAAATTTTGACCCCCTCCGATCTTCTTGAAACTCTGGATTCTGACAGAGGGCCACGAGACTTCGACCAGCGCGCAAAAATGGAGGCTCTAGACCCTTCCAGAGCCGAGATATCGGATGTCAAAGTTTTGACCTGAAAAAAAAAACATAAGGGGTAACACTGTCGTTTTGGCCGAAATTTTGACCCCCTCCGATCTTCTTGAAACTCTGGATTCTGACAGAGGGCCACGAGACTTCGACCAACGCGGCAAAAATGGAGGCTCTAGACCCTTCCAGAGCCGAGATATTGAAGGTCAAAATTTGGACCTGAAAAAAAAACATAAGGGGTAACACTGTCATTTTTTTTTTTGCCGAAATTTTGACCCCCTCCGATCTTCTCGAAACTCTGGATTCTGACAGAGGGCCACGAGACTTCGACCCAGCGCGCAAAAATGGAGGCTCTAGACCCTTCCAGAGCCGAGATATCGGATGTCAAAGTTTTGACCAGAAAAAAAACATAAGGGGTAACACTGTCGTTTTTGGCCGAAATTTTGACCCCCTCCGATCTTCTCGAAACTCTGGATTCTGACAGAGGGCCACGAGACTTCGACCAGCGCGCAAAAATGGAGGCTCTAGACCCTTCCAGAGCCGAGATATCGGATGTCAAAGTTTTGACCAGAAAAAAAAACATAAGGGGTAACACTGTCGTTTTTTGGCCGAAATTTTGACCCCCTCGATCTTCTCGAAACTCTGGATTCTGACAGAGGGCCACGAGACTTCGACCAGCGCGCAAAAATTGAGGCTCTAGAC
Organism: Cyprinella venusta; assembly: GCA_038021265.1. Lineage (NCBI taxonomy): Eukaryota > Metazoa > Chordata > Actinopteri > Cypriniformes > Leuciscidae > Cyprinella > Cyprinella venusta. Next base: position 24,945,781 of record CM075878.1, on the reverse strand, counting down.
CCCTTCCAGAGCCGAGATATCGGATGTCAAAGTTTTGACCTGAAAAAAAAACATAAGGGGTAACACTGTCGTTTTTGGCCGAAATTTTGACCCCCTCCGATCGTCTCGAAACTCTGGATTCTGACAGAGGGCCACGAGACTTCGACCAGCGCGCAAAAATGGAGGCTCTAGACCCTTCCAGAGCCGAGATATCGGATGTCAAAGTTTTGACCTGAAAAAAAAAACATAAGGGGTAACACTGTCGTTTTTGGCCGAAATTTTGACCCCCTCCGATCGTCTCGAAACTCTGGATTCTGACAGAGGGCCACGAGACTTCGACCAGCGCGCAAAAATGGAGGCTCTAGACCCTTCCAGAGCCGAGATATCGGATGTCAAAGTTTTGACCTGAAAAAAAACATAAGGGGTAACACTGTCGTTTTTGGCCGAAATTTTGACCCCCTCCGATCTTCTTGAAACTCTGGATTCTGACAGAGGGCCACGAGACTTCGACCAGCGCGCAAAAATGGAGGCTCTAGACCCTTCCAGAGCCGAGATATCGGATGTCAAAGTTTTGACCTGAAAAAAAAAACATAAGGGGTAACACTGTCGTTTTTGGCCGAAATTTTGACCACCTCCGATCTTCTTGAAACTCTGGATTCTGACAGAGGGCCACGAGACTTCGACCAGCACGCAAAAATGGAGGCTCTAGACCCTTCCAGAGCCGAGATATCGGATGTCAAAGTTTTGACCCGAAAAAAACCCATAAGGGGTAACACTGTCATTTTTGGCCGAAATTTTGACCCCCTCCGATCTTCTTGAAACTTTGGATTCTGACAGAGGGCCACGAGACTTCGACCAGCGCGCAAAAATGGAGGCTCTAGACCCTTCAGAGCCGAGATATCGGATGTCAAAGTTTTGACCTGAAAAAAAAAAACATAAGGGGTAACACTGTCGTTTTTGGCCGAAATTTGACCCCCTCCGATCTTCTTGAAACTCTGGATTCTGACAGAGGGCCACGAGACTTCGACCAGCGCGCAAAAATGGAGGCTCTAGACCCTTCCAGAGCCGAGATATCGGATGTCAAAGTTTTGACCTGTAAAAAAAACATAAGGGGTAACACTGTCGTTTTTGGCCGAAATTTTGACCCCCTCCGATCTTCTTGAAACTCTGGATTCTGACAGAGGGCCACAAGACTTCGACCAGTGCGCAAAAATGGAGGCTCTAGACCCTTCCAGAGATGAGATATCAGACGTGAAAGTTTTGACCCGAAAAAAAAAACATAAGGGGTAACACTGTCGTTTTTGGCCGAAATTTTGACCCCCTCCGATCTTCTTGAAACTCTGGATTCTGACAGAGGGCCACGAGACTTCGACCAGCGCGCAAAAATGGAGGCTCTAGACCCTTCCAGAGCCGAGATATCGGATGTCAAAGTTTTGACCCGAAAAAAAAACATAAGGGGTAACACTGTTGTTTTTGGCCGAAATTTTGACCCCCTCCGATCTTCTTGAAACTCTGGATTCTGACAGAGGGCCACGAGACTTCGACCAGCGCGCAAAAATGGAGGCTCTAGACACTTTCCAGAGCCGAGATATCAGACGTCAAAGTTTTGACCCGAAAAAAAAACATAAGGGGTAACACTGTTATTTTTGGCCGAAATTTTGACCCCGTCCGATCTTCTTGAAACTCTGGATTCTGACAGAGGGCCACGAGACTTCGACCAGCGCGCAAAAATGGAGGCTCTAGACCCTTCCAGAGCCGAGATATCGGATGTCAAAGTTTTGACCCGAAAAAAAAACATAAGGGGTAACACTGTCGTTTTTGGCCGAAATTTTGACCCCCTCCGATCTTCTTGAAACTCTAGATTCTGACAGAGGGCCACGAGACTTCGACCAGCGCGCAAAAATGGAGGCTCTAGACCCTTCCAGAGCCGAGATATCGGATGTCAAAGTTTTGACCGAAAAAAAAACATAATGGGTAACACTGTCGTTTTTGGCCGAAATTTTGACCCCCTCCGATCTTCTTGAAACTCTGGATTCTGACAGAGGGCCACGAGACTTCGACCAGCGCGCAAAAATGGAGGCTCTAGACCCTTCCAGAGCCGAGATATCGGAAGTCAAAGTTTTGACCTGAAAAAAAAACATAAGGGGTAACACTGTCGTTTTTGGCCGAAATTTTGACCCCCTCCGATCTTCTTGAAACTCTGGATTCTGACAGAGGGCCACGAGACTTCGACCAGCGCGCAAAAATGGAGGCTCTAGACCCTTCCAGAGCCGAGATATCGGACGTCAAAGTTTTGACCTGAAAAAAAAAACATAAGGGGTAACACTGTCGTTTTTGGCCGAAATTTTGACCCCCTCCGATCTTCTTGAAACTCTGGATTCTGACAGAGGGCCACGAGACTTCGACCAGCGCGCAAAAATGGAGGCTCTAGACCCATCCAGAGCCGAGATATCGGATGTCAAAATTTTGACCTGAAAAAAAAACATAAGGGGTAACACTGTCGTTTTTGGCCGAAATTTTGACCCCCTCCGATCTTCTTGAAACTCTGGATTCTGACAGAGGGCCACGAGACTTCGACCAGCACGCAAAAATGGAGGCTCTAGACCCTTCCAGAGCCGAGATATCGGATGTCAAAGTTTTGACCTGAAAAAAAAAACCATAAGGGGTAACACTGTCGTTTTTGGCCGAAATTTTGACCCCCTCCGATCTTCTTGAAACTCTGGATTCTGACAGAGGGCCACGAGACTTCGACCAGCGCGCATAAATGGAGGCTCTAGACCCTTCCAGAGCCAAGATATCGGATGTCAAAGTTTTGACCTGAAAAAAAAACATAAGGGGTAACACTGTCGTTTTTGGCCAAAATTTTGACCCCCTCCGATCTTCTTGAAACTCTGGATTCTGACAGAGGGCCACGAGACTTCGACCAGCGCGCAAAAATGGAGGCTCTAGACCCTTCCAGAGCCGAGATATCGGATGTCAAAGTTTTGACCTGAAAAAAAAACATAAGGGGTAACACTGTCGTTTTTGGCCGAAATTTTGACCCCCTCCGATCTTCTTGAAACTCTGGATTCTGACAGAGGGCCACGAGACTTCGACCATCGCGCAACAAATGGAGGCTCTAGACCCTTCCAGAGCCGAGATATCGGATGTCAAAGTTTTGACCTGAAAAAAAAACATAAGGGGTAACACTGTCGTTTTTGGCCGAAATATTTGACCCCCTCCGATCTTCTTGAAACTCTGGATTCTGACAGAGGGCCACGAGACTTCGACCAACGCGCAAAAATGGAGGCTCTAGACCCTTCCAGAGCCGAGATATCGAAGGTCCAAAATTGGACCTGAAAAAAAAACATAAGGGGTAACACTGTCATTTTTTTTTTGCCGAAATTTTGACCCCCTCCGATCTTCTTGAAACTCTGGATTCTGACAGAGGGCCACGAGACTTCGACCAACGCGCAAAAATGGAGGCTCTAGACCCTTCCAGAGCCGAGATATCGAAGGTCAAAATTTGGACCTGAAAAAAAAAACATAAGGGGTAACACTGTCATTTTTTTTTTTGGCCAAAATTTTGACCCCTCTCCGATCTTCTTGAAACTCTGGATTCTGACAGAGGGCCACGAGACTTCGACCAGCGCGCAAAAATGGAGGCTCTAGACCCTTCCAGAGCCGAGATATCAGACGTCAAAGTTTTGACCTGAAAAAAAAACATAAGGGGTAACACTGTCGTTTTTGGCCGAAATTTTGACCCCCTCCGATCTTCTTGAAACTCTGGATTCTGACAGAGGGCCACGAGACTTCGACCAGCGCGCATAAATGGAGGCTCTAGACCCTTCCAGAGCCAAGATATCGGATGTCAAAGTTTTGACCTGAAAAAAAAACATAAGGGGTAACACTGTCGTTTTTGGCCGAAATTTTGACCCCCTCCGATCTTCTTGAAACTCTGGATTCTGACAGAGGGCCACGAGACTTCGCCCAGCGCGCAAAAATGGAGGCTCTAGACCCTTCCAGAGCCAAGATATCGAAGGAGTTTTGACCTGAAAAAAAAACATAAGGGGTAACACTGTCGTTTTTGGCCGAAATTTTGACCCCCTCCGATCTTCTTGAAACTCTGGATTCTGACAGATGGCCACGAGACTTCGACCAGCGCGCAAAAATGGAGGCTCTAGACCCATCCAGAGCCGAGATATCGGATGTCAAAATTTTGACCTGAAAAAAAAACATAAGGGGTAACACTGTCGTTTTTGGCCGAAATTTTGACCCCCTCCGATCTTCTTGAAACTCTGGATTCTGACAGAGGGCCACGAGACTTCGACCAGCGCGCAAAAATGGAGGCTCTAGACCCTTCCAGAGCCGAGATATCGGATGTCAAAGTTTTGACCTGAAAAAAAAAACATAAGGGGTAACACTGTCGTTTTTGGCCGAAATTTTGACCCCCTCCGATCTTCTTGAAACTCTGGATTCTGACAGAGGGCCACGAGACTTCGACCAACGCGCAAAAATGGAGGCTCTAGACCCTTCCAGAGCCGAGATATTGAAGGTCAAAATTTGGACCTGAAAAAAAAACATAAGGGGTAACACTGTCATTTTTTTTTTTTGCCGAAATTTTGACCCCCTCCGATCTTCTCGAAACTCTGGATTCTGACAGAGGGCCACGAGACTTCGACCAGCGCGCAAAAATGGAGGCTCTAGACCCTTCCAGAGCCGAGATATCGGATGTCAAAGTTTTGACCAGAAAAAAAAACATAAGGGGTAACACTGTCGTTTTTGGCCGAAATTTTGACCCCCTCCGATCTTCTCGAAACTCTGGATTCTGACAGAGGGCCACGAGACTTCGACCAGCGCGCAAAAATGGAGGCTCTAGACCCTTCCAGAGCCGAGATATCGGATGTCAAAGTTTTGACCAGAAAAAAAAACATAAGGGGTAACACTGTCGTTTTTGGCCGAAATTTTGACCCCCTCCGATCTTCTCGAAACTCTGGATTCTGACAGAGGGCCACGAGACTTCGACCAGCGCGCAAAAATTGAGGCTCTAGACCCTTCCAGAGCCGAGATATCGGATGTCAAAGTTTTGACCTGAAAAAAAAACATAAGGGGTAACACTGTCGTTTTTGGCCGAAATTTTGACCCCCTCCGATCTTCTCGAAACTCTGGATTCTGACAGAGGGCCACGAGACTTCGACCAGCGCGCAAAAATGGAGGCTCTAGACCCTTCCAGAGCCGAGATATCGGATGTCAAAGTTTTGACCCTGAAAAAAAAACATAAGGGGTAACACTGTCGTTTTTGGCCGAAATTTTGACCCCCTCCGATCGTCTCGAAACTCTGGATTCTGACAGAGGGCCACGAGACTTCGACCAGCGCGCAAAAATGGAGGCTCTAGACCCTTCCAGAGCCGAGATATCGGATGTCAAAGTTTTACTGAAAAAAAAAACATAAGGGGTAACACTGTCGTTTTTGGCCGAAATTTTGACCCCCTCCGATCGTCTCGAAACTCTGGATTCTGACAGAGGGCCACGAGACTTCGACCAGCGCGCAAAAATGGAGGCTCTAGACCCTTCCAGAGCCGAGATATCGGATGTCAAAGTTTTGACCTGAAAAAAAAACATAAGGGGTAACACTGTCGTTTTTGGCCGAAATTTTGACCCCCTCCGATCTTCTTGAAACTCTGGATTCTGACAGAGGGCCACGAGACTTCGACCAGCGCGCAAAAATGGAGGCTCTAGACCCTTCCAGAGCCGAGATATCGGATGTCAAAGTTTTGACCTGAAAAAAAAAACATAAGGGGTAACACTGTCGTTTTTGGCCGAAATTTTGACCACCTCCGATCTTCTTGAAACTCTGGATTCTGACAGAGGGCCACGAGACTTCGACCAGCACGCAAAAATGGAGGCTCTAGACCCTTCCAGAGCCGAGATATCGGATGTCAAAGTTTTGACCCGAAAAAAACCCATAAGGGGTAACACTGTCATTTTTGGCCGAAATTTTGACCCCCTCCGATCTTCTTGAAACTTTGGATTCTGACAGAGGGCCACGAGACTTCGACCAGCGCGCAAAAATGGAGGCTCTAGACCCTTCCAGAGCCGAGATATCGGATGTCAAAGTTTTGACCTGAAAAAAAAAACATAAGGGGTAACACTGTCGTTTTTGGCCGAAATTTTGACCCCCTCCGATCTTCTTGAAACTCTGGATTCTGACAGAGGGCCACGAGACTTCGACCAGCGCGCAAAAATGGAGGCTCTAGACCCTTCCAGAGCCGAGATATCGGATGTCAAAGTTTTGACCTGTAAAAAAAACATAAGGGGTAACACTGTCGTTTTTGGCCGAAATTTTGACCCCCTCCGATCTTCTTGAAACTCTGGATTCTGACAGAGGGCCACAAGACTTCGACCAGTGCGCAAAAATGGAGGCTCTAGACCCTTCCAGAGATGAGATATCAGACGTGAAAGTTTTGACCCGAAAAAAAAAACATAAGGGGTAACACTGTCGTTTTTGGCCGAAATTTTGACCCCCTCCGATCTTCTTGAAACTCTGGATTCTGACAGAGGGCCACGAGACTTCGACCAGCGCGCAAAAATGGAGGCTCTAGACCCTTCCAGAGCCGAGATATCGGATGTCAAAGTTTTGACCCGAAAAAAAAACATAAGGGGTAACACTGTTGTTTTTGGCCGAAATTTTGACCCCCTCCGATCTTCTTGAAACTCTGGATTCTGACAGAGGGCCACGAGACTTCGACCAGCGCGCAAAAATGGAGGCTCTAGACACTTCCAGAGCCGAGATATCAGACGTCAAAGTTTTGACCCGAAAAAAAAACATAAGGGGTAACACTGTTATTTTTGGCCGAAATTTTGACCCCGTCCGATCTTCTTGAAACTCTGGATTCTGACAGAGGGCCACGAGACTTCGACCAGCGCGCAAAAATGGAGGCTCTAGACCCTTCCAGAGCCGAGATATCGGATGTCAAAGTTTTGACCCGAAAAAAAAACATAAGGGGTAACACTGTCGTTTTTGGCCGAAATTTTGACCCCCTCCGATCTTCTTGAAACTCTAGATTCTGACAGAGGGCCACGAGACTTCGACCAGCGCGCAAAAATGGAGGCTCTAGACCCTTCCAGAGCCGAGATATCGGATGTCAAAGTTTTGACCCGAAAAAAAAACATAATGGGTAACACTGTCGTTTTTGGCCGAAATTTTGACCCCCTCCGATCTTCTTGAAACTCTGGATTCTGACAGAGGGCCACGAGACTTCGACCAGCGCGCAAAAATGGAGGCTCTAGACCCTTCCAGAGCCGAGATATCGGACGTCAAAGTTTTGACCTGAAAAAAAAACATAAGGGGTAACACTGTCGTTTTTGGCCGAAATTTTGACCCCCTCCGATCTTCTTGAAACTCTGGATTCTGACAGAGGGCCACGAGACTTCGACCAGCGCGCAAAAATGGAGGCTCTAGACCCTTCCAGAGCCGAGATATCGGACGTCAAAGTTTTGACCTGAAAAAAAAAACATAAGGGGTAACACTGTCGTTTTTGGCCGAAATTTTGACCCCCTCCGATCTTCTTGAAACTCTGGATTCTGACAGAGGGCCACGAGACTTCGACCAGCGCGCAAAAATGGAGGCTCTAGACCCATCCAGAGCCGAGATATCGGATGTCAAAATTTTGACCTGAAAAAAAAACATAAGGGGTAACACTGTCGTTTTTGGCCGAAATTTTGACCCCCTCCGATCTTCTTGAAACTCTGGATTCTGACAGAGGGCCACGAGACTTCGACCAGCACGCAAAAATGGAGGCTCTAGACCCTTCCAGAGCCGAGATATCGGATGTCAAAGTTTTGACCTGAAAAAAAAACCATAAGGGGTAACACTGTCGTTTTTGGCCGAAATTTTGACCCCCTCCGATCTTCTTGAAACTCTGGATTCTGACAGAGGGCCACGAGACTTCGACCATCGCGCAAAAATGGAGGCTCTAGACCCTTCCAGAGCCGAGATATCGGATGTCAAAGTTTTGACCTGAAAAAAAAACATAAGGGGTAACACTGTCGTTTTTGGCTGAAATTTTGACCCCCTCCGATCTTCTTGAAACTCTGGATTCTGACAGAGGGCCACGAGACTTCGACCAGCACGCAAAAATGGAGGCTCTAGACCCATCCAGAGCCGAGATATCGGATGTCAAAATTTTGAACTGAAAAAAAAAACATAAGGGGTAACACTGTCGTTTTTGGCCGAAATTTTGACCCCCTCCGATCTTCTTGAAACTCTGGATTCTGACAGAGGGCCACGAGACTTCGACCAGCGCGCAAAAATGGAGGCTCTAGACCCTTCCAGAGCCGAGATATCGGATGTCAAAGTTTTGACCTGAAAAAAAAACATAAGGGGTAACACTGTCGTTTTTGGCCGAAATTTTGACCCCCTCCGATCTTCTTGAAACTCTGGATTCTGACAGAGGGCCACGAGACTTCGACCAGCGCGCAAAAATGGAGGCTCTAGACCCATCCAGAGCCGAGATATCGGATGTCAAAATTTTGACCTAAAAAAAAAACATAAGGGGTAACACTGTCGTTTTTGGCCGAAATTTTGACCCCCTCCGATCTTCTTGAAACTCTGGATTCTGACAGAGGGCCATGAGACTTCGACCAGCGCGCAAAAATGGAGGCTCTAGACCCTTCCAGAGCCGAGATATCAGACGTCAAAGTTTTGACCTGAAAAAAAAACATAAGGGGTAACACTGTCGTTTTTGGCCGAAATTTTGACCCCCTCCGATCTTCTTGAAACTCTGGATTCTGACAGAGGGCCACGAGACTTCGACCAGCGCGCATAAATGGAGGCTCTAGACCCTTCCAGAGCCGAGATATCGGATGTCAAAGTTTTGACCTGAAAAAAAAACATAAGGGGTAACACTGTCGTTTTTGGCTGAAATTTTGACCCCCTCCGATCTTCTTGAAACTCTGGATTCTGACAGAGGGCCACGAGACTTCGACCAGCACACAAAAATGGAGGCTCTAGACCCATCCAGAGCCGAGATATCGGATGTCAAAATTTTGAACTGAAAAAAAAACATAAGGGGTAACACTGTCGTTTTTGGCCGAAATTTTGACCCCCTCCGATCTTCTTGAAACTCTGGATTCTGACAGAGGGCCACGAGACTTCGACCAGCGCGCAAAAATGGAGGCTCTAGACCCTTCCAGAGCCGAGATATCGGATGTCAAAGTTTTGACCTGAAAAAAAAACATAAGGGGTAACACTGTCGTTTTTGGCCGAAATTTTGACCCCCTCCGATCTTCTTGAAACTCTGGATTCTGACAGAGGGCCACGAGACTTCGACCAGCGCGCAAAAATGGAGGCTCTAGACCCATCCAGAGCCGAGATATCGGATGTCAAAATTTTGACCTAAAAAAAAAACATAAGGGGTAACACTGTCGTTTTTGGCCGAAATTTTGACCCCCTCCGATCTTCTTGAAACTCTGGATTCTGACAGAGGGCCATGAGACTTCGACCAGCGCGCAAAAATGGAGGCTCTAGACCCTTCCAGAGCCGAGATATCAGACGTCAAAGTTTTGACCTGAAAAAAAAACATAAGGGGTAACACTGTCGTTTTTGGCCGAAATTTTGACCCCCTCCGATCTTCTTGAAACTCTGGATTCTGACAGAGGGCCACGAGACTTCGACCAGCGCGCATAAATGGAGGCTCTAGACCCTTCCAGAGCCAAGATATCGGATGTCAAAGTTTTGACCTGAAAAAAAAAACATAAGGGGTAACACTGTCGTTTTTGGCCGAAATTTTGACCCCCTCCGATCTTCTTGAAACTCTGGATTCTGACAGAGGTCCATGAGACTTCGACCAGCGCGCAAAAATGGAGGCTCTAGACCCTTCCAGAGCCGAGATATCGGATGTCAAAGTTTTGACCTGAAAAAAAGACATAAGGGGTAACACTGTCGTTTTTGGCCGAAATTTTGACCCCCTCCGATCTTCTTGAAACTCTGGATTCTGACAGAGGGCCACGAGACTTCGACCAGCGCACAAAAATGGAGGCTCTAGACCCATCCAGAGCCGAGATATCGGATGTCAAAATTTTGACCTGAAAAAAAAACATAAGGGGTAACACTGTCGTTTTTGGCCGAAATTTTGACCCCCTCCGATCTTCTTGAAACTCTGGATTCTGACAGAGGGCCACGAGACTTCGACCAGCGCGCAAAAATGGAGGCTCTAGACCCTTCCAGAGCCGAGATATCGGATGTCAAAGTTTTGACCTGAAAAAAAAAAACATAAGGGGTAACACTGTCGTTTTTGGCCGAAATTTTGACCCCCTCCGATCTTCTTGAAACTCTGGATTCTGACAGAGGGCCACGAGACTTCGACCAGCGCGCAAAAATGGAGGCTCTAGACCCTTCCAGAGCCGAGATATCGGATGTCAAAGTTTTGACCTGAAAAAAAAAACATAAGGGGTAACACTGTCGTTTTTGGCCGAAATTTTGACCCCCTCCGATCTTCTTGAAACTCTGGATTCTGACAGAGGGCCACGAGACTTCGACCATCGCGCAAAAATGGAGGCTCTAGACCCTTCCAGAGCCGAGATATCGGATGTCAAAGTTTTGACCTGAAAAAAAAACATAAGGGGTAACACTGTCGTTTTTGGCCGAAATTTTGACCCCCTCCGATCTTCTTGAAACTCTGGATTCTGACAGAGGGCCACGAGACTTCGACCAGCACGCAAAAATGGAGGCTCTAGACCCATCCAGAGCCGAGATATCGGATGTCAAAATTTTGACCTGAAAAAAAAAAACATAAGGGGTAACACTGTCGTTTTTGGCCGAAATTTTGACCCCCTCCGATCTTCTTGAAACTCTGGATTCTGACAGAGGGCCACGAGACTTCGACCAGCGCGCAAAAATGGAGCCTCTAGACCCTTCCAGAGCCGAGATATCGGATGTCAAAGTTTTGACCTGAAAAAAAAACATAAGGGGTAACACTGTCGTTTTTGGCCGAAATTTTGACCCCCTCCGATCTTCTTGAAACTCTGGATTCTGACAGAGGGCCACGAGACTTCGACCAGCGCGCAAAAATGGAGGCTCTAGACCCATCCAGAGCCGAGATATCGGATGTCAAAATTTTGACCTGAAAAAAAAAAACATAAGGGGTAACACTGTCGTTTTTGGCCGAAATTTTGACCCCCTCCGATCTTCTTGAAACTCTGGATTCTGACAGAGGGCCATGAGACTTCGACCAGCGCGCAAAAATGGAGGCTCTAGACCCTTCCAGAGCCGAGATATCAGACGTCAAAGTTTTGACCTGAAAAAAAAACATAAGGGGTAACACTGTCGTTTTTGGCCGAAATTTTGACCCCCTCCGATCTTCTTGAAACTCTGGATTCTGACAGAGGGCCACGAGACTTCGACCAGCGCGCATAAATGGAGGCTCTAGACCCTTCCAGAGCCAAGATATCGGATGTCAAAGTTTTGACCTGAAAAAAAAACATAAGGGGTAACACTGTCGTTTTTGGCCAAAATTTTGACCCCCTCCGATCTTCTTGAAACTCTGGATTCTGACAGAGGGCCACGAGACTTCGACCAGCGCGCAAAAATGGAGGCTCTAGACCCTTCCAGAGCCGAGATATCGGATGTCAAAGTTTTGACCTGAAAAAAAAACATAAGGGGTAACACTGTCGTTTTTGGCCGAAATTTTGACCCCCTCCGATCTTCTTGAAACTCTGGATTCTGACAGAGGGCCACAAGACTTCGACCATCGCGCAAAAATGGAGGCTCTAGACCCTTCCAGAGCCGAGATATCGGATGTCAAAGTTTTGACCTGAAAAAAAAACATAAGGGGTAACACTGTCGTTTTTGGCCGAAATATTTGACCCCCTCCGATCTTCTTGAAACTCTGGATTCTGACAGAGGGCCACGAGACTTCGACCAACGCGCAAAAATGGAGGCTCTAGACCCTTCCAGAGCCGAGATATCGAAGGTCAAAATTTGGACCTGAAAAAAAAACATAAGGGGTAACACTGTCATTTTTTTTTTTGCCGAAATTTTGACCCCCTCCGATCTTCTTGAAACTCTGGATTCTGACAGAGGGCCACGAGACTTCGACCAACGCGCAAAAATGGAGGCTCTAGACCCTTCCAGAGCCGAGATATCGAAGGTCAAAATTTGGACCTGAAAAAAAAAACATAAGGGGTAACACTGTCATTTTTTTTTTTTGGCCAAAATTTTGACCCCCTCCGATCTTCTTGAAACTCTGGATTCTGACAGAGGGCCACGAGACTTCGACCAGCGCGCAAAAATGGAGGCTCTAGACCCTTCCAGAGCCGAGATATCAGACGTCAAAGTTTTGACCTGAAAAAAAAACATAAGGGGTAACACTGTCGTTTTTGGCCGAAATTTTGACCCCCTCCGATCTTCTTGAAACTCTGGATTCTGACAGAGGGCCACGAGACTTCGACCAGCGCGCATAAATGGAGGCTCTAGACCCTTCCAGAGCCAAGATATCGGATGTCAAAGTTTTGACCTGAAAAAAAAACATAAGGGGTAACACTGTCGTTTTTGGCCGAAATTTTGACCCCCTCCGATCTTCTTGAAACTCTGGATTCTGACAGAGGGCCACGAGACTTCGACCAGCGCGCAAAAATGGAGGCTCTAGACCCTTCCAGAGCCGAGATATCGGATGTCAAAGTTTTGACCTGAAAAAAAAACATAAGGGGTAACACTGTCGTTTTTGGCCGAAATTTTGACCCCCTCCGATCTTCTTGAAACTCTGGATTCTGACAGATGGCCACGAGACTTCGACCAGCGCGCAAAAATGGAGGCTCTAGACCCATCCAGAGCCGAGATATCGGATGTCAAAATTTTGACCTGAAAAAAAAAACATAAGGGGTAACACTGTCGTTTTTGGCCGAAATTTTGACCCCCTCCGATCTTCTTGAAACTCTGGATTCTGACAGAGGGCCACGAGACTTCGACCAGCGCGCAAAAATGGAGGCTCTAGACCCTTCCAGAGCCGAGATATCGGATGTCAAAGTTTTGACCTGAAAAAAAAAACATAAGGGGTAACACTGTCGTTTTTGGCCGAAATTTTGACCCCCTCCGATCTTCTTGAAACTCTGGATTCTGACAGAGGGCCACGAGACTTCTACCAGCGCGCAAAAATGGAGGCTCTAGACCCTTCCAGAGCCGAGATATTGGATGTCAAAGTTTTGACCTGAAAAAAAAACATAAGGGGTAACACTGTCGTTTTTGGCCGAAATTTTGACCCCCTCCGATCTTCTTGAAACTCTGGATTCTGACAGAGGGCCACGAGACTTCGACCAGCGCGCAAAAATGGAGGCTATAGACCCTTCCAGAGCCGAGGTATCGGATGTCAAAGTTTTGACCTGAAAAAAAAACATAAGGGGTAACACTGTCGTTTTTGGCCGAAATTTTGACCCCCTCCGATCTTCTTGAAACTCTGGATTCTGACAGAGGGCCACGAGACTTCGACCAGCGCGCAAAAATGGAGGCTCTAGACCCTTCCAGAGCCGAGATATCGGATGTCAAAGTTTTGACCTGAAAAAAAACATAAGGGGTAACACTGTCGTTTTTGGCCGAAATTTTGACCCCCTCCGATCTTCTTGAAACTCTGGATTCTAACAGAGGGCCACGAGACTTCGACCATCGCGCAAAAATGGAGGCTCTAGACCCTTCCAGAGCCGAGATATCGGATGTCAAAGTTTTGACCTGAAAAAAAAAACATAAGGGGTAACACTGTCGTTTTTGGCCGAAATTTTGACCCCCTCCGATCTTCTTGAAACTCTGGATTCTGACAGAGGGCCACGAGACTTCGACCAGCGCGCAAAAATGGAGGCTCTAGACCCTTCCAGAGCCGAGATATTGGATGTCAAAGTTTTGACCTGAAAAAAAAAACATAAGGGGTAACACTGTCGTTTTTGGCCGAAATTTTGACCCCCTCCGATCTTCTTGAAACTCTGGATTCTGACAGAGGGCCACGAGACTTCGACCAGCGCGCAAAAATGGAGGCTCTAGACCCTTCCAGAGCCGAGATATCGGATGTCAAAGTTTTGACCTGAAAAAAAAACATAAGGGGTAACACTGTCGTTTTTGGCCGAAATTTTGACCCCCTCCGATCTTCTTGAAACTCTGGATTCTGACAGAGGGCCACGAGACTTCGACCAGCGCGCAAAAATGGAGGCTCTAGACCCATCCAGAGCCGAGATATCGGATGTCAAAGTTTTGACCTGAAAAAAAAAACATAAGGGGTAACACTGTCGTTTTTGGCCGAAATTTTGACCCCCTCCGATCTTCTTGAAACTCTGGATTCTGACAGAGGGCCACGAGACTTCGACCAGCGCGCAAAAATGGAGGCTCTAGACCCATCCAGAGCCGAGATATCGGATGTCAAAATTTTGACCTGAAAAAAAAAAACATAAGGGGTAACACTGTCGTTTTTGGCCGAAATTTTGACCCCCTCCGATCTTCTTGAAACTCTGGATTCTGACAGAGGGCCATGAGACTTCGACCAGCGCGCAAAAATGGAGGCTCTAGACCCTTCCAGAGCCGAGATATCAGACGTCAAAGTTTTGACCTGAAAAAAAAACATAAGGGGTAACACTGTCGTTTTTGGCCGAAATTTTGACCCCCTCCGATCTTCTTGAAACTCTGGATTCTGACAGAGGGCCACGAGACTTCGACCAGCGCGCATAAATGGAGGCTCTAGACCCTTCCAGAGCCAAGATATCGGATGTCAAAGTTTTGACCTGAAAAAAAAACATAAGGGGTAACACTGTCGTTTTTGGCCAAAATTTTGACCCCCTCCGATCTTCTTGAAACTCTGGATTCTGACAGAGGGCCACGAGACTTCGACCAGCGCGCAAAAATGGAGGCTCTAGACCCTTCCAGAGCCGAGATATCGGATGTCAAAGTTTTGACCTGAAAAAAAAACATAAGGGGTAACACTGTCGTTTTTGGCCGAAATTTTGACCCCCTCCGATCTTCTTGAAACTCTGGATTCTGACAGAGGGCCACAAGACTTCGACCATCGCGCAAAAATGGAGGCTCTAGACCCTTCCAGAGCCGAGATATCGGATGTCAAAGTTTTGACCTGAAAAAAAAACATAAGGGGTAACACTGTCGTTTTTGGCCGAAATATTTGACCCCCTCCGATCTTCTTGAAACTCTGGATTCTGACAGAGGGCCACGAGACTTCGACCAACGCGCAAAAATGGAGGCTCTAGACCCTTCCAGAGCCGAGATATCGAAGGTCAAAATTTGGACCTGAAAAAAAAACATAAGGGGTAACACTGTCATTTTTTTTTTTGCCGAAATTTTGACCCCCTCCGATCTTCTTGAAACTCTGGATTCTGACAGAGGGCCACGAGACTTCGACCAACGCGCAAAAATGGAGGCTCTAGACCCTTCCAGAGCCGAGATATCGAAGGTCAAAATTTGGACCTGAAAAAAAAAACATAAGGGGTAACACTGTCATTTTTTTTTTTTGGCCAAAATTTTGACCCCCTCCGATCTTCTTGAAACTCTGGATTCTGACAGAGGGCCACGAGACTTCGACCAGCGCGCAAAAATGGAGGCTCTAGACCCTTCCAGAGCCGAGATATCAGACGTCAAAGTTTTGACCTGAAAAAAAAACATAAGGGGTAACACTGTCGTTTTTGGCCGAAATTTTGACCCCCTCCGATCTTCTTGAAACTCTGGATTCTGACAGAGGGCCACGAGACTTCGACCAGCGCGCATAAATGGAGGCTCTAGACCCTTCCAGAGCCAAGATATCGGATGTCAAAGTTTTGACCTGAAAAAAAAACATAAGGGGTAACACTGTCGTTTTTGGCCGAAATTTTGACCCCCTCCGATCTTCTTGAAACTCTGGATTCTGACAGAGGGCCACGAGACTTCGACCAGCGCGCAAAAATGGAGGCTCTAGACCCTTCCAGAGCCGAGATATCGGATGTCAAAGTTTTGACCTGAAAAAAAAACATAAGGGGTAACACTGTCGTTTTTGGCCGAAATTTTGACCCCCTCCGATCTTCTTGAAACTCTGGATTCTGACAGATGGCCACGAGACTTCGACCAGCGCGCAAAAATGGAGGCTCTAGACCCATCCAGAGCCGAGATATCGGATGTCAAAATTTTGACCTGAAAAAAAAAACATAAGGGGTAACACTGTCGTTTTTGGCCGAAATTTTGACCCCCTCCGATCTTCTTGAAACTCTGGATTCTGACAGAGGGCCACGAGACTTCGACCAGCGCGCAAAAATGGAGGCTCTAGACCCTTCCAGAGCCGAGATATCGGATGTCAAAGTTTTGACCTGAAAAAAAAAACATAAGGGGTAACACTGTCGTTTTTGGCCGAAATTTTGACCCCCTCCGATCTTCTTGAAACTCTGGATTCTGACAGAGGGCCACGAGACTTCTACCAGCGCGCAAAAATGGAGGCTCTAGACCCTTCCAGAGCCGAGATATTGGATGTCAAAGTTTTGACCTGAAAAAAAAACATAAGGGGTAACACTGTCGTTTTTGGCCGAAATTTTGACCCCCTCCGATCTTCTTGAAACTCTGGATTCTGACAGAGGGCCACGAGACTTCGACCAGCGCGCAAAAATGGAGGCTATAGACCCTTCCAGAGCCGAGGTATCGGATGTCAAAGTTTTGACCTGAAAAAAAAACATAAGGGGTAACACTGTCGTTTTTGGCCGAAATTTTGACCCCCTCCGATCTTCTTGAAACTCTGGATTCTGACAGAGGGCCACGAGACTTCGACCAGCGCGCAAAAATGGAGGCTCTAGACCCTTCCAGAGCCGAGATATCGGATGTCAAAGTTTTGACCTGAAAAAAAACATAAGGGGTAACACTGTCGTTTTTGGCCGAAATTTTGACCCCCTCCGATCTTCTTGAAACTCTGGATTCTAACAGAGGGCCACGAGACTTCGACCATCGCGCAAAAATGGAGGCTCTAGACCCTTCCAGAGCCGAGATATCGGATGTCAAAGTTTTGACCTGAAAAAAAAAACATAAGGGGTAACACTGTCGTTTTTGGCCGAAATTTTGACCCCCTCCGATCTTCTTGAAACTCTGGATTCTGACAGAGGGCCACGAGACTTCGACCAGCGCGCAAAAATGGAGGCTCTAGACCCTTCCAGAGCCGAGATATTGGATGTCAAAGTTTTGACCTGAAAAAAAAAACATAAGGGGTAACACTGTCGTTTTTGGCCGAAATTTTGACCCCCTCCGATCTTCTTGAAACTCTGGATTCTGACAGAGGGCCACGAGACTTCGACCAGCGCGCAAAAATGGAGGCTCTAGACCCTTCCAGAGCCGAGATATCGGATGTCAAAGTTTTGACCTGAAAAAAAAACATAAGGGGTAACACTGTCGTTTTTGGCCGAAATTTTGACCCCCTCCGATCTTCTTGAAACTCTGGATTCTGACAGAGGGCCACGAGACTTCGACCAGCGCGCAAAAATGGAGGCTCTAGACCCATCCAGAGCCGAGATATCGGATGTCAAAGTTTTGACCTGAAAAAAAAAACATAAGGGGTAACACTGTCGTTTTTGGCCGAAATTTTGACCCCCTCCGATCTTCTTGAAACTCTGGATTCTGACAGAGGGCCACGAGACTTCGACCAGCACGCAAAAATGGAGGCTCTAGACCCATCCAGAGCCGAGATATCGGATGTCAAAATTTTGACCTGAAAAAAAAACATAAGGGGTAACACTGTCGTTTTTGGCCGAAATTTTGACCCCCTCCGATCTTCTTGAAACTCTGGATTCTGACAGAGGGCCACGAGACTTCGACCAGCGCGCAAAAATGGAGGCTCTAGACCCTTCCAGAGCCGAGATATCGGATGTCAAAGTTTTGACCTGAAAAAAAAACATAAGGGGTAACACTGTCGTTTTTGGCCGAAATTTTGACCCCCTCCGATCTTCTTGAAACTCTGGATTCTGACAGAGGGCCACGAGACTTCGACCAGCGCGCAAAAATGGAGGCTCTAGACCCATCCAGAGCCGAGATATCGGATGTCAAAATTTTGACCTGAAAAAAAAAACATAAGGGGTAACACTGTCGTTTTTGGCCGAAATTTTGACCCCCTCCGATCTTCTTGAAACTCTGGATTCTGACAGAGGGCCATGAGACTTCGACCAGCGCGCAAAAATGGAGGCTCTAGACCCTTCCAGAGCCGAGATATCAGACGTCAAAGTTTTGACCTGAAAAAAAAACATAAGGGGTAACACTGTCGTTTTTGGCCGAAATTTTGACCCCCTCCGATCTTCTTGAAACTCTGGATTCTGACAGAGGGCCACGAGACTTCGACCAGCGCGCATAAATGGAGGCTCTAGACCCTTCCAGAGCCAAGATATCGGATGTCAAAGTTTTGACCTGAAAAAAAAAAACATAAGGGGTAACACTGTCGTTTTTGGCCAAAATTTTGACCCCCTCCGATCTTCTTGAAACTCTGGATTCTGACAGAGGGCCACGAGACTTCGACCAGCGCGCAAAAATGGAGGCTCTAGACCCTTCCAGAGCCGAGATATCAGACGTCAAAGTTTTGACCTGAAAAAAAAACATAAGGGGTAACACTGTCGTTTTTGGCCGAAATTTTGACCGATCTTCTTGAAACTCTGGATTCTGACAGAGGGCCACGAGACTTCGACCAGTGCGCATAAATGGAGGCTCTAGACCCTTCCAGAGCCAAGATATCGGATGTCAAAGTTTTGACCTGAAAAAAAAAACATAAGGGGTAACACTGTCGTTTTTGGCCGAAATTTTGACCCCCTCCGATCTTCTTGAAACTCTGGATTCTGACAGAGGGCCACGAGACTTCGACCAGCGCGCAAAAATGGAGGCTCTAGACCCTTCCAGAGCCGAGATATCGGATGTCAAAGTTTTGACCTGAAAAAAAAACATAAGGGGTAACACTGTCGTTTTTGGCCGAAATTTTGACCCCCTCCGATCTTCTTGAAACTCTGGATTCTGACAGAGGGCCACGAGACTTCGACCAGCGCGCAAAAATGGAGGCTCTAGACCCATCCAGAGCCGAGATATCGGATGTCAAAATTTTGACCTGAAAAAAAAACATAAGGGGTAACACTGTCGTTTTTGGCTGAAATTTTGACCCCCTCCGATCTTCTTGAAACTCTGGATTCTGACAGAGGGCCACGAGACTTCGACCAGCGCGCATAAATGGAGGCTCTAGACCCTTCCAGAGCCAAGATATCGGATGTCAAAGTTTTGACCTGAAAAAAAAAACATAAGGGGTAACACTGTCGTTTTTGGCCGAAATTTTGACCCCCTCCGATCTTCTTGAAACTCTGGATTCTGACAGAGGTCCATGAGACTTCGACCAGCGCGCAAAAATGGAGGCTCTAGACCCTTCCAGAGCCGAGATATCGGATGTCAAAGTTTTGACCTGAAAAAAAGACATAAGGGGTAACACTGTCGTTTTTGGCCGAAATTTTGACCCCCTCCGATCTTCTTGAAACTCTGGATTCTGACAGAGGGCCACGAGACTTCGACCAGCGCACAAAAATGGAGGCTCTAGACCCATCCAGAGCCGAGATATCGGATGTCAAAATTTTGACCTGAAAAAAAAACATAAGGGGTAACACTGTCGTTTTTGGCCGAAATTTTGACCCCCTCCGATCTTCTTGAAACTCTGGATTCTGACAGAGGGCCACGAGACTTCGACCAGCGCGCAAAAATGGAGGCTCTAGACCCTTCCAGAGCCGAGATATCGGATGTCAAAGTTTTGACCTGAAAAAAAAAAACATAAGGGGTAACACTGTCGTTTTTGGCCGAAATTTTGACCCCCTCCGATCTTCTTGAAACTCTGGATTCTGACAGAGGGCCACGAGACTTCGACCAGCGCGCAAAAATGGAGGCTCTAGACCCTTCCAGAGCCGAGATATCGGATGTCAAAGTTTTGACCTGAAAAAAAAAACATAAGGGGTAACACTGTCGTTTTTGGCCGAAATTTTGACCCCCTCCGATCTTCTTGAAACTCTGGATTCTGACAGAGGGCCACGAGACTTCGACCATCGCGCAAAAATGGAGGCTCTAGACCCTTCCAGAGCCGAGATATCGGATGTCAAAGTTTTGACCTGAAAAAAAAACATAAGGGGTAACACTGTCGTTTTTGGCCGAAATTTTGACCCCCTCCGATCTTCTTGAAACTCTGGATTCTGACAGAGGGCCACGAGACTTCGACCAGCACGCAAAAATGGAGGCTCTAGACCCATCCAGAGCCGAGATATCGGATGTCAAAATTTTGACCTGAAAAAAAAAAACATAAGGGGTAACACTGTCGTTTTTGGCCGAAATTTTGACCCCCTCCGATCTTCTTGAAACTCTGGATTCTGACAGAGGGCCACGAGACTTCGACCAGCGCGCAAAAATGGAGCCTCTAGACCCTTCCAGAGCCGAGATATCGGATGTCAAAGTTTTGACCTGAAAAAAAAACATAAGGGGTAACACTGTCGTTTTTGGCCGAAATTTTGACCCCCTCCGATCTTCTTGAAACTCTGGATTCTGACAGAGGGCCACGAGACTTCGACCAGCGCGCAAAAATGGAGGCTCTAGACCCATCCAGAGCCGAGATATCGGATGTCAAAATTTTGACCTGAAAAAAAAAAACATAAGGGGTAACACTGTCGTTTTTGGCCGAAATTTTGACCCCCTCCGATCTTCTTGAAACTCTGGATTCTGACAGAGGGCCATGAGACTTCGACCAGCGCGCAAAAATGGAGGCTCTAGACCCTTCCAGAGCCGAGATATCAGACGTCAAAGTTTTGACCTGAAAAAAAAACATAAGGGGTAACACTGTCGTTTTTGGCCGAAATTTTGACCCCCTCCGATCTTCTTGAAACTCTGGATTCTGACAGAGGGCCACGAGACTTCGACCAGCGCGCATAAATGGAGGCTCTAGACCCTTCCAGAGCCAAGATATCGGATGTCAAAGTTTTGACCTGAAAAAAAAACATAAGGGGTAACACTGTCGTTTTTGGCCAAAATTTTGACCCCCTCCGATCTTCTTGAAACTCTGGATTCTGACAGAGGGCCACGAGACTTCGACCAGCGCGCAAAAATGGAGGCTCTAGACCCTTCCAGAGCCGAGATATCGGATGTCAAAGTTTTGACCTGAAAAAAAAACATAAGGGGTAACACTGTCGTTTTTGGCCGAAATTTTGACCCCCTCCGATCTTCTTGAAACTCTGGATTCTGACAGAGGGCCACGAGACTTCGACCATCGCGCAAAAATGGAGGCTCTAGACCCTTCCAGAGCCGAGATATCGGATGTCAAAGTTTTGACCTGAAAAAAAAACATAAGGGGTAACACTGTCGTTTTTGGCCGAAATATTTGACCCCCTCCGATCTTCTTGAAACTCTGGATTCTGACAGAGGGCCACGAGACTTCGACCAACGCGCAAAAATGGAGGCTCTAGACCCTTCCAGAGCCGAGATATCGAAGGTCAAAATTTGGACCTGAAAAAAAAACATAAGGGGTAACACTGTCATTTTTTTTTTTGCCGAAATTTTGACCCCCTCCGATCTTCTTGAAACTCTGGATTCTGACAGAGGGCCACGAGACTTCGACCAACGCGCAAAAATGGAGGCTCTAGACCCTTCCAGAGCCGAGATATCGAAGGTCAAAATTTGGACCTGAAAAAAAAAACATAAGGGGTAACACTGTCATTTTTTTTTTTGGCCAAAATTTTGACCCCCTCCGATCTTCTTGAAACTCTGGATTCTGACAGAGGGCCACGAGACTTCGACCAGCGCGCAAAAATGGAGGCTCTAGACCCTTCCAGAGCCGAGATATCAGACGTCAAAGTTTTGACCTGAAAAAAAAACATAAGGGGTAACACTGTCGTTTTTGGCCGAAATTTTGACCCCCTCCGATCTTCTTGAAACTCTGGATTCTGACAGAGGGCCACGAGACTTCGACCAGCGCGCATAAATGGAGGCTCTAGACCCTTCCAGAGCCAAGATATCGGATGTCAAAGTTTTGACCTGAAAAAAAAACATAAGGGGTAACACTGTCGTTTTTGGCCGAAATTTTGACCCCCTCCGATCTTCTTGAAACTCTGGATTCTGACAGAGGGCCACGAGACTTCGACCAGCGCGCAAAAATGGAGGCTCTAGACCCTTCCAGAGCCGAGATATCGGATGTCAAAGTTTTGACCTGAAAAAAAAACATAAGGGGTAACACTGTCGTTTTTGGCCGAAATTTTGACCCCCTCCGATCTTCTTGAAACTCTGGATTCTGACAGATGGCCACGAGACTTCGACCAGCGCGCAAAAATGGAGGCTCTAGACCCATCCAGAGCCGAGATATCGGATGTCAAAATTTTGACCTGAAAAAAAAACATAAGGGGTAACACTGTCGTTTTTGGCCGAAATTTTGACCCCCTCCGATCTTCTTGAAACTCTGGATTCTGACAGAGGGCCACGAGACTTCGACCAGCGCGCAAAAATGGAGGCTCTAGACCCTTCCAGAGCCGAGATATCGGATGTCAAAGTTTTGACCTGAAAAAAAAAACATAAGGGGTAACACTGTCGTTTTTGGCCGAAATTTTGACCCCCTCCGATCTTCTTGAAACTCTGGATTCTGACAGAGGGCCACGAGACTTCTACCAGCGCGCAAAAATGGAGGCTCTAGACCCTTCCAGAGCCGAGATATTGGATGTCAAAGTTTTGACCTGAAAAAAAAACATAAGGGGTAACACTGTCGTTTTTGGCCGAAATTTTGACCCCCTCCGATCTTCTTGAAACTCTGGATTCTGACAGAGGGCCACGAGACTTCGACCAGCGCGCAAAAATGGAGGCTATAGACCCTTCCAGAGCCGAGGTATCGGATGTCAAAGTTTTGACCTGAAAAAAAAACATAAGGGGTAACACTGTCGTTTTTGGCCGAAATTTTGACCCCCTCCGATCTTCTTGAAACTCTGGATTCTGACAGAGGGCCACGAGACTTCGACCAGCGCGCAAAAATGGAGGCTCTAGACCCTTCCAGAGCCGAGATATCGGATGTCAAAGTTTTGACCTGAAAAAAAACATAAGGGGTAACACTGTCGTTTTTGGCCGAAATTTTGACCCCCTCCGATCTTCTTGAAACTCTGGATTCTAACAGAGGGCCACGAGACTTCGACCATCGCGCAAAAATGGAGGCTCTAGACCCTTCCAGAGCCGAGATATCGGATGTCAAAGTTTTGACCTGAAAAAAAAACATAAGGGGTAACACTGTCGTTTTTGGCCGAAATTTTGACCC
This sequence comes from Cyprinella venusta, assembly GCA_038021265.1. Taxonomy (NCBI): domain Eukaryota; kingdom Metazoa; phylum Chordata; class Actinopteri; order Cypriniformes; family Leuciscidae; genus Cyprinella; species Cyprinella venusta. The sequence continues at coordinate 24,922,547 of CM075878.1, read as the reverse complement.
CCTCCGATCTTCTTGAAACTCTGGATTCTGACAGAGGGCCACGAGACTTCGACCAGCGCGCAAAAATGGAGGCTCTAGACCCTTCCAGAGCCGAGATATTGGATGTCAAAGTTTTGACCTGAAAAAAAAACATAAGGGGTAACACTGTCGTTTTTGGCCGAAATTTTGACCCCCTCCGATCTTCTTGAAACTCTGGATTCTGACAGAGGGCCACGAGACTTCGACCAGCGCGCAAAAATGGAGGCTCTAGACCCTTCCAGAGCCGAGATATCGGATGTCAAAGTTTTGACCTGAAAAAAAAACATAAGGGGTAACACTGTCGTTTTTGGCCGAAATTTTGACCCCCTCCGATCTTCTTGAAACTCTGGATTCTGACAGAGGGCCACGAGACTTCGACCAGCGCGCAAAAATGGAGGCTCTAGACCCATCCAGAGCCGAGATATCGGATGTCAAAGTTTTGACCTGAAAAAAAAAACATAAGGGGTAACACTGTCGTTTTTGGCCGAAATTTTGACCCCCTCCGATCTTCTTGAAACTCTGGATTCTGACAGAGGGCCACGAGACTTCGACCAGCACGCAAAAATGGAGGCTCTAGACCCATCCAGAGCCGAGATATCGGATGTCAAAATTTTGACCTGAAAAAAAAACATAAGGGGTAACACTGTCGTTTTTGGCCGAAATTTTGACCCCCTCCGATCTTCTTGAAACTCTGGATTCTGACAGAGGGCCACGAGACTTCGACCAGCGCGCAAAAATGGAGGCTCTAGACCCTTCCAGAGCCGAGATATCGGATGTCAAAGTTTTGACCTGAAAAAAAAACATAAGGGGTAACACTGTCGTTTTTGGCCGAAATTTTGACCCCCTCCGATCTTCTTGAAACTCTGGATTCTGACAGAGGGCCACGAGACTTCGACCAGCGCGCAAAAATGGAGGCTCTAGACCCATCCAGAGCCGAGATATCGGATGTCAAAATTTTGACCTGAAAAAAAAAACATAAGGGGTAACACTGTCGTTTTTGGCCGAAATTTTGACCCCCTCCGATCTTCTTGAAACTCTGGATTCTGACAGAGGGCCATGAGACTTCGACCAGCGCGCAAAAATGGAGGCTCTAGACCCTTCCAGAGCCGAGATATCAGACGTCAAAGTTTTGACCTGAAAAAAAAACATAAGGGGTAACACTGTCGTTTTTGGCCGAAATTTTGACCCCCTCCGATCTTCTTGAAACTCTGGATTCTGACAGAGGGCCACGAGACTTCGACCAGCGCGCATAAATGGAGGCTCTAGACCCTTCCAGAGCCAAGATATCGGATGTCAAAGTTTTGACCTGAAAAAAAAAAACATAAGGGGTAACACTGTCGTTTTTGGCCAAAATTTTGACCCCCTCCGATCTTCTTGAAACTCTGGATTCTGACAGAGGGCCACGAGACTTCGACCAGCGCGCAAAAATGGAGGCTCTAGACCCTTCCAGAGCCGAGATATCGGATGTCAAAGTTTTGACCTGAAAAAAAAACATAAGGGGTAACACTGTCGTTTTTGGCCGAAATTTTGACCCCCTCCGATCTTCTTGAAACTCTGGATTCTGACAGAGGGCCACGAGACTTCGACCAACGCGCAAAAATGGAGGCTCTAGACCCTTCCAGAGCCGAGATATCGAAGGTCAAAATTTGGACCTGAAAAAAAAACATAAGGGGTAACACTGTCATTTTTTTTTTTCCGAAATTTTGACCCCCTCCGATCTTCTTGAAACTCTGGATTCTGACAGAGGGCCACGAGACTTCGACCAACGCGCAAAAATGGAGGCTCTAGACCCTTCCAGAGCCGAGATATCGAAGGTCAAAATTTGGACCTGAAAAAAAAAACATAAGGGGTAACACTGTCATTTTTATTTTTTTGGCCAAAATTTTGACCCCCTCCGATCTTCTTGAAACTCTGGATTCTGACAGAGGGCCACGAGACTTCGACCAGCGCGCAAAAATGGAGGCTCTAGACCCTTCCAGAGCCGAGATATCAGACGTCAAAGTTTTGACCTGAAAAAAAAACATAAGGGGTAACACTGTCGTTTTTGGCCGAAATTTTGACCCCCTCCGATCTTCTTGAAACTCTGGATTCTGACAGAGGGCCACGAGACTTCGACCAGTGCGCATAAATGGAGGCTCTAGACCCTTCCAGAGCCAAGATATCGGATGTCAAAGTTTTGACCTGAAAAAAAAAACATAAGGGGTAACACTGTCGTTTTTGGCCGAAATTTTGACCCCCTCCGATCTTCTTGAAACTCTGGATTCTGACAGAGGGCCACGAGACTTCGACCAGCGCGCAAAAATGGAGGCTCTAGACCCTTCCAGAGCCGAGATATCGGATGTCAAAGTTTTGACCTGAAAAAAAAACATAAGGGGTAACACTGTCGTTTTTGGCCGAAATTTTGACCCCCTCCGATCTTCTTGAAACTCTGGATTCTGACAGAGGGCCACGAGACTTCGACCAGCGCGCAAAAATGGAGGCTCTAGACCCATCCAGAGCCGAGATATCGGATGTCAAAATTTTGACCTGAAAAAAAAACATAAGGGGTAACACTGTCGTTTTTGGCCGAAATTTTGACCCCCTCCGATCTTCTTGAAACTCTGGATTCTGACAGAGGGCCACGAGACTTCGACCAGCGCGCAAAAATGGAGGCTCTAGACCCTTCCAGAGCCGAGATATCGGATGTCAAAGTTTTGACCTGAAAAAAAAAACATAAGGGGTAACACTGTCGTTTTTGGCCGAAATTTTGACCCCCTCCGATCTTCTTGAAACTCTGGATTCTGACAGAGGGCCACGAGACTTCTACCAGCGCGCAAAAATGGAGGCTCTAGACCCTTCCAGAGCCGAGATATTGGATGTCAAAGTTTTGACCTGAAAAAAAAACATAAGGGGTAACACTGTCGTTTTTGGCCGAAATTTTGACCCCCTCCGATCTTCTTGAAACTCTGGATTCTGACAGAGGGCCACGAGACTTCGACCAGCGCGCAAAAATGGAGGCTCTAGACCCTTCCAGAGCCGAGATATCGGATGTCAAAGTTTTGACCCGAAAAAAACCCATAAGGGGTAACACTGTCATTTTTGGCCGAAATTTTGACCCCCTCCGATCTTCTTGAAACTTTGGATTCTGACAGAGGGCCACGAGACTTCGACCAGCGCGCAAAAATGGAGGCTCTAGACCCTTCCAGAGCCGAGATATCGGATGTCAAAGTTTTGACCTGAAAAAAAAAACATAAGGGGTAACACTGTCGTTTTTGGCCGAAATTTTGACCCCCTCCGATCTTCTTGAAACTCTGGATTCTGACAGAGGGCCACGAGACTTCGACCAGCGCGCAAAAATGGAGGCTCTAGACCCTTCCAGAGCCGAGATATCGGATGTCAAAGTTTTGACCTGTAAAAAAAACATAAGGGGTAACACTGTCGTTTTTGGCCGAAATTTTGACCCCCTCCGATCTTCTTGAAACTCTGGATTCTGACAGAGGGCCACAAGACTTCGACCAGCGCGCAAAAATGGAGGCTCTAGACCCTTCCAGAGATGAGATATCAGACGTGAAAGTTTTGACCCGAAAAAAAAAACATAAGGGGTAACACTGTCGTTTTTGGCCGAAATTTTGACCCCCTCCGATCTTCTTGAAACTCTGGATTCTGACAGAGGGCCACGAGACTTCGACCAGCGCGCAAAAATGGAGGCTCTAGACCCTTCCAGAGCCGAGATATCGGATGTCAAAGTTTTGACCCGAAAAAAAAACATAAGGGGTAACACTGTTGTTTTTGGCCGAAATTTTGACCCCCTCCGATCTTCTTGAAACTCTGGATTCTGACAGAGGGCCACGAGACTTCGACCAGCGCGCAAAAATGGAGGCTCTAGACACTTCCAGAGCCGAGATATCAGACGTCAAAGTTTTGACCCGAAAAAAAAACATAAGGGGTAACACTGTTATTTTTGGCCGAAATTTTGACCCCGTCCGATCTTCTTGAAACTCTGGATTCTGACAGAGGGCCACGAGACTTCGACCAGCGCGCAAAAATGGAGGCTCTAGACCCTTCCAGAGCCGAGATATCGGATGTCAAAGTTTTGACCCGAAAAAAAAACATAAGGGGTAACACTGTCGTTTTTGGCCGAAATTTTGACCCCCTCCGATCTTCTTGAAACTCTAGATTCTGACAGAGGGCCACGAGACTTCGACCAGCGCGCAAAAATGGAGGCTCTAGACCCTTCCAGAGCCGAGATATCGGATGTCAAAGTTTTGACCCGAAAAAAAAACATAAGGGGTAACACTGTCGTTTTTGGCCGAAATTTTGACCCCCTCCGATCTTCTTGAAACTCTGGATTCTGACAGAGGGCCACGAGACTTCGACCAGCGCGCAAAAATGGAGGCTCTAGACCCTTCCAGAGCCGAGATATCGGACGTCAAAGTTTTGACCTGAAAAAAAAACATAAGGGGTAACACTGTCGTTTTTGGCCGAAATTTTGACCCCCTCCGATCTTCTTGAAACTCTGGATTCTGACAGAGGGCCACGAGACTTCGACCAGCGCGCAAAAATGGAGGCTCTAGACCCTTCCAGAGCCGAGATATCGGACGTCAAAGTTTTGACCTGAAAAAAAAACATAAGGGGTAACACTGTCGTTTTTGGCCGAAATTTTGACCCCCTCCGATCTTCTTGAAACTCTGGATTCTGACAGAGGGCCACGAGACTTCGACCAGCGCGCAAAAATGGAGGCTCTAGACCCATCCAGAGCCGAGATATCGGATGTCAAAATTTTGACCTGAAAAAAAAACATAAGGGGTAACACTGTCGTTTTTGGCCGAAATTTTGACCCCCTCCGATCTTCTTGAAACTCTGGATTCTGACAGAGGGCCACGAGACTTCGACCAGCACGCAAAAATGGAGGCTCTAGACCCTTCCAGAGCCGAGATATCGGATGTCAAAGTTTTGACCTGAAAAAAAAACATAAGGGGTAACACTGTCGTTTTTGGCCGAAATTTTGACCCCCTCCGATCTTCTTGAAACTCTGGATTCTGACAGAGGGCCACGAGACTTCGACCAGCGCGCAAAAATGGAGGCTCTAGACCCTTCCAGAGCCGAGATATCGGATGTTAAAGTTTTGACCTGAAAAAAAAACATAAGGGGTAACACTGTCGTTTTTGGCCGAAATTTTGACCCCCTCCGATCTTCTTGAAACTCTGGATTCTGACAGAGGGCCACGAGACTTCGACCATCGCGCAAAAATGGAGGCTCTAGACCCTTCCAGAGCCGAGATATCGGATGTCAAAGTTTTGACCTGAAAAAAAAACATAAGGGGTAACACTGTCGTTTTTGGCTGAAATTTTGACCCCCTCCGATCTTCTTGAAACTCTGGATTCTGACAGAGGGCCACGAGACTTCGACCAGCACGCAAAAATGGAGGCTCTAGACCCATCCAGAGCCGAGATATCGGATGTCAAAATTTTGAACTGAAAAAAAAAACATAAGGGGTAACACTGTCGTTTTTGGCCGAAATTTTGACCCCCTCCGATCTTCTTGAAACTCTGGATTCTGACAGAGGGCCACGAGACTTCGACCAGTGCGCAAAAATGGAGGCTCTAGACCCTTCCAGAGCCGAGATATCGGATGTCAAAGTTTTGACCTGAAAAAAAAACATAAGGGGTAACACTGTCGTTTTTGGCCGAAATTTTGACCCCCTCCGATCTTCTTGAAACTCTGGATTCTGACAGAGGGCCACGAGACTTCGACCAGCGCGCAAAAATGGAGGCTCTAGACCCATCCAGAGCCGAGATATCGGATGTCAAAATTTTGACCTAAAAAAAAAACATAAGGGGTAACACTGTCGTTTTTGGCCGAAATTTTGACCCCCTCCGATCTTCTTGAAACTCTGGATTCTGACAGAGGGCCATGAGACTTCGACCAGCGCGCAAAAATGGAGGCTCTAGACCCTTCCAGAGCCGAGATATCAGACGTCAAAATTTTGAACTGAAAAAAAAACATAAGGGGTAACACTGTCGTTTTTGGCCGAAATTTTGACCCCCTCCGATCTTCTTGAAACTCTGGATTCTGACAGAGGGCCACGAGACTTCGACCAGCGCGCAAAAATGGAGGCTCTAGACCCTTCCAGAGCCGAGATATCGGATGTCAAAGTTTTGACCTGAAAAAAAAACATAAGGGGTAACACTGTCGTTTTTGGCCGAAATTTTGACCCCCTCCGATCTTCTTGAAACTCTGGATTCTGACAGAAGGCCACGAGACTTCGACCAGCGCGCAAAAATGGAGGCTCTAGACCCATCCAGAGCCGAGATATCGGATGTCAAAATTTTGACCTGAAAAAAAAAACATAAGGGGTAACACTGTCGTTTTTGGCCGAAATTTTGACCCCCTCCGATCTTCTTGAAACTCTGGATTCTGACAGAGGGCCATGAGACTTCGACCAGCGCGCAAAAATGGAGGCTCTAGACCCTTCCAGAGCCGAGATATCAGACGTCAAAGTTTTGACCTGAAAAAAAAACATAAGGGGTAACACTGTCGTTTTTGGCCGAAATTTTGACCCCCTCCGATCTTCTTGAAACTCTGGATTCTGACAGAGGGCCACGAGACTTCGACCAGCGCGCATAAATGGAGGCTCTAGACCCTTCCAGAGCCAAGATATCGGATGTCAAAGTTTTGACCTGAAAAAAAAACATAAGGGGTAACACTGTCGTTTTTGGCCGAAATTTTGACCCCCTCCGATCTTCTTGAAACTCTGGATTCTGACAGAGGTCCATGAGACTTCGACCAGCGCGCAAAAATGGAGGCTCTAGACCCTTCCAGAGCCGAGATATCGGATGTCAAAGTTTTGACCTGAAAAAAAGACATAAGGGGTAACACTGTCGTTTTTTGCCGAAATTTTGACCCCCTCCGATCTTCTTGAAACTCTGGATTCTGACAGAGGGCCACGAGACTTCGACCAGCGCACAAAAATGGAGGCTCTAGACCCATCCAGAGCCGAGATATCGGATGTCAAAATTTTGACCTGAAAAAAAAAACATAAGGGGTAACACTGTCGTTTTTGGCCGAAATTTTGACCCCCTCCGATCTTCTTGAAACTCTGGATTCTGACAGAGGGCCACGAGACTTCGACCAGCGCGCAAAAATGGAGGCTCTAGACCCTTCCAGAGCCAAGATATCGGATGTCAAAGTTTTGACCTGAAAAAAAAAAACATAAGGGGTAACACTGTCGTTTTTGGCCGAAATTTTGACCCCCTCCGATCTTCTTGAAACTCTGGATTCTGACAGAGGGCCACGAGACTTCGACCAGCGCGCAAAAATGGAGGCTCTAGACCCTTCCAGAGCCGAGATATCGGATGTCAAAGTTTTGACCTGAAAAAAAAACATAAGGGGTAACACTGTCGTTTTTGGCCGAAATTTTGACCCCCTCCGATCTTCTTGAAACTCTGGATTCTGACAGAGGGCCACGAGACTTCGACCATCGCGCAAAAATGGAGGCTCTAGACCCTTCCAGAGCCGAGATATCGGATGTCAAAGTTTTGACCTGAAAAAAAAACATAAGGGGTAACACTGTCGTTTTTGGCCGAAATTTTGACCCCCTCCGATCTTCTTGAAACTCTGGATTCTGACAGAGGGCCACGAGACTTCGACCAGCACGCAAAAATGGAGGCTCTAGACCCATCCAGAGCCGAGATATCGGATGTCAAAATTTTGACCTGAAAAAAAAAACATAAGGGGTAACACTGTCGTTTTTGGCCGAAATTTTGACCCCCTCCGATCTTCTTGAAACTCTGGATTCTGACAGAGGGCCACGAGACTTCGACCAGCGCGCAAAAATGGAGCCTCTAGACCCTTCCAGAGCCGAGATATCGGATGTCAAAGTTTTGACCTGAAAAAAAAACATAAGGGGTAACACTGTCGTTTTTGGCCGAAATTTTGACCCCCTCCGATCTTCTTGAAACTCTGGATTCTGACAGAGGGCCACGAGACTTCGACCAGCGCGCAAAAATGGAGGCTCTAGACCCATCCAGAGCCGAGATATCGGATGTCAAAGTTTTGACCTGAAAAAAAAAACATAAGGGGTAACACTGTCGTTTTTGGCCGAAATTTTGACCCCCTCCGATCTTCTTGAAACTCTGGATTCTGACAGAGGGCCATGAGACTTCGACCAGCGCGCAAAAATGGAGGCTCTAGACCCTTCCAGAGCCGAGATATCGGACGTCAAAGTTTTGACCTGAAAAAAAAACATAAGGGGTAACACTGTCGTTTTTGGCCGAAATTTTGACCCCCTCCGATCTTCTTGAAACTCTGGATTCTGACAGAGGGCCACGAGACTTCGACCAGCGCGCATAAATGGAGGCTCTAGACCCTTCCAGAGCCAAGATATCGGATGTCAAAGTTTTGACCTGAAAAAAAACATAAGGGGTAACACTGTCGTTTTTGGCCGAAATTTTGACCCCCTCCGATCTTCTTGAAACTCTTGATTCTGACAGAGGGCCACGAGACTTCGACCAGCGCGCAAAAATGGAGGCTCTAGACCCTTCCAGAGCCGAGATATCGGATGTCAAAGTTTTGACCTGAAAAAAAAACATAAGGGGTAACACTGTCGTTTTTGGCCGAAATTTTGACCCCCTCCGATCTTCTTGAAACTCTGGATTCTGACAGAGGGCCACGAGACTTCGACCATCGCGCAAAAATGGAGGCTCTAGACCCTTCCAGAGCCGAGATATCGGATGTCAAAGTTTTGACCTGAAAAAAAAACATAAGGGGTAACACTGTCGTTTTGGCCGAAATATTTGACCCCCTCCGATCTTCTTGAAACTCTGGATTCTGACAGAGGGCCACGAGACTTCGACCAGCGCGCAAAAATGGAGGCTCTAGACCCTTCCAGAGCCGAGATATCGAAGGTCAAAATTTGACCTGAAAAAAAAACATAAGGGGTAACACTGTCAATTTTTTTTTGCCGAAATTTTGACCCCCTCCGATCTTCTTGAAACTCTGGATTCTGACAGAGGGCCACGAGACTTCGACCAGCGCGCAAAAATGGAGGCTCTAGACCCTTCCAGAGCCGAGATATCGAAGGTCAAAATTTGGACCTGAAAAAAAAAACATAAGGGGTAACACTGTCATTTTTTTTTGGCCGAAATTTTGACCCCCTCCGATCTTCTTGAAACTCTGGATTCTGACAGAGGGCCACGAGACTTCGACCAGCGCGCAAAAATGGAGGCTCTAGACCCTTCCAGAGCCGAGATATCAGACGTCAAAGTTTTGACCTGAAAAAAAAACATAAGGGGTAACACTGTCGTTTTTGGCCGAAATTTTGACCCCCTCCGATCTTCTTGAAACTCTGGATTCTGACAGAGGGCCACGAGACTTCGACCAGCGCGCATAAATGGAGGCTCTAGACCCTTCCAGAGCCAGATATCGGATGTCAAAGTTTTGACCTGAAAAAAAAAACATAAGGGGTAACACTGTCGTTTTTGGCCGAAATTTTGACCCCCTCCGATCTTCTTGAAACTCTGGATTCTGACAGAGGGCCACGAGACTTCGACCAGCGCGCAAAAATGGAGGCTCTAGACCCTTCCAGAGCCGAGATATCGGATGTCAAAGTTTTGACCTGAAAAAAAAACATAAGGGGTAACACTGTCGTTTTTGGCCGAAATTTTGACCCCCTCCGATCTTCTTGAAACTCTGGATTCTGACAGATGGCCACGAGACTTCGACCAGCGCGCAAAAATGGAGGCTCTAGACCCATCCAGAGCCGAGATATCGGATGTCAAAATTTTGACCTGAAAAAAAAACATAAGGGGTAACACTGTCGTTTTTGGCCGAAATTTTGACCCCCTCCGATCTTCTTGAAACTCTGGATTCTGACAGAGGGCCACGAGACTTCGACCAGCGCGCAAAAATGGAGGCTCTAGACCCTTCCAGAGCCGAGATATCAGATGTCAAAGTTTTGACCTGAAAAAAAAACATAAGGGGTAACACTGTCGTTTTTGGCCGAAATTTTGACCCCCTCCGATCTTCTTGAAACTCTGGATTCTGACAGAGGGCCACGAGACTTCTACCAGCGCGCAAAAATGGAGGCTCTAGACCCTTCCAGAGCCGAGATATCGGATGTCAAAGTTTTGACCTGAAAAAAAAACATAAGGGTAACACTGTCGTTTTTGGCCGAAATTTTGACCCCCTCCGATCTTCTTGAAACTCTGGATTCTGACAGAGGGCCACGAGACTTCGACCAGCGCGCAAAAATGGAGGCTCTAGACCCTTCCAGAGCCGAGGTATCGGATGTCAAAGTTTTGACCTGAAAAAAAAACATAAGGGGTAACACTGTCGTTTTTGGCCGAAATTTTGACCCCCTCCGATCTTCTTGAAACTCTGGATTCTGACAGAGGGCCACGAGACTTCGACCAGCGCGCAAAAATGGAGGCTCTAGACCCTTCCAGAGCCGAGATATCGGATGTCAAAGTTTTGACCTGAAAAAAAAAACATAAGGGGTAACACTGTCGTTTTTGGCCGAAATTTTGACCCCCTCCGATCTTCTTGAAACTCTGGATTCTAACAGAGGGCCACGAGACTTCGACCATCGCGCAAAAATGGAGGCTCTAGACCCTTCCAGAGCCGAGATATCGGATGTCAAAGTTTTGACCTGAAAAAAAAAACATAAGGGGTAACACTGTCGTTTTTGGCCGAAATTTTGACCCCCTCCGATCTTCTTGAAACTCTGGATTCTGACAGAGGGCCACGAGACTTCGACCAGCGCGCAAAAATGGAGGCTCTAGACCCTTCCAGAGCCGAGATATTGGATGTCAAAGTTTTGACCTGAAAAAAAAACATAAGGGGTAACACTGTCGTTTTTGGCCGAAATTTTGACCCCCTCCGATCTTCTTGAAACTCTGGATTCTGACAGAGGGCCACGAGACTTCGACCAGCGCGCAAAAATGGAGGCTCTAGACCCTTCCAGAGCCGAGATATCGGATGTCAAAGTTTTGACCTGAAAAAAAAACATAAGGGGTAACACTGTCGTTTTTGGCCGAAATTTTGACCCCCTCCGATCTTCTTGAAACTCTGGATTCTGACAGAGGGCCACGAGACTTCGACCAGCGCGCAAAAATGGAGGCTCTAGACCCATCCAGAGCCGAGATATCGGATGTCAAAGTTTTGACCTGAAAAAAAAAACATAAGGGGTAACACTGTCGTTTTTGGCCGAAATTTTGACCCCCTCCGATCTTCTTGAAACTCTGGATTCTGACAGAGGGCCACGAGACTTCGACCAGCACGCAAAAATGGAGGCTCTAGACCCTTCCAGAGCCGAGATATCGGATGTCAAAATTTTGACCTGAAAAAAAAACATAAGGGGTAACACTGTCGTTTTTGGCCGAAATTTTGACCCCCTCCGATCTTCTTGAAACTCTGGATTCTGACAGAGGGCCACGAGACTTCGACCAGCGCGCAAAAATGGAGGCTCTAGACCCTTCCAGAGCCGAGATATCGGATGTCAAAGTTTTGACCTGAAAAAAAACATAAGGGGTAACACTGTCGTTTTTGGCCGAAATTTTGACCCCCTCCGATCTTCTTGAAACTCTGGATTCTGACAGAGGGCCACGAGACTTCGACCAGCGCGCAAAAATGGAGGCTCTAGACCCATCCAGAGCCGAGATATCGGATGTCAAAATTTTGACCTGAAAAAAAAAACATAAGGGGTAACACTGTCGTTTTTGGCCGAAATTTTGACCCCCTCCGATCTTCTTGAAACTCTGGATTCTGACAGAGGGCCATGAGACTTCGACCAGCGCGCAAAAATGGAGGCTCTAGACCCTTCCAGAGCCGAGATATAGGACGTCAAAGTTTTGACCTGAAAAAAAAAACATAAGGGGTAACACTGTCGTTTTTGGCCGAAATTTTGACCCCCTCCGATCTTCTTGAAACTCTGGATTCTGACAGAGGGCCACGAGACTTCGACCAGCGCGCATAAATGGAGGCTCTAGACCCTTCCAGAGCCAAGATATCGGATGTCAAAGTTTTGACCTGAAAAAAAAAACATAAGGGGTAACACTGTCGTTTTTGGCCAAAATTTTGACCCCCTCCGATCTTCTTGAAACTCTGGATTCTGACAGAGGGCCACGAGACTTCGACCAGCGCGCAAAAATGGAGGCTCTAGACCCTTCCAGAGCCGAGATATCGGATGTCAAAGTTTTGACCTGAAAAAAAAACATAAGGGGTAACACTGTCGTTTTTTGCCGAAATTTTGACCCCCTCCGATCTTCTTGAAACTCTGGATTCTGACAGAGGGCCACGAGACTTCGACCAACGCGCAAAAATGGAGGCTCTAGACCCTTCCAGAGCCGAGATATCGAAGGTCAAAATTTGGACCTGAAAAAAAAACATAAGGGGTAACACTGTCATTTTTTTTTTTTGCCGAAATTTTGACCCCCCTCCGATCTTCTTGAAACTCTGGATTCTGACAGAGGGCCACGAGACTTCGACCAACGCGCAAAAATGGAGGCTCTAGACCCTTCCAGAGCCGAGATATCGAAGGTCAAAATTTGGACCTGAAAAAAAAACATAAGGGGTAACACTGTCATTTTTATTTTTTTGGCCAAAATTTTGACCCCCTCCGATCTTCTTGAAACTCTGGATTCTGACAGAGGGCCACGAGACTTCGACCAGCGCGCAAAAATGGAGGCTCTAGACCCTTCCAGAGCCGAGATATCAGACGTCAAAGTTTTGACCTGAAAAAAAAACATAAGGGGTAACACTGTCGTTTTTGGCCGAAATTTTGACCCCCTCCGATCTTCTTGAAACTCTGGATTCTGACAGAGGGCCACGAGACTTCGACCAGCGCGCATAAATGGAGGCTCTAGACCCTTCCAGAGCCAAGATATCGGATGTCAAAGTTTTGACCTGAAAAAAAAACATAAGGGGTAACACTGTCGTTTTTGGCCGAAATTTTGACCCCCTCCGATCTTCTTGAAACTCTGGATTCTGACAGAGGGCCACGAGACTTCGACCAGCGCGCAAAAATGGAGGCTCTAGACCCTTCCAGAGCCGAGATATCGGATGTCAAAGTTTTGACCTGAAAAAAAAACATAAGGGGTAACACTGTCGTTTTTGGCCGAAATTTTGACCCCCTCCGATCTTCTTGAAACTCTGGATTCTGACAGAGGGCCACGAGACTTCGACCAGCGCGCAAAAATGGAGGCTCTAGACCCATCCAGAGCCGAGATATCGGATGTCAAAATTTTGACCTGAAAAAAAAACATAAGGGGTAACACTGTCGTTTTTGGCCGAAATTTTGACCCCCTCCGATCTTCTTGAAACTCTGGATTCTGACAGAGGGCCACGAGACTTCGACCAGCGCGCAAAAATGGAGGCTCTAGACCCTTCCAGAGCCGAGATATCGGATGTCAAAGTTTTGACCTGAAAAAAAAAACATAAGGGGTAACACTGTCGTTTTTGGCCGAAATTTTGACCCCCTCCGATCTTCTTGAAACTCTGGATTCTGACAGAGGGCCACGAGACTTCTACCAGCGCGCAAAAATGGAGGCTCTAGACCCTTCCAGAGCCGAGATATTGGATGTCAAAGTTTTGACCTGAAAAAAAAACATAAGGGGTAACACTGTCGTTTTTGGCCGAAATTTTGACCCCCTCTGATCTTCTTGAAACTCTGGATTCTGACAGAGGGCCACGAGACTTCGACCAGCGCGCAAAAATGGAGGCTCTAGACCCTTCCAGAGCCGAGATATCGGATGTCAAAGTTTTGACCTGAAAAAAAAAACATAAGGGGTAACACTGTCGTTTTTGGCCGAAATTTTGACCCCCTCCGATCTTCTTGAAACTCTGGATTCTGACAGAGGGCCACGAGACTTCGACCAGCGCGCAAAAATGGAGGCTCTAGACCCTTCCAGAGCCGAGATATCGGATATCAAAGTTTTGACCTGAAAAAAAAACATAAGGGGTAACACTGTCGTTTTTGGCCGAAATTTTGACCCCCTCCGATCTTCTTGAAACTCTGGATTCTTACAGAGGGCCACGAGACTTCGACCAGCGCGCAAAAATGGAGGCTCTAGACCCTTCCAGAGCCGAGATATCGGATGTCAAAGTTTTGACCTGAAAAAAAAACATAAGGGGTAACACTGTCGTTTTTGGCCGAAATTTTGACCCCCTCCGATCTTCTTGAAACTCTGGATTCTGACAGAGGGCCACGAGACTTCGACCAGCGCGCAAAAATGGAGGCTCTAGACCCTTCCAGAGCCGAGATATCGGATGTCAAAGTTTTGACCTGAAAAAAAAACATAAGGGGTAACACTGTCGTTTTTGGCCGAAATTTTGACCCCCTCCGATCTTCTTGAAACTCTGGATTCTAACAGAGGGCCACGAGACTTCGACCATCGCGCAAAATGGAGGCTCTAGACCCTTCCAGAGCCGAGATATCGGATGTCAAAGTTTTGACCTGAAAAAAAAACATAAGGGGTAACACTGTCGTTTTTGGCCGAAATTTTGACCCCCTCCGATCTTCTTGAAACTCTGGATTCTGACAGAGGGCCACGAGACTTCGACCAGCGCGCAAAAATGGAGGCTCTAGACCCATCCAGAGCCGAGATATCGGATGTCAAAATTTTGACCTGAAAAAAATACATAAGGGGTAACACTGTCGTTTTTGGCCGAAATTTTGACCCCCTCCGATCTTCTTGAAACTCTGGATTCTGACAGAGGGCCATGAGACTTCGACCAGCGCGCAAAAATGGAGGCTCTAGACCCTTCCAGAGCCGAGATATCGGATGTCAAAGTTTTGACCTGAAAAAAAAACATAAGGGGTAACACTGTCGTTTTTGGCCGAAATTTTGACCCCCTCCGATCTTCTTGAAACTCTGGATTCTGACAGAGGGCCACGAGACTTCGACCAGCGCGCAAAAATGGAGGCTCTAGACCCATCCAGAGCCGAGATATCGGATGTCAAAATTTTGACCTGAAAAAAAAAACATAAGGGGTAACACTGTCGTTTTTGGCCGAAATTTTGACCCCCTCCGATCTTCTTGAAACTCTGGATTCTGACAGAGGGCCATGAGACTTCGACCAGCGCGCAAAAATGGAGGCTCTAGACCCTTCCAGAGCCGAGATATCAGACGTCAAAGTTTTTACCTGGAAAAAAAACATAAGGGGTAACACTGTCGTTTTTGGCCGAAATTTTGACCCCCTCCGATCTTCTTGAAACTCTGGATTCTGACAGAGGGCCACGAGACTTCGACCAGCGCGCATAAATGGAGGCTCTAGACCCTTCCAGAGCCAAGATATCGGATGTCAAAGTTTTGACCTGAAAAAAAAACATAAGGGGTAACACTGTCGTTTTTGGCCGAAATTTTGACCCCCTCCGATCTTCTCGAAACTCTGGATTCTGACAGAGGGCCACGAGACTTCGACCAGCGCGCAAAAATGGAGGCTCTAGACCCTTCCAGAGCCGAGATATCGGATGTCAAAGTTTTGACCTGAAAAAAAAACATAAGGGGTAACACTGTCGTTTTTGGCCGAAATTTTGACCCCCTCCGATCGTTTCGAAACTCTGGATTCTGACAGAGGGCCACGAGACTTCGACCAGCGCGCAAAAATGGAGGCTCTAGACCCTTCCAGAGCCGAGATATCGGATGTCAAAGTTTTGACCTGAAAAAAAAACATAAGGGGTAACACTGTCGTTTTTGGCCGAAATTTTGACCCCCTCCGATCGTCTCGAAACTCTGGATTCTGACAGAGGGCCACGAGACTTCGACCAGCGCGCAAAAATGGAGGCTCTAGACCCTTCCAGAGCCGAGATATCGGATGTCAAAGTTTTGACCTGAAAAAAAAAACATAAGGGGTAACACTGTCGTTTTTGGCCGAAATTTTGACCCCCTCCGATCTTCTTGAAACTCTGGATTCTGACAGAGGGCCACGAGACTTCGACCAGCGCGCAAAAATGGAGGCTCTAGACCCTTCCAGAGCCGAGATATCGGATGTCAAAGTTTTGACCTGAAAAAAAAACATAAGGGGTAACACTGTCGTTTTTGGCCGAAATTTTGACCACCTCCGATCTTCTTGAAACTCTGGATTCTGACAGAGGGCCACGAGACTTCGACCAGCACGCAAAAATGGAGGCTCTAGACCCTTCCAGAGCCGAGATATCGGATGTCAAAGTTTTGACCCGAAAAAAACCCATAAGGGGTAACACTGTCATTTTTGGCCGAAATTTTGACCCCCTCCGATCTTCTTGAAACTTTGGATTCTGACAGAGGGCCACGAGACTTCGACCAGCGCGCAAAAATGGAGGCTCTAGACCCTTCCAGAGCCGAGATATCGGATGTCAAAGTTTTGACCTGAAAAAAAAAACATAAGGGGTAACACTGTCGTTTTTGGCCGAAATTTTGACCCCCTCCGATCTTCTTGAAACTCTGGATTCTGACGGAGGGCCACGAGACTTCGACCAGCGCGCAAAAATGGAGGCTCTAGACCCTTCCAGAGCCGAGATATCGGATGTCAAAGTTTTGACCTGTAAAAAAAACATAAGGGGTAACACTGTCGTTTTTGGCCGAAATTTTGACCCCCTCCGATCTTCTTGAAACTCTGGATTCTGACAGAGGGCCACAAGACTTCGACCAGCGCGCAAAAATGGAGGCTCTAGACCCTTCCAGAGATGAGATATCAGACGTGAAAGTTTTGACCCGAAAAAAAAAACATAAGGGGTAACACTGTCGTTTTTGGCCGAAATTTTGACCCCCTCCGATCTTCTTGAAACTCTGGATTCTGACAGAGGGCCACGAGACTTCGACCAGCGCGCAAAAATGGAGGCTCTAGACCCTTCCAGAGCCGAGATATCGGATGTCAAAGTTTTGACCCGAAAAAAAAACATAAGGGGTAACACTGTTGTTTTTGGCCGAAATTTTGACCCCCTCCGATCTTCTTGAAACTCTGGATTCTGACAGAGGGCCACGAGACTTCGACCAGCGCGCAAAAATGGAGGCTCTAGACACTTCCAGAGCCGAGATATCAGACGTCAAAGTTTTGACCCGAAAAAAAAACATAAGGGGTAACACTGTTATTTTTGGCCGAAATTTTGACCCCGTCCGATCTTCTTGAAACTCTGGATTCTGACAGAGGGCCACGAGACTTCGACCAGCGCGCAAAAATGGAGGCTCTAGATCCTTCCAGAGCCGAGATATCGGATGTCAAAGTTTTGACCCGAAAAAAAAACATAAGGGGTAACACTGTCGTTTTTGGCCGAAATTTTGACCCCCTCCGATCTTCTTGAAACTCTAGATTCTGACAGAGGGCCACGAGACTTCGACCAGCGCGCAAAAATGGAGGCTCTAGACCCTTCCAGAGCCGAGATATCGGATGTCAAAGTTTTGACCCGAAAAAAAAACATAAGGGGTAACACTGTCGTTTTTGGCCGAAATTTTGACCCCCTCCGATCTTCTTGAAACTCTGGATTCTGACAGAGGGCCACGAGACTTCGACCAGCGCGCAAAAATGGAGGCTCTAGACCCTTCCAGAGCCGAGATATCGGACGTCAAAGTTTTGACCTGAAAAAAAAACATAAGGGGTAACACTGTCGTTTTTGGCCGAAATTTTGACCCCCTCCGATCTTCTTGAAACTCTGGATTCTGACAGAGGGCCACGAGACTTCGACCAGCGCGCAAAAATGGAGGCTCTAGACCCTTCCAGAGCCGAGATATCGGACGTCAAAGTTTTGACCTGAAAAAAAAAACATAAGGGGTAACACTGTCGTTTTTGGCCGAAATTTTGACCCCCTCCGATCTTCTTGAAACTCTGGATTCTGACAGAGGGCCACGAGACTTCGACCAGCGCGCAAAAATGGAGGCTCTAGACCCATCCAGAGCCGAGATATCGGATGTCAAAATTTTGACCTGAAAAAAAAACATAAGGGGTAACACTGTCGTTTTTGGCCGAAATTTTGACCCCCTCCGATCTTCTTGAAACTCTGGATTCTGACAGAGGGCCACGAGACTTCGACCAGCACGCAAAAATGGAGGCTCTAGACCCTTCCAGAGCCGAGATATCGGATGTCAAAGTTTTGACCTGAAAAAAAAAACATAAGGGGTAACACTGTCGTTTTTGGCCGAAATTTTGACCCCCTCCGATCTTCTTGAAACTCTGGATTCTGACAGAGGGCCACGAGACTTCGACCAGCGCGCAAAAATGGAGGCTCTAGACCCTTCCAGAGCCGAGATATCGGATGTCAAAGTTTTGACCTGAAAAAAAAACATAAGGGGTAACACTGTCGTTTTTGGCCGAAATTTTGACCCCCTCCGATCTTCTTGAAACTCTGGATTCTGACAGAGGGCCACGAGACTTCGACCATCGCGCAAAAATGGAGGCTCTAGACCCTTCCAGAGCCGAGATATCGGATGTCAAAGTTTTGACCTGAAAAAAAAACATAAGGGGTAACACTGTCGTTTTTGGCTGAAATTTTGACCCCCTCCGATCTTCTTGAAACTCTGGATTCTGACAGAGGGCCACGAGACTTCGACCAGCACGCAAAAATGGAGGCTCTAGACCCATCCAGAGCCGAGATATCGGATGTCAAAATTTTGACCTGAAAAAAAAAACATAAGGGGTAACACTGTCGTTTTTGGCCGAAATTTTGACCCCCTCCGATCTTCTTGAAACTCTGGATTCTGACAGAGGGCCACGAGACTTCGACCAGCGCGCAAAAATGGAGGCTCTAGACCCTTCCAGAGCCGAGATATCGGATGTCAAAGTTTTGACCTGAAAAAAAAAACATAAGGGGTAACACTGTCGTTTTTGGCCGAAATTTTGACCCCCTCCGATCTTCTTGAAACTCTGGATTCTGACAGAGGGCCACGAGACTTCTACCAGCGCGCAAAAATGGAGGCTCTAGACCCTTCCAGAGCCGAGATATCGGATGTCAAAGTTTTGACCTGAAAAAAAAAACATAAGGGGTAACACTGTCGTTTTTGGCCGAAATTTTGACCCCCTCCGATCTTCTTGAAACTCTGGATTCTGACAGAGGGCCACGAGACTTCGACCAGCGCGCAAAAATGGAGGCTCTAGACCCTTCCAGAGCCGAGATATCGGATGTCAAAGTTTTGACCTGAAAAAAAAAACATAAGGGGTAACACTGTCGTTTTTGGCCGAAATTTTGACCCCCTCCGATCTTCTTGAAACTCTGGATTCTGACAGAGGGCCACGAGACTTCGACCAGCGCGCAAAAATGGAGGCTCTAGACCCTTCCAGAGCCGAGATATCGGATGTCAAAGTGTTGACCTGAAAAAAAAAACATAAGGGGTAACACTGTCGTTTTTGGCCGAAATTTTGACCCCCTCCGATCTTCTTGAAACTCTGGATTCTGACAGAGGGCCACGAGACTTCGACCAGCGCGCAAAAATGGAGGCTCTAGACCCTTCCAGAGCCGAGATATCGGATGTCAAAGTTTTGACCTGAAAAAAAAACATAAGGGGTAACACTGTCGTTTTTGGCCGAAATTTTGACCCCCCTCCGATCTTCTTGAAACTCTGGATTCTGACAGAGGGCCACGAGACTTCGACCAGCGCGCAAAAATGGAGGCTCTAGACCCTTCCAGAGCCGAGATATCGGATGTCAAAGTTTTGACCTGAAAAAAAAAACATAAGGGGTAACACTGTCGTTTTTGGCCGAAATTTTGACCCCCCTCCGATCTTCTTGAAACTCTGGATTCTGAACAGAGGGCCACGAGACTTCGACCAGCGCGCAAAAATGGAGCTCTAGACCCTTCCAGAGCCGAGATATCGGATGTCAAAGTTTTGACCTGAAAAAAAAACATAAGGGGTAACACTGTCGTTTTTGGCCGAAATTTGACCCCCTCCGATCTTCTTGAAACTCTGGATTCTGACAGAGGGCCACGAGACTTCGACCAGCGCGCAAAAATGGAGGCTCTAGACCCATCCAGAGCCGAGATATCGGATGTCAAAATTTTGACCTGAAAAAAAATACATAAGGGGTAACACTGTCGTTTTTGGCCGAAATTTTGACCCCCTCCGATCTTCTTGAAACTCTGGATTCTGACAGAGGGCCATGAGACTTCGACCAGCGCGCAAAATGGAGGCTCTAGGACCCTTCCAGAGCCGAGATATCGGATGTCAAAATTTTGACCTGAAAAAAAAAACATAAGGGTAACACTGTCGTTTTTTGGCCGAAATTTTGACCCCCTCCGATCTTCTTGAAACTCTGGATTCTGACAGAGGGCCACGAGACTTCGACCAGCGCGCAAAAATGGAGGCTCTAGACCCATCCAGAGCCGAGATATTCGGATGTCAAAATTTTGACCTGAAAAAAAAAACATAAGGGGTAACACTGTCGTTTTTGGCCGAAATTTTGACACCCTCCGATCTTCTTGAAACTCTGGATTCTGACAGAGGCCATGAGACTTCGACCAGCGCGCAAAAAAGGAGGCTCTAGACCCTTCCAGAGCCGAGATATCAGACGTCAAAGTTTTTACCTGAAAAAAGAAACATAAGACTGTCGTTTTTGGCCGAAATTTTGACCCCCTCCGATCTTCTTGAAACTCTGGATTCTGACAGAGGGCCACGAGACTTCGACCAGCGCGCATAAATGGAGGCTCTAGACCCTTCCAGAGCCAAGATATCGGATGTCAAAGTTTTGACCTGAAAAAAAAAACATAAGGGGTAACACTGTCGTTTTTGGCCAAAATTTTGACCATCCGATCTTCTTGAAACTCTGGATTCTGACAGAGGGCCACAAGACTTCGACCAGCGCGCAAAAATGGAGGCTCTAGACCCTTCCAGAGCCGAGATATCGGATGTCAAAGTTTTGACCTGAAAAAAAAACATAAGGGGTAACACTGTCGTTTTTGGCCGAAATTTTGACCCCCTCCGATCTTCTTGAAACTCTGGATTCTGACAGAGGGCCACGAGACTTCGACCATCGCGCAAAAATGGAGGCTCTAGACCCTTCCAGAGCCGAGATATCGGATGTCAAAGTTTTGACCTGAAAAAAAAACATAAGGGGTAACACTGTCGTTTTTG